>OZ022241.1:39713920-39970329 GCA_963978895.1 Erpobdella octoculata
ACGTGATTAGTCATTTAGTCTCATTATCGCTCACCATGACGTCACTGACGATTTTTGATCTTCGAAAAACAAAATTATCGTTAATAATTATTATTAAGTATCTTCGGTCATGAATTCGTGCAGGCGTGTTGTTTATTTTTGTAGCGAATCTTGTGGAAGTTTCAAGTCCGGTGCTGAGCTGGTTTGTTGAGCTATGGTTCAGTCAATAATAATCCACATGGAACCGTAAAAAATAGGGTGGCTACCATTCGAACAGTATTTCTATGAAATTATGCCTCGTTAATTCGCATAGACTTGTGTCGCTATGACTCAAGTAGAATTATTTCACAACTATTGACGCAGAACTGTCACAAATTAACGCATAATTGTCACAAATTAACGCATAACTGTTATAAATTAACGCATAACTGTCACAAATTAACGCATAACTGTCACAAATTAACACAGAACTGTCACAATATTTTGAATCTTGTGTTTAATTTTCTTTCCAAACAGATTGTAACTATATATAGCAGCGTATGATTCCGCTGTCGACATCTTGGCCGCGTAAAAACGACCCAGCGACTCTTAATTCGTGACCCAACTTCCCCCTCAGGGAGTTTGCCCATGACGTGTCGCCATCGGGGGGATAGTGCATCGTTTGGTGGTGGGGGAGGTGGAAAATTGATGATAGTGATGATGATGACAGTGATGGCCGAGCGTTGGTGGGTGGTGGCTGATTGCTACCTGCGTCACGTTTTCATGGGCCTGGAGCGTCATGTCAAGCCGGTCCTGAGAGAGAAAGAGAGTGAGAGAGAGAGAGAGAGAGAGAGAGAGAGAGAGAGAGAGAGAGAGAGAGAGAGAGAGAGAGAGAGAGAGACAAACAGAAATAAAAAAGGAAAGAGAGAAAAGAGAGAAATAGAAAGGGGAGCAAAAAAATGTTCAAGTATAAAATTATTACTTAACAGCTGCGATTTGTGAGTATTTAAAAATTCATAAAAATTCATAAATAATTATACTCGCACAGCTTTAAATTTTTTAAATATTAAAAAAAAAAGTTCACTATAAACTTTGGATGTAAAAAATTGTCCAGCAATTATAAAACAGTACGGCACTATTTCAAACTCGGTCAGAGATGGTTGGAACATTCTTATAACGAACAGCTTGGTAACTTTTCACAGGCCGTGTGACTTTTGCAAGTTGTCCTTGACTTCACGATATCTTACTGAATCTTGTAATTAGGTTTTAGGAACTCGGTTCTTTGATTATCCGTCGGTTCCTTGATGGCACGCCAAGTCTCTCTGATCATTTTTAAACCTAACTAAGACAAGAGAGTCGAGTTTATGACACGCCAATGTATTGAAAGGCTGTTGCGGCACACAGGAATTAATACGACGAGCTCAAAATTATTGACATACGAGCTCTTGTTATTAAATATTAAATCAAATTGAAAGTAGAAAAACTAACAAAATATAGTGATGTGAAAGTTCCTAGAAAGGTATGGAGGGGCGAGCAAGTGCAGTGCAACCTTCAAGTCGCAGATTCTATTCTTCCGTGCGCAACGAGTGCGCCGTACATGAAGTCCACAGAGAAAATAGGTAAATCGGTTATCACGCTGTCGTATTTCTTCTCTGAGTCAAAGATCAGCCTGGCGGAAGCATTCACGACAGGACTGGATCCGGTTTAATTGTCCACAAAATTTATTTTCATAGGCAAGCCGGGGAGGGGGGGGACCTGGTCGTATTTTTTATTGCGTCGTTTGGGCGGTTTGTACTTTTTTTTAATTCCTTCCTCTCTGTTTCTCAATTAATCATTATATTCTCTTTTCCATTTTTTATCAATCAATGATGCTTTTTGGTCGGAGAAGATTCAGCTTAATCCAGCACAGCACCAGACAGAGCAATGCGATACTCACTGTCAGAGGACACCTGATGGTGATGACAACGACGACGATATTGATGACGCTGATGATGATGATGGTGACGACGACGACGATGATGATGATAATGATGATGTAGTGATAGCAATGATGACGACTACGACGATGATGGGTACAGATGGGAAAGTCTAATGGGGAGAGGTGGGAAGATGAAAAGCCTGCTTGCACATCACGCACCGTCCGTTGAACGTTGCTTCTACAAATCTAATTTTCCGCCCCACGCTTCGTGTCCTTCTCGACTGTTTACATGAATGCACGTTCTCCACTTGCTCACTCACACAAACACAAACCTACATATAAGCAAAAGCACACACTGACACACATGCATATACACATGCAAGAAGAAGAAAGAAAACTACGCCTTCAAGCAGAGACAGAAAAAAACACATCTAGACAGTCAAATAGGCGGATAAAAGAATACTTTCAAATATTATTATCTAAGAGCAAAAAGAAATAAAACTATTTTACGGGCTTCACGTCAGAAGTACAATATGACCATGAAAAGGCGAAAATATTGAATAGAATTGCACTTTTCTTTCCTGTGTAAGGGACGCAAAAGAAAGCTTCAATAAGCTAAAATTTAATATATAATACAATATAGTATAATATAATATAAACAACTCGGTAGCAAATTGCATATTGGAAGACTTCTCCATGAATTAATTCGATTTTTATTATAAATTCTTTTTTTAACTTCTTATCTCTGTTTCTATTTTTAATTTTTCCCAATCAACTTTCGAATCGCTTCTTGATGATAAATTTTCTTCAAATTTTGCATGCATGCTTTTGCTTGATGACAGATATGACAATGCAATTATGCAATTATTTTAGTTTTGCAATAAGTCAATTAATTTAGCTAATCATAACATTGAATATTGTAACTTAATTAAACGAAAATAAAAAATAAAAATGTAAAAAATTGATTTTAAAATTCGAGTTTTAATAAAATAAAAACATTTGGTTTGAGAACTTTGTTTTTATATTGTCTTGCTTGCCAATGCCAAGCTAACTTTAATCATCATCATCATCATCATCATCATCATCATCACCACCACCATCATCACCATCATCACCATCATCATCAGTTCCGAAACCCTGGCTGCTAAAGACAATGATTTAAAATACCGCTGTTGATGTTAACAATGATGATGATGAAGATGACGGCAGAAGGGCAGTGATGACGATGATGGCAATGACGACGACGATGATGATGATGATGTCTACACGGGTCAAATACGTTTCATTTTTATCGGACAATCCCGACGTAGACTTCTTATCGGACTTTATAAATTTTGTAGATAATTTTTTTTCCATTACGTACAAGATACGATTCTCTTCCGATGTGCGCCTATACGCCGTGCAATTCAATTGCCGCCGCCCGCCGTGGTTCCTCTCCCTTTTAAGCGACATCGCATGCACGCAGCAGATATCCAATAACTCATAAATGCAGACAAACTAATCTCGTTGATACATATATACATATATACATATACATATACATATACATATACATATACATATACATATACATATACATACACATACACATACACATACACATACACATACACATACACATACACATACACATACACATACACATACACATACACATACACATACACATACACATACACATACACATACACATACACATACACATACACATACACATACACATACACATACACATACACATACACATACACATACACATACACATACACATACACATACACATACACATACACATACACATACACATACACATACACATACACATACACATACACATACACATACACATACACATATACATATACATATACATATACATATACATATACATATACATATACATATACATATACATATACATATACATATACATATACATATACATATACATATACATATACATATACATATACATATACATATACATATACATATACATATACATATACATATACATATACATATACATATACATATACATATACATATACATATACATATACATATACATATACATATACATATACATATACATATACATATACATATACATATACATATACAGTAGGACCTTGCTTATACGACCCCCGTTATACGACTTTAGTGCTTATACGACCTAATAATTTCACCCGGATTGAAATTTCCTTACTCTTCCATACTAATCTGTTTCTCTTCTGCGACAAACTCCCTAACGCGACCAACGACCTTGTTTCTGTATTATTATTTGCATAAATAACTCTATTACGCGACCTGCAGTATTCTAAATCATAACTTTTTTTATATGACAGTTAGTTGACTTTAAAAAAATAAACTACTGATTTATCTTTGCTGTTTTCATATGTATTTCTGAAGAAAATGCGACGTTTTTTCCTTTTTCTTTGGAGTTGTGTAATGATAAATTAAATACTTTAAAACAGCAACAACAAACATCTGGAACTATTTTAAATCATAACTTTTTTTATATGACCGTTAGTTGACTTAAAAAAAATTAAACTACTGATAACTCTTTGTTGCATTCAAATGTATTTCTGAAGAGAATGTGACTTTTTCTCTTATGCGACCGATCTTATGTGGCAATGGAGAAGTGGCATAAGAGAAGTTCTAATATATATATATATATATATATATATATATATATATATATATATATATATATATATATATATATATATATATATATATATATATATATATATATATATATATATAAATATATATATATATATATATATATATATATATATTATATATATATATATATATATATAAATATATATATATATATATATATATATATATATATATATATATATATATATATATATATATATATATATATATATATATATATTCTTTTAGGCAAACTCGATTGAAAAAAGTGGCGCACTTGGCTGAATCGATTTTATTTTTAATTTTTTAAACATTGGCACTATTAACATGCATATTTTTAACAGAAGTTGTAAATGAGTTAAAACATTTATTATTATTATTATTATTATTATTATTATTAGTTTTATTACTATTTAGAGAACCAAAAAGTTTAAGAGTTAAATCAAAAGAATACCATTGTTTATTAATTAAAGGCTTACATTTATTAATAGCTAAAGCTTCTTTTAATTTTAACTTAATGGGTTGATTTTCTTTCATTAGTATACTGGTGTTATCAATTAGAAATTTATGTGATGGTTTGATTGAATGTTGTGTTGACATATGTTGGTATATGGCACCACTTTGACAATGCATAGTCAATCTACGAGACAGAGTAGTTCTAGTATGACCAATGTAATTTTCCACCTGACCATGTGGAAACGGACACGAAAATTGGTACACTAGGTTGGTTTGTGCTACAGGGCTAGAAACATTATTTATACTATTTTTAATTAAAAGATTATGAGTTTTTCCATTATTATAATAGATGTGTAACTTGAGTGTATTATCTTTATTTACAACCTTAATATTATCATACACAATGTTTTTCAACACTTTTTCATCTATTTTATAATTATTAGACATCTGATTAGCATAATATAATGGAATTATACAAGAATTTGATGATGTACTACATACGTTAATTTGTCCGATTATAAATTGTCTGACGATGAATGTGACTTTTTAATGCTCGGTTATAATTATCATTTACGTAAACCTTATGATCAACTACACAAACAAACCGAACTTGAAATTTTGTACAATGATATCCTAAATTTAGAAGCCAAAAATAAAATTACTGTAAAATCAACTTTGAAGCCTCTATTACTAGCTGAAGGTTATAAACATCGATGCTCAAATTTTAAGTCTACCTTACCTAAGAAGTTATTGAATGCTGCCTCTCAACTACGTAAAAATACTCAGATAATTATTCGTAAAGCTGACAAATCACCTACGTACGTCATTTTAAATCGTGACAATTATTTTTCCAAACTCAATACAATTCTCTCTGACAGCTCTAAATTTCAAAAAGTGAAAGCTGATCCTACTGTTAAGATCAGATCTAAACTAAATAAGATCATTGCGACTCTTATTAAAAAGAAGATAACAATTTTTTCTAAAATAATAGGTGACTATAAACCTGGTTATATTTATGGTAATGTTAAAATACATAAGAAAGATAACTCATTAAGACCTATTATTTCACAATGTCCTGCTGTTACTTATAATGTTGCTAAAGAAATTAATAAAATTATTTCTCCTTATTGTCCTTCTCAATATAGTCTTAAATCTTCTTATGATTTTGTTGATCTTATTCATAGTAATGGAAGTTCTAATATAATTGCGTCTTTAGATGTTGAAAGTTTGTTTACCAACGTACCTGTTATAGACACTATAAATATAATTTGTTAGTGTGTTTATTCACATCCTAGTATTCAACCTCCTCAAATCAGCCCTGAAGTCTTGAAAGAATTACTTTATATATGTACAACGCAATCTCCTTTTTTATCACCTAATGGAGACTTATATGTACAAATTGACGGTGTAGCTATGGGGTCCCCGTTGGGCCCGACTTTCGCTAATTTTTATATGGGTGATCTTGAAGCACGTGTATTTGAAAATCACACCAAACCTTTTCTGTATTGCCGTTATGTTGACGATATATTTGTTTCAGTTGATAACTTAGAAGAACTATTTAAACTGAGAGATGCATTTGTAAAAAATTCTAAACTACAATTTACTTATGAACTTGCTAATAATAAACATCAAATTCCTTTTTTGGATACTTTAGTTACTCGAAATGTATCAAAACTATCTTGCCAGGTCTATACTAAACCCACAAACACAGGCAATTGTCTTAATTATAATAGCGATTGCCCTGAAAGATATAAACTAAATGTTATTAATAATTATATAAATAGGGCCTATAAATTTTCAGAAACATGGTCTGAATTTCACAATGAAATTCTACAAGTGAAACAACTTTTGATAAATAATAATTATTCTAATTCTATTGTTGATGCAACTATAAATAAATTTATGTCACGTATTACTGATAAAAAACATGTTTCAAAACCTAATACCAATAACTCATCAAATTCTTGTATAATTCCATTATATTATGCTAATCAGATGTCTAATAATTATAAAATAGATGAAAAAGTGTTGAAAAACATTGTGTATGATAATATTAAGGTTGTAAATAAAGATAATACACTCAAGTTACACATCTATTATAATAATGGAAAAACTCATAATCTTTTAATTAAAAATAGTATAAATAATGTTTCTAGCCCTGTAGCACAAACCAACCTAGTGTACCAATTTTCGTGTCCGTTTCCACATGGTCAGGTGGAAAATTACATTGGTCATACTAGAACTACTCTGTCTCGTAGATTGACTATGCATTGTCAAAGTGGTGCCATATACCAACATATGTCAACACAACATTCAATCAAACCATCACATAAATTTCTAATTGATAACACCAGTATACTAATGAAAGAAAATCAACCCATTAAGTTAAAATTAAAAGAAGCTTTAGCTATTAATAAATGTAAGCCTTTAATTAATAAACAATGGTATTCTTTTGATTTAACTCTTAAACTTTTTGGTTCTCTAAATAGTAATAAAACTAATAATAATAATAATAATAATAATAATAATAATAATAATAATAATAAATGTTTTAACTCATTTACAACTTCTGTTAAAAATATGCATGTTAATAGTGCCAATGTTTAAAAAATTAAAAATAAAATCGATTCAGCCAAGTGCGCCACTTTTTTCAATCGAGTTTGCCTAAAAGAATATATATATATATATATATATATATATATATATATATATATATATATATATATATATATATATATATATATATATATATATATATATATATATATATATATATATATATATATATATATATATATATATATATATATATATATATATATATATATATATATATATATATATATATATATATATATATATATATATATATATATATATATATATATATATATATATATATATATATATATATATATATATTGTAGAAATAATGCATGGACCCATACCGACCACAAATTAATTCAATTAGTGTATTTTTTAAATACATTGTATGTAATTTATCTTGGCTGAAAAAAATTGAGAAGATTGCATGGCGGATGAAATAGCTCTTGAAACTACAGAAATAGTTCGTTGCGGTTTCGTATTCGCATATAACTGCATTTTGGCAATTTGCTTGGACTTATCGATGTATGAAACGGATCAAACGAACTTTACTACTCTTAAAGTTACAATTTAACAAAATGACAAATTTAATTTATTTTGCTAATTTTTTTTGAAAAAATATATGAACGTATATACTAAAAACATATAATATATATAGTAAAAAATCATATAATATATAATAAAATACCCCCTTAAATCCTTCTATTATGTCTTAAATTGTATCGAAAAAATTTTAAATACTTTGTACCCAAATTAAGGCTGGAACTACAGAATAAACAAGTAAATTAAAAACTAATTTTTAAAACCCAATGCTTTTATATATATAAATTCCTAGATAAAAAAATATAATAAACACACGCACGTACACATATACATACATATATATAAACACACACATATATATATATATATATATGTGCGAAATTAATTAAAATTAACTAAATTAATTGACTTATTGTAAAACTAATAATTGAATATTGCATTGTCTTCTATTTTGAGCATGTATGCAAAATTTGAAAAAAATCTATCATCAGGAAGTGACTCAAAAATTTATTGCAAGATTTGAAACAGACAGAGAAACAGAGACGACGAGTTAATAAAAGCATTGGTAAAAATAACCTCGTTAGTTAAACCGCAAGCACTGCACTTAAGTGTACTAAGAACCACGGATGGAGTATCCTGCAGTCCACGGCCGAATGGTCTTGTCTGGTCGCTCAGCACTGCCTACGTATGCGAACGGGCGGCGTATATACACGAGCGTACCGCCTGATCGCGCGCTCAATTCGGCGTACAGCGCTGTCACGCGAATTCCCAGGACCCTACAGGGACGAAAGACATCGACTTCTCATATATATATATATATATATTTATATATATATATTGGATCCTCACTGTCAGCCGCACTCGATCATTGTATCGCTTCTCCGTGTTTAGTTGTGTTGATGCATGCTTGTGCTGATTCTATCGTACTTCGGAATGCCACTCTCTGTGAAATGATGGCTTCTCCACTTGGACCTGTTATGTACGAGTACTGAGTATAGCACCACTCAATATTGCGATTAAATTATTTTAATATAAGGTTAAGTTTAACTAGGTATTGGTAATTTATCGTTATTCAGAGATGAATTGTATATGAAACTGTCCCTTGCGACCGACGGATACGAAATTATAGGGTACGCGGTACGTTTTAAGCATGGCAATCTTCTTCAGCAGCCCCCGACCCTCGTCATTTTGAAGTTTTGTCCACGAGACAGGGAATTCTTTTTTTTTCTACATGCTTCAAAAGTTTTTGAGTGGAATATCTTGAGTGTTCTCTCATGTCCTGACAACGATGAGGTTGTGCACATCAACGTCCTCTCTTGTTTCCGCATGAGATGAATCGATTTCTCGAATCCGGATTAGCACTGCGGTTTCTTTCTTTTTTCCGTTTCTAATTTCATCATCGCCAGAAGAATGTTTGAGCTTATAAAATAAAATTGAAATTTCTCCGCGGTTGAAAAGTTACACACTCGTCCTAACTCCTTTCCTCACTCCAGCTAATGATGGTGGCGCCAGTAGCGACAATTGGGACTATTTCGTTGTGTTGAGAAACAAGTGTAATTGGCACGAGAGCGAATACAATTGTGTTCGAGTTTTTAAACATCAAAGTCGCTTTTCCCCATAATAACGGCAAATGCGTACAAAATTAATTTTTCATCGGTTGTGCTAACTCACGGACTCCTAAATAGCTTTTATTTATGAGTCCATGGCTAACTTCACGATCTAACTTCTATTAAACCGCCCTCGCCAAATCGCTTTCGAAATTCAATTAAATTTCACTCAACTCGTACATAATTCAGGATTAGTACGCCATGCAAGGGTTTGAAACAACAAAACATCAAACGCCCATTCCGCCCCCTTCCAAAAAACCCGATAAAGTCATATACAATTCTCAGGTCCCAATTGAATAAGTTTAATTTTTTTTTAGGTTTTTGAACAGTCAAAGGGCTCGCGACTTCGAAGAATGAACGATCCACTTGATCGCTCTCACAGCTGCCCCTCAGACAGGTCAAACAGTAAGCGTCGACCGAAAATGATCAAAGTGCCGCCAACCACCATAGACGTCCTTCTCGGACTTGCGATCATTCTCCTCTCGTTTAATCAACTCGCTAGCGCGACAGTGAAGCACGTAGAAGAAGAGAGAATCGTCAACTCGAAAAATTCTGAACTGATCATCACCACGAAACACGGCAAGGTGCGGGGCAGGCGCCACTTTCTGCCCTCCTTCTCCCGCATGGTCGACACCTACCTCGGCATTCCGTTTGCCAAGCCGCCGCTGGGCCACCTGCGCTACATGCCACCTCAGCCGCCCGATCGCTGGGGCAACATCTTCAACGCCAGCGACCATCCGAACGCTTGCTTTCAGATTCCAGACACCTTCTTTGGAACAGACTTCCAGGGTACCAACATGTGGAACCCGGTAACTGACGTCAGCGAAGACTGTCTCTATCTCAATGTCTACGTTCCGAGACCATCTCCCGCTTCTTCTACGTCGACACCACAATCGGGCAGTCGCACCGGCAACCGGCCGCACAAAATGGCGGTCATGGTTTGGATCTACGGCGGTGGATTTTACAGCGGCACGATTTCACTGGATCTGTACGACGGCAGGTACCTAGCCGTCGTCAGTAACACTATTGTCGTTTCCATCAACTACAGATTAGGCGCCCTGGGCTTCTTCACCATGAACGACCCACAAGCACCGCCGAACGTCGGCCTCTACGATCAGCTGATGGGCCTGGAATGGGTTCAGCACAATATCGCCCAGTTCGGCGGCGATCCGGAAAATGTTACGCTCTTCGGCGAAAGCGCCGGGGCGGTTAGCGTCAGTCTGCATCTCCTGTCGCCGCTCAGTCACGACAAGTTTCACCGAGCCATACTCCAGAGCGGCACTGCCAACATGCCGTGGGCAGTCATATCCATGGAAGATGCCCATACGAGATCTAAAATGCTCGCGACAGCCGTCGGCTGCGACAACGGAACGAGCGACAAGTTGTCCATCGTCGAGTGCATGAAGCAGAAATCGGCCGACGTCATCGTCAGCGAGCAATGGATAACCAGGGGCATTCTCCAGTTTCCATTTCTGCCCGTTGTCGACGGCGTATTCCTACCCGACTTTCCTGACAAATTGATGGAGCGACGTGAATTCAAGAAGTGTCCGCTCCTGATCGGCAGTAACGGCAACGAAGGCTCTTACTTCCTCATCTACGAGCTCACGCCGCTGATCAATCTCACTTCAAAATCAATGGACCAGAAGCAATTCAAGAAGAGCCTGATGCAGCTCTTCTTCTACTATCCCCAGTTTCCATATCGCATGCCACCGCGCGGTATCGACGCCGTCAGCTTCCAATACACGAACTGGGCCAATGTCAACGACGTCGACCAGAACATATACGCCCTCGACATGGCAATAGCTGACAGTCAGTTTCTCTGCCCTCTCAACCAGTTCGCGTACGCCTACTCATCTGCAGGTCAAGACGTCTATGCTTACTACTTCACTCAGCGGATAGAGTCTCACTACTGGCCGAAGTGGCTCGGTGTGCTGCACGCTGATGAGATCTTCTTGATGTTCAGCGACGCCTCCAAGTGGAAGCTCAACTACACGGCCAAGGAGAGGGAGCTGAGCTCCAAGATGATATTCTATTGGAGTAACTTTGCCAAGCACGGGTGAGCCGGCTGTTTGTTATCGCCATCATTAAATATTACAAAAATCAATATATTAATTGTTTAGATTGATTAACGTATGCATCTGTGTGAGACAATTCAGATGAGATGTGTGCTTGAGTGTTCTGCGATGTTTTTATGTGTATTATGTGTGCAATATCAGTTAATATATTGATTGAACAATACTGTTCTATTATATAGCTATAAATTAACTCCATAAAAACTTACCGTTGCAGAAATCCGAACAGAAATCCTGGCCAGGAGGACTTGAATCACTGGCCCCTACACTCGGTAGACGGGCTGGAGTACCTGGAGTTGAACACCAAGTACCTGGAGGCAGACCAGTGGCAGGCAGTCGGCAGGGGTCCCAGGATGGAGAAGTGCGCCTTCTGGACGGAGTACCTGCCCAAGCTACTGAGCGGTAATTATTACGAAGTCTCGCCGAGACACCCGGATTTTGTTTTCCACGGCTCGGCGTAGCTCTGTCGTTCCACGTGCTGTTTAAATGTTTTAAAAATAAGCAGATAAATTAAATTTATATAAGAAGAAAATACTGTACAGTTGAACTTTAAAGTTATGTCCGCGTGCAATAAATGGTTGTTGTTCACCTAATAAAAGAATGACAGACTGCCAAGCAAAAGCGTCATTTTTGTTTTTAAAAGAAATCCCAGCTACATAGTTAAGCTGATGATATCTATGGGCGGATGTAGGGAGAGTCCTGTTGACCCCTCCTTTTGTTGTAAAAAAACTCATGTTATTTAGCACTTTATATAAATACAAATATCAAGTTTATGTATATTTTGATTTAAAATTTGATAAATCATTTAGTAGCATCATATTGAATCTTAAACTAGGTTTGGAAATATTATTCATCTGCTATAGTTTGTGGGTTTACACAGATACATTTTTTGTATTGATCATGCCTTAGTGATGGTTATACCATGCGTTGTACAAAACTTGACTCCAAAGATGGTCAATAAGCTTAACTAACTATATTATTCTGCTAACATTCTTTCAAAAATTCAGTTTTTGAATGACTAAATACTGCACAAAAATATATGTCATGACCTATAAATCCGACATAACAATGAAAATTCTTTCTTACCTAACCCATTTCGGACTATATATTGATAAAAAATATGTCAAAACCTACAAATCCGACATAATAATGAAATTTGTTACCTAGATACCCCATTTTGGACCCTCTCCTTTTGCTAATCCTGTATCCTCCTCTAATATCTTCAAAGCAAGCTCAGCTTTGTGAGCCGATAAACTATATTAAATTGAGATAGCTTGCACATGAGACGATGCCTACTAAACCAGCTGACTTTTTTCCAGCCACTATCGATGCCCGCCCATGTTTCGGGCATAGGCAGATGAATGGTTAAATCAGCCCGATCAGCCATCACCGCAAAGCTAGGGTGACATCATAGATATCGTAAGTATAGATACGCCCTGCCGTGCAAACTTTCGCATCCAAAACATCGGCAAAGCTCATCCACGCTGGACATAAAACTAAACGGTAATATGACGGCTGTAAAAGCGCGCACTAGTTAGGCACTTGCACGGCCTGAAAAGGACTTTTTTTTTTATAAATACAAACTTTAAAAATATCATATGTATTTATTTCTGAAGAAAATGCGATTTTTTCTTTTATGCGACACTCCCACATATGGTTCTACTGTACCTACTATGCTGAATGTTTGGCTACGATACCATATTGAATGTATGCAGAGCGTATCTATAGATATATGTCTACGGACGGCAGCATGTAAGACATGAGTAACGAACCACCCCAAACTGCGCCTCATAAAAGTGGAGCTGAAAAGCGAGTCTCCAAGTGCTTATTATAATTAGCATCTGCAGGTCACCTAAATGGGCACACGTTAATTGATTTTGCATAGTTTTCAGATTAATTTTCTTAGAATGGTTGCTGTGAAGCCTCATGCGTTACTACCATCCGATCGATGTTTTAGTTAAATATTTTGCGCATATTTCTTTTTTTAAACGTAGCTAAAATCTAATGAAAACTTGATTAAAAAAAATTATATTAGTCAATGTTAGTGGCCCTAACGTGAGTGGTCCCGGCCTCGGCGCAGAGCCATCCTCTCACTGCTAGGTTCTTAACGCTTAAAATGCTGGAATTTTACTAGGTCCAGAAGATGAAATACCAAATGCGAAAATAATTCCTTGTCAACCGGTTTCAGAGGCGCATCCCCAGCTCTCCGGCAAGCAGCAGCCAATCTCCGGTTCCAGTTCGGCGGCCACCGGATACTCTCCCAGTGATACTCCATCTCAGTTTTGGTTTCTCGTCGTCTTCCTTCTGCTTCAAACGCACTACGCAACCACCTCCATCTTCCGATAAAACGAGGATCGAAAAGCCCGGCCAGCTCGGCAACAAGACGACACCATCTTTCATCTGCAGAAGAAGAAAAAGGGATGGCCAACTTGAGTAATATGATCCTGTGTGCGTATGTAATGAAATTCGCTGTAGTCGTCGACTTTGGAGTACCGTTTTTTAATTGTTTTTAATTCATTTCGTCGGTCTTTGTTTGATCCAACTATCCAAATCTGTCAGGGTTTTTTGTTGCACACGCTGGAAAAAAAATAAAACAAAAATCTAAGGAACCGCTGAACGGCCAATATTGCTGTTTTAATTTTTTTAGTTTCAATATATATTGATTTAGTTTTAGTTTTGTTTTTTTTTTTGGTTTTGTTTAAATAGTAAGAAAAAATTATTAAGAATAATTGAACGAGACAAAAGTGCAACATTCCCCAGGTTTGCTTCCTTCATTGGCCCATTCGTTTTGTATAACTTCAAATCAAATCACAAACTTCTTCGCACTTTGTCGTCTTGAATTTTTCAGGAGAAACTTTTATAACTCGATAACACGCTCAAAGGTGACCGTTTTTTTTTTGTCATTCTTTCTTTTTTTTTCTCTTCGACGAATCCGCCTCTGACGGTTCCTTTCCAGAGAGACGGAGATCGTCGTGTCATAACAGTCGATACTTTAGAATTTAGAACTGTAGAGACACCTCCTCACTTGACTGAGATGGAATTATACAAAAAGAAGAAGAACAGAAGTTGATGACAAAAAAACTGATCCGTGCCTCAACGCCGATCAACTTGTTTAGGTACACCTAAATCCCGCATCGCCGTTTGGCCGTCTGCCGGGGTAAAATGTAGAATGCGAAATGTAGAACTCGCCGTTCATATATTAGAGGAACATTAATTCACTCTTAATCAAATTTTAATCAACATCAAGCTAGTGTTCTGTTATAAAACGAGAAAAGACTAGCTTACTTACGTATACGATGTAACTTACCGTTTGTCTACGTTCTGCAGTCTGCTCATATTAGCATCGGAGACGTTTTTATATCTTTTGAAATCAACACATCACTACTTCATTGTTTGTTATCTCCGTGCATCTTATTGTGCTCAGCTTTTTCAACTCTTTTCTCCATGATTTTCACGTTTCTGATTCAGCGGCGCGTTTGGTTGACAATTAACCGGCTTTTTTTAAATAAATTTATTTATTAATTCTCTAAAAGCTGTCAGAAGTCGATCTTTACTACAAACCGGTCGGTATTATTGAAAATCTTTCATGTTTTTAATTTTCTTTAAAAAAAAATTGTTTTCGTCTGATAAGAAAGAACTGTGCATTTATCGAAGGCTTTGTATTTCACATTCATCGTTTAACGAATTCGACTTGAACTGTGAACTTGAAGTGTAAGTTATTCATAGGACAACGTGCATAATTTATAATCAAAACAACTACAACAACTACCACCACCACCGCTACTATTGCTACTACTACTACTACTACTACTACTACTACTACTACTACTACTACTACTACTACTACTACTACTACTACTACTACTACTACTACTACTACTACTACTACTACTACTACCACTAACAACACTAATACTGCAAATTTTGAATTCGTTACCATCAAAAACTTTACAAACATTGTTTTTTTAATCAGTTGCTCATAATAATTGTAAACGTACGACTTAGAACTCACATTACTCAACGGTTCACCATACATAAACGGGGAACTGTTAAAAAAAAGAGTGGAAACGCAGAAAGATGAAATCCCGTTACCATATTTGCTGCTGGTAGCCTTCATCAACGTGTCACGACGATACGCTTTCTATTCGCCATTTTGTTTCTGTGACAACGACTGTCTGTTCTCGTTGTTGTTGTTGTTTGTCGTGGTCAGTGGCGACTACGAAAGTGTTATTGACGTTGCTATGATGATGATGATGATGATGATGATGATGATGATGATGATGATGATGATGATGATGATGATGATGATGATGATGATGATGATGATGATGATGATGATGATGATGATGATGATGATGATGATGATGATGATGATGATGATGATGATGGTGATGATGATGATGATGATGATGATGATGATGATGATGATGATGATGATGATGATGATGATGATGATGATGATGATGATGATGATGTTGATGATGATGATGATAATGATGATGACGGTGGTGATGATGATGTTGATGATGATTATGATGATGATGATGATGATGATGATGATGACGGTGGTGATGATTCTAGTCTTTTTCATTTGGAACTTATCATTTTCTACAAACGCTCGAACTGCAAGCATGGCTATCTTTCACACAGCTTTTTATTTGTATTTTATATTTGTATTCCAGAGAATTATTATGCAATACACAATTTTCAGCTTTTCTCTAAGTGGAATTTGTCGTTCTTTTATATATATATATATATATATATATATATATATATATATATATATATATATATATATATATATATATATATATATATATATATATATATATATATATATATATATATATATATATATATATATATATATATATATATATAATGTATACAGTACTACAGTACATATATAGTACCTACGTACACAACACAGTACATCGATTTTTCATCGTAGACAGTTTCGTTCAATTCATAGGTCGTCGTACGTGTTTCTGAGAAGCATTCTTTTTTTTATTCTTTTCGTTTTTCAATCGACCGGCATTTATATTACAACAACACTGTATACGTGTAGCTTTATAACGCTCGTTTTAGATGTTTTAAAGTTTCTTTGAGGTCGTTTTTTTCTTGTAAACATTCAATTATACAAAGAAAAAAAATGGGAATATTATTTGACGTTTCAATTAAAGTTTTTCCTACGTAAAAAAAATTGTCTTTTGTCTCATTTTTCAGCGAAGACCGGTGCCGCGCCACGAGGTCCTTAAATCTGCCGGGTCTCATCTGGCGTTCTGGCAGCACGAAAGGGCGTTCTCCGTTGCGCAGAAGATCCGGGTGGCGGTGGTGGGTGCGCTAGCAGAGAGGCGCTCCGAGCGAAAAGCCATTTTTCTTCCAATATTACACGATCTTCCGTGTAGGTGCTCTTCCCAATCGTTGGCTCGCTCGTTTTTTTCGTTCGTTCGTTCGTTCTCCTTTCTTTCTGAAATTGCTTCGCGTCCGCACTGCACGGTCAGTCGGGAGTAAAAAAAAATTGGGATTCGCAGGTCTGTACAAAGTAAGGGTTTTTAAGGGCTCTGGTTCTCTATAGTTAAGAGGAGCTTCGATGTATTAAATCAGAATTTAAGGTTTTGTTTTTAATTCTTTCTCTTACACATTTTGCTAAGATAAACCGTCTGGGTTCGTGTTTGCAACTTTTTTATAAATCGCATTTGTTGCGCATATAACGAAAACTCCGAAATGCCTGGAGATGAGGCTTTATAAATAAAATAAAAAAGCTGGATTGGTACATTTATTCCTAAAAATATTATTGAGGATGGATTTTAAATATTTGAATTTCTTGATTTATAGGGCTACATTCTTCTTTATGACCTTTCCAGGAATTTTTTTTTTATATTAGTTTATAGTCCTTTACACCAGGTGTTTTAAGACTCTAACGGCTGTATGTAGGAAGCACTTAAGTACTTCCTGTCGTGGATCAGAATTTGATTCTTTTTACTTTTCCCTCCTCCTTTCTCCAGGCTTGGGACTGGCTCGCAATAAGCGAGGCGGAGTTTCCTTTCCAGGAATTCCGTGGTTCACGTTAAATAACCCATAATTTACAGAATTGTATAATAAATATTATAAAGTTCAAGATAACAAAGAAACTTCAATTTCTGCCAGTGTAGAAGAAAATAAATTGTCTAAAAATAAGTCCAATAATGTTTTAAACTTTTAAAATTATTTCAATAATTCAGACTTTCCAGCTCGAAATTGAGCGCCATAATGTTTTAATGGTGACTTCATACCTATGGGTAACCAGAGCTGTCCACTCAAATTGGGTCGGGTCCGGGATTTCTTAGTGGTTAGGGTCAAGTAGGGTCAGGTTTGGTCAAGCTAAACAAAATTAAGAGTTTAACTTTGATTGATAGCAAAGAGATGGAAAAACATAAAAAAAAACAGCAGAAATGTTTATGAATTCTGTTGTAAAAAACTATAACTTCGGTCTTCGGGTATCGGTAAAGGCCACGCACAAACTCATTGTGATTTCTCTAAACAAGACAAAAGGTGAACAAGATACTTGCTCGAATTAAGTCGTCTATACAGCATTTCAAACAGGTTCAGCAACACAATCACAGATCTCCGTTTAAGACTTGCAGCTATAGAAGTTGAATTGATCCAAACAATCTTTAATATTACAAGAGTCCTGCTAGTATACATTTATCTCACTCTTTACAATAATAAACAATTACTTAATCGAAATTAAAATTACGTGAAAAAGTTTTAGGTGGGTTGGGTAAGGGTCAGGTCGGCTCAAATTTTGCTACACCTCATTATACGAGTATATAGGTCGGGTCGGATCAATGTAATGCGGCGGGTTCCAAAATTTGACTTACGGACAAATCAATCAATTTATATTGCACTATTTACGACGGGGCCTGCTAAGAGCAGTGTTGTTCGGTAACGAAGTAAAAGTAACGCGTTACTTTACTTAAGTACATCAGGCGTACTTTTTGCCTGTAACGGAGTACAGATTATTTTCAGTACTTTTTACTTGTAACGAAGTAATATTTTCGGACTTACTTTTACTTCGTTACTTTTCCAGGACAAACCGTTACAAAGTACTGTAAAAAATTAATAAAACGACATAAAGTCTAAATCGATGTTGTATTAATTATCTATGATTATTAACGTATGCATTTTCGAACCCCATTTTACTTTTATGTTAGTAGTTAGTAGTATTGAAGCTTGTGGGTGGAGCTAAGATTTTCGCGGTCATACTTGTTTTGGTGTACAATAGATTGTTCGAGATTAGATTACCTACTATGGAATCTTCCAAAGGAGCGAACGTGAGCAGTGGTGGCGATGATAGGCGCGTAACAACAATGAACTTAATAAAGAACGCCCATGGCCATATTTAGTTAAAATGTTCAGATTTCTAAAACGTTCAGGTTCACATGCTTGCTGGGCAAACCTAAAGTAAAGTAATTATGTGTTTAGCATCCCACAAGTCTCCGTCAATCTTGAAGAAACACGTGATACGCGTGCATCCAGCGCATGTATCGAAATACGAAAAATTGACAAAAAGGCACGTAAAAATAGAATTTTTTCATTAGTTTGCGTGTTACCAATTAGTTTATCAGTTTTATCAACGCAGTAGCGTTTGAAAGACGATGGAATTATGATAAAATAGAGTTAGATGATTGACGAATGACCATTACAAAAAGCGGCTTCGGTACTTTTACTTTTTACTTTAAAAGTAACTTTAAAGTGCTGTTACTTTTTACTTTTACTTAAGTACATTTTTTAGCAAATACTTTTACTTTTACTTAAGTAACTTTTTGAGGCGTTACTTGTACTTTTACTTAAGTACTGAAACACAGTACTTTTTCCAACACTGGCTAAGAGTGCTCGGTTGCGAACTGATCAAAGAGGAAGGTTTACATACCATGACGGAAAGAAATGAAAGACTGTCCTGAAGGAACCACATTTAATAAATTTTAATTAACATGGTTTAAAATGGTTCAGAACCTGTGTGAGAACCACTACAACAATTAGAGGCAGCTGTTTATGGTGCCTAACCCTCCACACCTCCTACGAACGCTGGTTACGCCGGTTAGATTCGAACCGCCGTCCTTTAGAGTTTAGACTAACAGGCCAACAGGTACGGTCTAATTGTTAATTTGTTAACGTTATGGAATTAACAAAATACTTAATAATAGAAAAGTGTATCTGGCGTTTTTGGCAATACGACGGTAACGGGGTATTTGTTTTGTACCTATCGACCTTTGCATTCATTATATTACATTAGCCTCATTACTTCATTGTTCGTTTGTTTTAGATTTTTAACGTTGTAAATATGGTAGATTGATTGTCTAGAAAAAAAATGATGTTCGACAATACCTTTAAGCCGGGTTCTATGGCTCCCATGCCTAACTCACAAGTGGAGATTTCTGTCTCCGCCCGGAACCTGCTTGACATGGACATAACATCGAAGTCGGATCCTCTATGTGTACTTTATTTGAAGCAATTTGCATCTACGGAGTACAGAGAAATCGGAAGAACGGAAGTCATCTGGAACACATTGAATCCGG
Organism: Erpobdella octoculata; assembly: GCA_963978895.1. Classification (NCBI taxonomy): domain Eukaryota; kingdom Metazoa; phylum Annelida; class Clitellata; order Hirudinida; family Erpobdellidae; genus Erpobdella; species Erpobdella octoculata. Next base: position 39,734,310 of record OZ022241.1, read on the forward strand.
ACTTTGTCAAGAAGTTCGTTTTGGATTATTTCTTTGAAGAATCCCAGAAGCTAAAGTTCGAGCTATATGACGTGGACGCCATAAGTGATGACTTGTCCAAACATGACTTTCTTGGCAGAGCCGAGTGCAGTCTGGCAGAAATCGTGTCATCGAATAATTTAGTTAAACCCCTGTCAGGGATCAAAGATAAAGATTGCGGTCACTTGGTATTGAAAGCAGAAGAATTAAATGTTAGCAGAGATGAAATCAAGCTTCAATTTTGTGCCATAAAGCTAGATAGAAAAGACTTCTGCGGAAAATCGGATCCGTTTTTGGTTTTCAGTCGCATAAACGAAGATCAAACGTACACGGTCGTTCACAAAACAGAAGCCGTGCTGAAGACGCTCAAACCGACCTGGAAACCGTTTGTTCTGCCTTTGAGAACCTTGTGCAACTGCGACAGGTACAGAACCCTGAAAGTGGAATGTCTCGACTGGAACAGGAACGGCTCACACTCCCTCATCGGCTGCTTTACGACTACGGTAGAGGAGCTGTCCAAAGGACCCGGAAGTTTCAACGACTACGAGTGCATTAACCCGATCGTGCAGGCTAAGAAAAAAAAGAGATACAAACACTCCGGCATCGTCAAGCTCATGAAATGCGAAATTCAAGTGGTAAGTTGATTTTATATTTCATCTAATATAAGAGTTGCTTTGTGGTTCGGGCCGATAGAATAGAACCACCGTGTATCCTCCTATGCGTGTCGTAAAAGGCGACTAAAGGGAGGTTCGCAGGAAGGGCATCCGGGTAAAACTTTGCTCCAAATTCCATATGGGTAACAAAACAAAGAATTTCATTCCGGCTCGGACGTCGCCTGGTCAAACAAGGTCTACAAGGTCACCGCTTCCTTTTCTGGGCCTAGACGGAAGTGAAAAGTTAGCTATGGGCTTGAGGAAGAATTTATGAGCTCGGCCTGAAGTGACAGTCTGCCCTGGATTGTGACTTGTGGAGGGGCCTGATATGGAAAAAACGTCCAACCCTAGCATAGCGTGGAATAGGGACGTTTAAAAAATAAATGATGATGATGATGATGATGATGATTGTCTCAGATATTCTGAGATTTGTTTTAATCTTGTAATCTAATCAGCATTGTACTTTTTTATATTCTTAATCTGAAATACTGTTTTGAAACTGTTCCAGGTTCCAACATTCCTTGACTATATTAAATCAGGTGTTCAAGTTCATTGTGCCATAGCAGTTGACCTGACAGCATCTAACGGAGATCCCCGATCACCCTCTTCTCTTCACCATATCGATCCTATCAGCCCTAATTTATATGCTAGGGCCCTGAGATCTGTCGGGGAAATACTCCAGGACTACAGCTCCGACAAGCTTTTTCCCGCTCTTGGATTTGGTGCCAAGCTTCCGCCGGACGGGCGCGTCTCACACGAAATATTTCTCAACGGAGACCCCACCAATCCCTACTGTAGCGGAGTAGACGGGGTGCTGAACGCCTACTATCGTACCCTCTCCTCCGTGCAGCTCTACGGACCGACCAACTTTGCTCCAATCATCAACTACGTGGCGAGGGTGGCATCGCAGTGGCACAAGGAGGCCATGCACTATTTCATCTTGCTCATCCTGACTGACGGCATCATCACCGACATGCCGCAGACCGCCGAGGCCATCGTCAACGCCTCGTCTCTGCCCCTCTCGATCGTCATCGTCGGCATCGGGAATGCAGACTTTGAGGCCATGCACGTCCTCGACGGGGATGAGGTCGGTACTGTAATTTGTCGTTGCCCCGTTGCATCTAATTTTTCGCATAACTGTGTCATACAATTTCGAGTACATCAATGAATTTATTTTCTATTGCTGTTACTTTTTTGCTATTAACATTACTTGTTATCTTGATGAAAGATTACTCTAAAATAATTAAGAATTATTGCTCTAAAATAATTATGACTTATTGCTCTAAAATAATTAGGAATTATTGCTCTAAAATAATTAGGAATTATTGCTCTAAAATAATTAAGAATTATTATCTAAAATAATTAGGAAGTATTGCTCTAAAATAATTAGGAATTATTGCTCTAAAATAATTAGGAATCACTGCTCTATTTTCTTCATAGGTACGACTAACATCCAACGGCAGAGTTGCAGAGAGAGACATCGTCCAGTTCGTTCCTTTCCGGGAGTTCATCGGCGGTGTCTACGGCGATGACCTCGCAAGGTCGCAGGTCATGCTGGCCAAAGAAGTGTTGGCAGAAATTCCTGACCAGTTTCTGTCTTACATGAAAAGAAACAATGTCAATTTGAAGATATCTTAGCAGCAGATATGTTCGATGGGATCCTTAAATGTTTAAAAAAAAAAGGTGCTTATATCGGTGGTACTACTAACCGCAACTTTCCAGTTGTTGACGATGTTAAGGTCAACATAATTTCAGCTTGCCTCCTCTTGAGTGGTTATATATATATATATATATATATAGTCACCTGGAATTGCCTGCATTTTTCAGGTGTTCATAATTAGTCGTACCATTCCGCTTGGTTCGTTGTCGTTGCAAAACTCTGGAAGTCTTCATTTGCATAATTTATACATATCTATGCAAATTTTTGCGTGGTGCTATTCTCGGAATGCTGTCGATATATATTTTAAAACACCTACGCAATTAAATTCCGTAGAGTCGTGGGAATTTTTTTTATTCCGCATTTCTATATGCGAGTTTTATTTGGTATTTTTGAAAATTAATTGATATTTCTTTAAAATGTCGGGCCAGTTAAATTCTCGACGTGCTTTAACATTTTTTTCCTCGAAAGGTTATGTCATATTCATCGCATTTAATTTTTTATTAATCAAGTGATATTTTCCAACGAATAAGCATTCCTTGCTGTAACTTCTCTTGCTGGCTGTTTGGTCGTTTACTTCGGTTGTCACGGTGGTGCATCTCTTGCACGTTATTTCATTGACTGACTCGTCAACTCCATTTTCAGACTCCAGGTGCACAAGGTATTCCACTTGCACCAGCCGTTACCCTACCAGAACCTCTCCGTAGATTGGTTGCCTTTTTTTCTATAAAGGGTACCTCGTGGTGCAACAGCAGGTTCTGAAATGGGCGGGCCATCATCGGATGTTGTTTCCTCTTCCGTATATCACAGCATCTGAATCATTCAACAAAGATCCTAGCAATTTCAATTTGTTGAATTCGGACGAATCTAACCCTCCTTTAAAGTTAATGAACTCCAGCAGATGTTAGAGACAAATGCGTGTTGTGCTGCTGCGTGTGCGTGTTATCGTTTGTGTGTGTGTGTTGTTGTTCAGGTCGTACTTAATCGCGATCATGATATCTTTTTTTTAGGTGTTTTATTCAAAATAAAATGGTGATATCCGTTCTGAAATTCTTGATTTATTTTTAAAATTTTATGTTAGCAATATAAAAATACAGTGTTGTGAAATTATCCAAGTTAAAGATTTATCTCTCTTGTCGAATAGCAAGGTTATAGGATTCACAGTCCTTTATTTAAAAATCTATAAATGAATGCATCAAGAGATGACAATTGAAGAGAAAAAAAAAGTTTAATAAAGAGCCAAACAATACGGAGTAAGAAAATTAATATTGCCTATTAAAAAAGCCAAAATGGGCAAAACACTGCACGATTGTTAGACGGAAAATAAGAGGAAACGTCGAAAGTGTCCGAAAAATTAGTACAAGAATAACGTCAGCATTACTAAATCAGCTTGAGTGAGGTATAAATAGTATACAAAATAAATACAAGACGAAGATGTATGGTCCCCCTCCCCTCCTCCTCCCGAAGTCGAGCGAGAAGAAGATAATAATAAAGATGTCAGATGTTCAGCTGATAAGAAAATGTGAAACAAAAGTGGCTCGTTAGTCGTCTGTCTTTCTCTTTTGCTGTCTGATGCTGGCGATTTTTTCCCTGATTATGTTGAGATGGTGCTTGATGTATTCTTCGTTCGGAGCTTTCGAATGAACATCGACCAAGCAACGTTCGGCCTTCAGGAGGTCGCCGCGCTCGGAGTCGACGACGCAGAGGTTGTGCGCCGCCTGGACGTTCGTGGGATCGTAGGCGATGATCATCCGGAAACACTTTTCGGCGCGTTTCAGATCTTTGAGGTGGTTTATGCTGATGTCGCCGAGCAGTATCAGGCCGTTGGTGTGCCGGGGATGGTGGCGCAGAAGCTGCTCGAGGACCGGAACGGCATCGAGGTGAAGGTTCATGTCGTTGGAGAGCAGAAGGGCCAGGTTGAAAAGGGCGGACCTGAAATCGGGTTTGAGATGAATCGCTTTCGTGAACCACGTTCTCGATTCGTCGAATTCCTTCAAGTCCATCGAGACCATTCCGAGATTAAAATAAATCTGAATGTTGAGGAGGAAAAAAACTTTTTATAGCTCCTAAGAGAGTTCAATAAGTTTATCGACTCACAATCTCAATTGAACCCAAGTCTCATCTTGTCACATTCTGTCAGACCCGAATCACTCAACTCCGAAACAAACATATAACTATTTGCATCTCACTTTTTCATCCTGAGGGTCGAGTTCCATGACCTTGAGAAGTCTCTTTTTAGACTCGGACCTGGTCTCAAAGCTGTTAGCTTCCTGGAGCAGTATGGCGGAATTCAACAACGCCTGCTTGTGGTTCGAATCGATGATGAGAGCCTGTTCGAATTGCTGCATGGCTTCCACTTTTCTGTTCATCTCTATGTCTACGACACCCAGGTTGTAGTACAGGTCGGCGTTGTCCGGTTGATACTTCAGGGCCTGTCGGTACTGAGATCTTTTCGGTGAAAATATTAAAGCGAGTGCTTTATAATGTCATTACAATTACAAACAAGAAAACCGTAAAAAACTTCCTTTTTTTTTAATCCTTTATAATTTAGTAATTCGGCAACTAAAAATGTTTTGCAAAATACTTTTTGATGATAGTAACATATGGCTCAAGCAATTAGGCAAACTCGGTGAAGTTGTTAATAAAGAAGATTTAAAAATATAACAGAAGCAACAAAAAAAAAGTTTTTTGCAAATATTTTAAATTTGTTTTTTTTTTTGGAATATGGATGAAGCAATTTTTCAAATTAAAAAAATTAATTAATTTTTTTAGCTTGATTTTCACTTCCAAGATTTGCAAGCAAGAAATTTGGACTGGCAGTGAAGTTAATATAGAGTAAAATAATAAAATAAAATAACTCAAGATACACACAACCAACATTTCATTTCCACATCATCTGCCCAAAAATGTTATACCAAAATATAACATTCATCCTCAAAAAGCAACCAACCTTGCTTCTTCGGTTCTGTTCATTCTCATCAGTACATCTCCCCTATTGATGTAGGCCTGTACGAAATCCGATCTCATCGATATGGCAGTTCTTAGCAGGGAGTCAACCTCTTCAAGCCTCGATGAGTTTTTCACCAGAAGATTTCCGAGGTTTATGAACACGTTGAGGTGGTGTGGTGCCACTCTGGCAGTGTAGCTCTTGCCCGGCCTGACGGGGGGCAGCAGCTGAAGGGCGTATCTGTACGCCCTTTCGGCTTCTTCGGCCCTGGAGAGAGCTGCAAACGTTCTGCCCACGTTAATGTGAGCTCCTATGTCGTCGGGTTGAATTTTCGAGGCTTGGGTGAAAAACCTGCAACCGAAACATCAACTTTTAAAGTAACTTGGGCAAATCCGCTTCAAGAATTAAGTCGAGCTAATAACTGTATGATTCAAATCTAGCATTCTGTTTCACGAGACATAGAGTTGCTAAGAATTTATTAAATCAGCCATCTATGAAGCAGCAAAAAAGGTATCTTTTCAACTATTATACCTTTCTACTAATATTTTCTAAATCTGAAAAATGAATTAGTGGATCTGAATAAAATTAACCTAAGAGCTTCGTCCAATCTCTTCTCGGCCTCAAACACGTGACCGACGTTATTGAACAGCTTGGCATTGCCCCTGTTGACTCGCAATCCAGCCATGAAAATAGAATACTCATCCTTCCAATCGCTATTCCTGACATGAGTTTTCATCGTAAACAGGAAAAGCAGTGCTGCCGCAGAGAGCCACAGCGCAGTTCTCCGCTCTTTCGTCGATTTCTTCAGCAGGCTGTCAAATCCGGCAACAACCAGGAAGCAAAAACCAATGCTGGGCATGTAGAGGATTCGCTCGGCGACAACGAAGCCGACGGGAAAGAATAGATTAGAAGCAGGAATGAAAGGAAACACACACATGCTCAAGAACAGCAAATTGCGAGACTCGTTATACTTGTTCTTAAAAAACGAATAAACCAGCAGACAGAAGACGGCGCAGAACGAAAACGTCGCCAGGTTCCTCGGGTCGCCGAAACTTTCCAGAACCGGCACGGTGCCCATCGTCCAATCGCAGCAGAGCCACGATGGACAGAGCAGCAGCCAGGCATTTAAAGGCAGCATGAATGTATGCGTCAAAAACCTTTGAGGAAACTCAGACGTAGCACCAGGGTTGTCAAACTTCGTAAAGACAGGTAGCTGAGCACCCATCACTTTAATTCTTAAAAATAATAAAAGAAGTGAGGCCAAGACAAGAAATGAAGCTCTGACGAGAGCCGTGCAAAGCCATTCGGGTAGTTTTTTGAATCGAAAACATATCAGCTTCGTGGCTGCGTTGAAAGCCTGCCTCGGTGACAGTTTCTGAATTATGAGAAATTCGTAAACGCAACACACACCAACGACCGTGATGCCCTGCTCTTTGCTGAGTGTTGCCATCGTCACCAAAACCACTGAACAGCACAGTGGGATCCAATAAATAGATCTTGATATGTTTGAACTTTTCCTATAAAACATCAGAGCCAGGAAATAAAAAATCGATGAAAGCAACTCAGCCCTTCCCACAACACCTGTTACTGCCTCCGTGTGTACAGGGTGCACAGCGAACAGAAGAGATGCCAGAAAACTCATAAGCGGTGACAAAGACACGTCTAATCCGAAGAGAAACATCTGTATGCACACAATGCCATGCATTAAAACGTTAACCAGGTGGTAACCCATCGGGTTCAGACCCCCAAATAAATAATTTATTCTGAATGTTAACACGCAGAGTGGTCTGTACGATTTGTGGCTTCGTTCTTGGCTCATCGGTGATCCCCAGAAATCGTTATAAAACAAATTGACCAGGGGACTATTTGGCCTGAGATCTTTATTGTCACGTATGGCAGACATGTCGTCAAATGCAAATCCGCACTCGAAGCTGTTGTAATAACACAGGATAACAGCTCCGAAAAGGAGAAAACATAAGGGAATTTTGTTATCCATTACTGTCGGTTTCCTGCGCTAATATTTCTAAAAAAACCTCAGCAAGACACTACTACACATGACAGACGACATTCCATTACATTTTCTCAGCCCTTTAACGTTTATTTGGTTACGACACGATCGATGGCGATAATCAACCTCCATAGACCAAATCAATAGCGCCGTGCATAGAATCAATCAATTTCAATTTATATAGCGCTTTTTAGACGACGAATTGACTGAAAAAGGTTTTCAACCCTTAGCGGAAAAAAATAAGGGATGAAGACATAGTAGGAAAAGTAAAAAAAATCCAGAAAAAGGTATCAGAATAAGAACAAGTCCAAGCAAAAAACTAAGTTTTTTTTAAAACACACTTTTATATTTGTACACTAGCTTTTAAACGTTTTTCTCTCTAGCTCCAGTCAGGAAGTAGGAAAATGACTAAGTCACCATAAATTGGGTGTCCCTTGAAGCCTGGTCTCCCTGACCGAAGGAAGAACATTATTCTACGGATACGTTAGGGAGTCATTGCAGATTACTAGTTTTCCAAATCCAGAGTCATTTATCAAATAAAGTAACCACCACAGGGTTTAACTAGCCTACTATACCACATTAAGAACATAATATTTAGAAAAACTCCTATCAAGGTAGACTCAATGTTTGTACCTTTTCATTATGCCACCTATAGTTTTTTATAACTTTTACTCAGTCTGGCTTATTTATTCCTGAAAGACAAAACACCTTTTAAAAATGTAATTTCCTTGATGGGTTTTGTCTCTATCTCATAAATGCAATCTAACTATTACACTGTGCATTTAGAGTCTGAAATGATAGCTCAGATTAAGCATAAAAGAGCCCAGATACATATAATCCAGAAACCTTTTGCAGTTTAGCACTTAATGCAGCTTCCATAAATTGTCACAATATTAAAATCATACATTTTGAACTCACTATTCGACCCAAATGCAGACAGGCTTTGATAACAATCGTTAACAATAAGTCCAAAACAGAAAAAGAATATTTTATTTAAAGAGAAAAACAAAACAAAATTTAAAAAACTATATTACAATTTAAACAAAAGCCAGAGTTCATAAGAGATCAACTTTTCAGCCTATGCAACCCATTTGAGACACCTGAAAGACATGAATTTAAAAACATCAGTAAAGTCAATTTATTCAAATTTTTAAATGTTATAAAACTATCAATTTAGCTTGAGCAAAAAAATTGATCCAACTATTAAACGCTAACCTTGTATCTTGATGCGTGCTAAGGCATTTCACACAGCAATACCTTGAGCCACATTGAACGCAAGTGTAACTGCATAAGGTAAGAAACACAAAATATAAAATCTCATAACACAAAATCAGGATTTCGACAAAACCATGCGTCTTCAAGTTATTGAATAGCAAATTTTTATTAATTAACTTTTTTGAAATATTAACTGGGTAATCTAACCTGGAAGGAAATCCGCAAACAGAACAAAACTTTCTCTCTGGCAACTTCGAAGGTGGAACAGCAGCGGACAGGTAGTTTATAGTTTCCCGACCGGGAAACGCTTGCTGGAGATAAAAATACTACCGTATAAATATGAAGAAATAATCATGAATCATGCTTAACTCTGCTGCATGCAAAATTATAGCTGCATTTGTAGAATTGCATGATAGCAGAGAATTCAATCATAATTGTGTAGTTGTTAATCAGCTGGAAATTGTAGTGATTTTGAGCAAAAACTAGTTGGTAGGTAATATCAGTGGCATTAGAGATAGAAGTTATAGTTTGGTTGTTAAAATAATAATAACATTGAATTGGCATATGCAAATAATAATAATAATTGACATGACATGGTGCAAATAGGTTTCATTATTATTCTAAACCCAGATACAAACAGTCATGACTTTTTAGTTAACATCTGTCCATAACTTATTGACCATAACTGAATACAAATAATGTCCAGCTTAAATATGTAAGAGAACTAACAAAAGCCACTTGATACCTAATAAGTGTAACACTAACTAACTATAACTATAACCATATAATGTCGATAATAATTTAGCCAAGAGCAAAAGTCGATAATTTGCAAACTCAAGAAAGCCATATACTTCCAATGCATTACCTCTTCTTCCAAGAGAGTTGTAAAGTTTTTTCGAAACCTTAGTTTAAAATGATCACTTTTATACTTTCTTTTCTTGCCTCTTGATTTGTCTATTAAACAAAAGAGCAGATTTCAAAATTAAAAACAATACTGCATTTTTAAAGAAAACTAAAAAGTAAAAATCTCTCATTAATTGACCTGTTTCATTTGTTTCCTCGAATTTTGGTGCTTTTTTGTTCATTTTGAGATCAGCGTGCGGATCATCCTGAAAGTTATCTTCTTCCAGCGCGTCCAACGCTTTTCTTTGCCTTCGTCTGCGGGCAGCGTCATCTAAAACCCTCCTCATCTGTCCATCTTTTAAACGACCCGACTCTCGTTTTTCAGCCATACTTGTTTTTATTTATCTATAAAATAATTAAAAAAACTAATCAACTATCAATTGATGATGGTGAAAGACAGTGTTTAATGTCGATAATAAATAAAATCAACACATAGATAACGAAACTGGTGATAATTTTTTTTAAATCTAGTTTAGTTATTTTAGTCGCTTCAACAAAGTAATTTGATAACACATTTTAACAGCGCATTTAAAATTTTTAATAATGATCACACCAATTATAAAGGAATAAAGGAAGAAGAATAAATGACTGAAATTCATTAAACTCGTCTGGCGAGTTTCGAATTCCGTTTTTGCAAAAGTAGCCCGTGTCCATAGATATTTATATGAATGATATCTATGCCAATGTTACTTAAACTTATCAAACTCAATTTCTGACGATACATTAAAAAACCGCGCCTCGTTTATGCGGACCAGTTCCTAGCCTAGATAAAGGAGGAGGGAAAGTGAAAAAGAATCAAATTGTTATCTACGACAGGAAGTACTTCAGTATTTCCTACATACTGCTTTTTGAGTCTGAAAATTTGATATACAAATTATAAACTATTATAAAAAAAGATATCTTAGAAACAGCCTTCGTGAGCAGTCGATAAATTAAAAATTGCGATCCACGACAGCTGGGAGTTTGCCGGAATTGTATGGCACCATAATTACAGACTGTTTTTATAAAACTTTTCAAATTATTTTAAAAACAATTATTTTTTTTATTGATAAGTTGAAGCAACCACAATTCCACCCAGACATCTTTCTTTGACAAATATTTTTTGAAGCAAAACTAAAAAACAGCTTTCACCTGTATTATTGAGTTCATCAAAGTGAAAGGGCAACCGAACAGTAAAAATTATCACAGAGTACACAATTTACAAGATACTTTATACAGAAAACACAACAGAATTATACATGGGCGAGAATATAAAGCTTCAGAGCTCATTTTGAAATTAAGAAAATAAAAATTGCTTACACAAACATGTTTAATAGAGAACAGAAACGTCATATTAAGCAAGCCTTCGATTAGAAATTGATTGAGAATAAGAGATAACAAAACTTTAATAATCAACAAACATTACAACAAAACTCATGCGAACATGGACCGTCCAATTTAAACAGAAAGAAATGTCGATTCGGTAAGAGCGAAAGGAAAGAAGAACCCCCTGCGACCGTTCCGGGGAACGGCAAAACGCAAGTCAAGTTTATCATTCTCGGTCTCTCAGAAGTTGGAAAACAAATCTTAACAGACCTCGAAGGAGATGTTGAACAAAGTCGAAACGACAAAGTACATAAAACTGAGGAATCAGCAAAGAACTACTATTATGATAAATGATATAGTTAAAATATAAAAAACAAAACAAAACAAAAACGAAACTCTCGCAAGAGAAATCCGCTCAGAACGGAACTTATTGAGTCATTTAATAGCACTGAGTGACTAAGTCAGCTATCACAAAAGGCACTCTCCTTTATTATTTAAATTAAATTAACAATATTGTTTTAAAATTAATGTGTATATATATATATATATATATATATTTACTTATATATATAAATTCATTTTTGTCAGATTAAACAAGAATAATACATTAGAAGCATTTGGTTAGCGAGGTAAAACGCAATGTATGAACTGCAAGGTGGGATTTGAATCGGGGCTAGAAACCGTGCATTTGAGTCGGAATTTGAGTGAAAGAAAGACGATACTGGTGTTCCGTAACAATTGAGCAAATCAATGTTTTCGTGATTTCATCTTTTCTCCGTTCGTTACCTGTCGGACATCAAAATAATGTTCGTCAACTCAAAAAAAAAAATAATAAAAAACTATATTCTTTATTAACATACATGAAAGCAATTTGTGTTAATATTAATACTAATGAATGAAATTGAATAAAATACAACATTATATTATATATATATAAATATATATATATATATTTTTTAACATATTTTGGAATAATATTTTCTTTTAAACAGGCTCTATTAAACACAATTGACCACTTAACGTTAGTCATCTTTCTTAGCAAGTTTTTAAAGCCCTTTTCATCCATTTGAAACGACGAGACATATATTGAAGAATTTATTGGTTAAAAAAACTTGCCAGTTAACCCTGATCGTTTTATTACTCATCAATTTTAACCAATAATTTCTTCAATATATGTCTCGTCGCTTCAAATGGATGAAAAGGGCTTTAAAAACTTGCTAAGAAAGATGACTAAGGTTAAGTGGTCAATTGTGTTTAATAGAGCCTGTTTAAAAGAAAATATATATATATATACATATGTGATCGGACAAACAAAACGTCGATGCACCTCAAGCTGTTAGGAATGAAGTCGAAAACCTCAATGGGGAGTTTGCCGAATACGTCGTGGATCTCGTGCGTGTCGATGAAGCAGTAGGAGGGGTCGATCAGTAACGTAGGGTCAAGGTCTGAAAATTTCGAGCGGAGGTCGCCAATGTAAACATCTTAACAGTAATAGTTTATAGTCCTTTACACCAGGTGTTTTGAGACTGTAATGGCTGTTTGTTGGAAGCACCTAAGTACTTCCTGTCGTGGATCATAATTTGATCCTTTCAACTTTTTCCTCCTCCTTTCTCCAGGCTTGGGACTGGCTTGCAAAAGCAAGGCGGAGTTAAACAGCTTAACAAATAAATAAGGATTTAAATATGCTATCATCCATCAATCCACCTTTAAGCAAATCAGTGGAGAGCACATCGTCGTCCAAGGCATCGTCTTTGGAAATGACGTCATCAGTCGGCTGGAAGTCAAACGAAGGAGCGTCTGATTCGTCGGAGTTGTTAGGCGGGTTTTCGTTGAAAGTCCCGCCAGGGATTGCTTGGTGAATGGCATTCGAGTTTGTTGGCTCTTCTGTAAAATCGAATGTAAGCTTTATGTATGATTAATTTAAATAAAAACAGTAAATAATTCATTATGATCAAATATTGAATAAATTTTGCTTATAATCTTCTCAATATACAAAAATAAAATGAAATATTAAAATAATAATAAATTACGCTGGCTAACTTTAAAATATCAAACCATGCATGCATGCATAATAATTGCAATGTTTAGAATCGTCTAAAAGAATTAATAGTTCACTGGAGCCTTCCTTACTTTTAACATTCCAGTTCACGAGATCGAATAATCCGATAACAACCCGTAGAAAAACATGCACGACAACTCCGGTGGAAAACCCAAAAGTACGACTCACCGACGGCTTCGTCGACGGATACGAAGGCTCTCGGCACGTCGCCCTCTCCCTTCACGGCGAACCCGGGAGACGAGCCGTACGGGACGTCGGCGGGAATTGATTTCGCTTTTTTCTTGCCTTTCTTCGGAGTTCTGAGCAGGCTGGTCGACTTGGACTTCTTCTTCGCCTTTTTAGATGCTTCGAGGTTATCACTGCATTGCTCCTTCTTCTTCGGCTGGCGGTTAGAATTTTTGTTCGATAAAAATAAAATAAATATACGTAATAAAATAGAAACTCATTAATAAAATAGAAACTCATTAATAAAATACAAATTCATTAACAAAATATAAATTCATTAATAAAATATAAATTCATTAATAATATATAAACTCATTATTAACATAACAACTTTTTAATAAAAATATAAACTCATTAATACCATATAAATTTATTTATAAAATATAAATTAATTCATTACAAAAATATAAATTCATTGATGAAATTAAAAAAACTTATTTAAAATTAAACTGCAACATGAGCTCTGTACAAATACAGAAATATCTATAATTTTCAACATCTATAAATCCAAATGTATTTACTATCTGGCACATCCTTAACTTACATTTAGCAAAATTGTAAACAAAGAAAGAAACGCTGTTAAAATTATTGTAAACGTGCAACATGCTTATAGATAGACAACGAATCCCATACATTCCAGTCGCGATGGTCGGAGCAGAGTGGAATACTGTATCTGGTGTTTAATACGGGCACACAGCACTGCATGTTGTCCGCACTTTTGGCAGTGCAGTAGCTGAATAGCTGCTGATCCACACAGTACATTATGTCTGAATGGACAACAACGATAACTATTATCATTTAATAAGACTTCACAAAGCTGTCAAAATTCAAATAACTTTTTCAATTTATGAAAAAAATCGACAAGGTCAACATTTGACTAATTTTCAACCGTATGATCTATCCGAACAAATATGAAATAAACAATTTATAACCACAACCGGCAGGCAGCCTAGGGGTTAAAACAGCTGACTCGCGACCCTCAGATTGTAGGTTCGACTCCGGATACAGCACGCACAACTGGAGGTCAACTCAACTGTTCATCAGTTCACGAGTCAACCAAACGAGTACAGATCTCAGGTAAGGGAACAATAAAGTCCAGCCTGTTTTGATCTTGTGCTGCAGGTAAAACGACTTGAATCCTCGTGTATGAGTTACGCCATTACCACAGGTCAACTTGAGTAACCTTTGCATTTAAGATCTTCAGTACCCAGCGTTCCAACGAGCTCCAAGAATACGGAGATCGAAATCAATCATTTCTGAATAATTAAAAAAAAAAAACACCATTCTTACGTCGACAGCAGTGATTGGAATAGGGAAGAGCAGGCTGCAAGCAGGACTTGTCGGCATGATCTCGATGAAGGCAGCTTCTCAACTCGGAGTTTCCGACGCCTTGCCGTGATTTCCTATTAATAGTAAAACGAGACCGGATTCTTCATAACAATCACACGCAATTCCGCATCGAGAATCAGAATTCCATGCAACAATAACTTTTTTAATCCTGATCACTAATATATGTAAACATACATATACACAAATTCACCTAATTAGAAACACCTAAACAAAAATATATACATATTTCTGTACTCTACCTTTTCCCTATTCCTTTGACAGCGTCCTCGACCACTTCAGAAAGTCGGCACCCAAAATCTACTTCTCGACTACGCTCTACTTGAACTTCTTCACAGTGACTTGAACTGTGTTTTACATCGGCAGGGTGAAGATTCCTCGTCGATGAATCATTGCAGAGCAGTCTCCTTCTCATCGACAAAAACCGCTGCCTCTGCCTGGCCTGAAGACACCGAATCCTGTCCTGCCTGCTGGTACATGAGGAGGCCTCAAGAGGCAGTTCAGAAGAACTAAAATAATAATAATATTATTATTTATTTATTCAAACTAATTAATGTCCAATAATTATCCAATGAAAGGTTAAAAAATTCTCCACAACAAAATAAAGGCAGGAGGCGCTTTCTTTAAAATACCCCCAACGAACTCTCTATCATCCACTGATCTATAACTAACCTCTTGAATACATTAGATTAGATTATTCTTTTTCATTACTTCAATGTACTTTAAAATTTAAAGAATAAACACAGAAACTGAAAAAAAAACGAAACACGACCTACCTGCAGTCGACATCGAAACTTGAACCGACAAAAAGTGCCGACCGGTCAAGACAAGGAACCGAGCCGTCCGACTCATCCGAGCTGCTGCTCGTACTCGTAGTGGAAAACACGCTCGTACCCGTAGCGGAAAGCATGCTAGTACCTGAAGTGGAAAGCTTTTATGCAAAGATACTTTACTTGACCAAGAACGACGATTGTGTGTATGAATCGACGCCGAAACGCTCGATTGGAAAACTCGATGTTAAAAAACAAGGTCAAACTCACAGGTCCGATATGACGGTGTTGTCAAATTTCTCATCGTAGAATTTGATATTCCTTCTAATTTTATATTATTTAAACACACTTTCTTTTTTCTCGAACAAATCGATTTGTCACCATTATTATGACATGCCAATGACGATTGCCTTTTAAGGACGGGACCGCATTCGCCATTCGAGATCTGACATTCTATATTATTAACTCCATTCACTATAGACTCTAAATAAAGGTCGTTGATTTTGTTGACTGACTTCAAACAACTCTTGAAACTTTCCTGACCCGTTAAAGAACTTTTAGGATGCGAGCGACTAAGGCCGTGCGTTTTGAGTATTGATCGACTAGAAGAATTCAGCTGATTGGGTTTTGAAGCGGGCGTTCTCAAGAGTTTCTTCTTTTGAATCAGCTTTTCTAATAAAACCACATCAGCTAGGTCATTGGTGCACGGCTGGACTTTTAGCCCGTTCGGTACGTTTACCCTTGCCGGCTGCTTCTTCGGATGTTGGAAGCTTTTATTCGAAGCGCTGTCGTTGAGGTGTTTTAACGCTACGTCGGTATGACTGTGGGTTTTTCTGATCAGTATGTGAGGTTTTTTTGCCGTGCAGAATTCGAGAGTTTCCGAGTCGTGCTTGACGTTGTCTACGGGGAGTCGAAAAACGTTCTGGACCGTATCTCTTTTCGGTACGGCGTCGCTCCGGTTCGGTAGAAGTTTAATGTTCGTGGCAAGCGGGGCGGAGGTAGTTGCACAAGCCAGCACGATGGGAGCCATAGATGAATTTGACTGGGCGGGAAATTTTAAGTGATGTGTCTGGTTTTGACCTATGATGAATTTGGACTGATTATTGAGTTTCAATGCAGAAACTTGCTGTTGTTGCAAGAGACACAGAAACAACTGCTGCTGAGGATCTGTAAAGTTAGATTTTATCGAAGGACACCTCACTGACTGTGACGAATTTGGAATACCCTTGCTGGCGATTGCTTTTGTCGTGACCGATGACAACTGAAATTTCGGAGGTAATGGAAGAGGTCCTTTCATAAAATTAGAGGAAGATGATATGCACCGAGAAGTTGAAATTGCTTGTTTTTGATGACCAGGCGACATAGATGATAAAATTAAATTAGCAGAATTAGCTCTGGCTAATGGATTCCCACTAAGAGGAGTAGAGAGTGGAAACATGGGAACTCCACCCATGGGCAGTGGTATAAAGTTAAGACCCCTAGGAATGTTATTTTCACTCGTTTTCATTTTAGCTTCTTGATTTACTTTCAACTCCTGAACCGAGTGGTCACTCAATAATACAGCTTCAGGATTCATAGTGATGACTTCACAATTTTCACTATTTTCAGGTTATTTTATTTATATTTTTTTTTATCTGTATTTAAGCACTGGTAATTAATAAACAAAAATAACAATTTGTATAAAACTAGTACTAATATTCAAAGTAATAAACATTAGTTATCAAGGTCCAACAGCTAATTACAACACAGAAAAAGTTTATTTATTTATATTTTTATCTAATTTTCTCTATCTCTGCTTCCTTTGGAAAATTCCCCAAAGTGTTACGCAAAACTTACCCAAATAAATCATGAACAAAATTTAAATAAAACAAATAAAAAAAATTAATTAATTCTACCAATTAATAAAGATAAGGAACCCCGAATAGAAATATATATATTTGTTTTAGTAGCGCACCGAAATAAAAATTGCTATAGCGCTGTACTATATATTAAATTGATGTAAGACCGTAGTAAACAAATGTAATAATATTATAAAAATAAAAACAAACTGTTGTATATTTAACAAAAAAATTTTTTTAAATGAAATCTACAAAAAATCAATGTAATAGTGTTTTAAGCCACACTGAGGCATTTGTCTCCAATAGTTTTTTGTCTCCAATAGATTTCTTTTCCTTTATGAAAAATAAACATTTTTAAACCACGACGAAAGCGAAATTAGTTCAAGTTTTCAAAAGTAGTAATAGTTGGCACCTTTTTTTCTCCAAGAATAGTGGATAATCGCCAGGTCATGCATCTCTTACTAGGCCTAAACTCTATTTCACACACTGTTTTCCGTCGTGGACTGAAAACATTCCTGAAAACATTTAATCAGTTCATGACCGATCGCTATTGCACGCCACTGAAATAGCGCTATACAAATAATAGTGATTGATTGATTGATTGAGGGCTGTTTACATGCTCTTGGACCTCTGCTTAAAGCGAAAAAATAAAACTATAATCGTTGACAATATCTTATCAACATTGTTCAAAACGGTTTTTGGCAAAACTTTTTCAATAAATTTATTGATTATGTCACTGTATTTTACCGGCTGTGCAAAATCTTTTTCAATGGACAACACAGCCAAAAACGAAATGATTCGCCGATCTTCTTTGTACAAAACGATAGTTATATGTTGTTTTCAAATCATGAACTTTGTCCTGCAAAATAATTACAATAAACCGCTTCAATTCCAAGTAATCGTCATCGATGTCATGTTATTCAACAACTTATGTAGGTACCTACAGCAATAAAATGATTAACCTCGTCCAGCTTTTTGTAGATTTTTCAGAAATGTTCAGTTTATAAGAGAAAAATAAATAAATCTGAGATGTCTTAAAATTTAATACTATCGAATCCTTCTTACATTCTTACACTGAGGTCAAGCAGAGAAAATAATAAGCTGATTTTAAACTTGTTCTCGGAAAAAATTGATTGGCTTTCGAGTCTTCGGACTTTTATCAGAGCCTCTACATGACGTCATCTGGATTAATCCTCGGATTAACCTAATGCTGCACTTCAGGCCCTACGAGAGGGGGTCCAGCCGGTGCGCCGGTGAAAGTTTAGGGGTCCATGAGCACTAGATTTAACAATAAACGTAGATTTGGGCCCCCAAAAGATAGAAATGGGACCGCAAAAATGTTGTTGATGATCTCCCCGGTCATCAGCTTTTTTGGGAAGAAAAATTAAAAAGTTTTGAAAATGTTTGTGAAAAATGTGAAAAATTGGTGGACCCTGAAAAGTGTGTGTTTCAGATTGAAAAAAGGGACCCAGAAAAGTCTTGCTCGGGCGTAATTTATTTCTCTCCACGATCCTGTTTTCACCTAGATTGGATAGATGTTCTCTATTTCTATTATAAAAATTATATCTTCTACAATGAAAATCTGGCCAACCACCTAATAGAAGCCTACAACAAATTTTACGAATTTACAAAGTTTATTACTCCGCACATTACAAATTGTATTACTCCGCACATTACAAATTGTATTACTCCGCACATTACAAATTGTATTACTCCGCACATTACAAATTGTATTACTCCGCACATTACAAATTGTATTACTCCGCACATTACAAATTGTATTACTCCGCACATTACAAATTGTATTACTCCGCACATTACAAATTGTATTACTCCGCACATTACAAATTGTATTACTCCGCACATTACAAATTGTATTACTCCGCATGTTGACCGTATTTTGGAAATCACAACAGCCACACAAGACGAGCAAAAGATTAACAAAATCATTCAAAGACGTGAAAAAATAAAATTGACAGCTCTAATTTTTCGATTCTGCATTTAACGGTGGGTCGTCAGCGCTAAGTGAGGCCCGCCGACCGACCCTAATCGACTTGAGGCCCCCAAACCGAGTCCCAAGTCGACTTAATAGTGTCGACTCCCAGGTCTAGCTCGAGCGGTTACTGGCACAGTTAAAATAATCATGTCAATTCGTCGTATAAACAAGCAAGTGCTTTTCGTATTAAGTCCAGGATCTCCCGACTTAGAAAACTATTATTATTATTTTTATTAATATTACTATTACTATATTTACAGAAAATATGCATACTATGCCTTTTCAGTTCTATACGATACAACATGACTTGATGACACTTGCCTTTAACGACATAAGTGTCACGCTCTATATCTTACGCGACGAGGAGAGAGAGAGAGAGAGGAAGAGAGGGAGAGGGAGAGAGAGAGAGAGAGAGAGAGAGAGAGAGAGAGAAAAAGAGAAAAAGAGAGTTCGTTCGTCCGGTTTAACGAATACATATTAAATACTTGCAATTTTTTGTCAATTATCAGCAATCGGTGTTGTTGTTAAAATTTATTCAAAGACAGTGATGTACTTGAACTGGGTGAAATCCTGCTGGTTTTGAATTGGAATAGGGGTATTATGTGGTTCATAAGTCAAGGTTATCCAAACTATTAACGCATTACATAAGGTTGAAATGAAAACTGAAAACCCAATAAAAGGTTTCTGAAGGGGTTCGGGGGTTCGAATTCCATTACATGTGTGTGTGTATGTGTATGTGTGTGTGTGTGTACGGTTATGATGTAAAGAAGCCGATTCAATTCAATTCAATATTGTAATCGTACACTGGATCTTCTCAGTTGTACCAATACGAGATCCCTTCGGAAGAAAAGCGAAAATGATTCACTGCAAGTTCGTAGGTCATGTTACCGGTTTTGTAACGATTTTTCTTTGAAGCCCGTTACTTGGACCTTTATGTGTCGCATCTGATACAGCCCCCCATGCTCAGGACCCGTCCTGTGATCATGATACTGTAGACTTTTTTGTGACCTTGAGGTAGTCTGATTGGATAAAATTTAGTTTTTTTTAATTAAACAGAAAATCGATTTAATATCAATATTAATAAAAAAAAGAAATAATAGCAATTGAACATAATTCAATAAACAGAGTACGAAAAACTAAATTTGCAATAACCATGTGTTTAGAAGACTCTTCTTACTTCTTAATTCTGTTCTGAAATTCCGCATGATAGAAATAATAATGTTGTACATTGTATATTATATTGTAAATTCTATATTATTAATACAGTATTTTACGGTATCGCCAATCGTATACGGGTTTTTTTGAATAGATTTGTAATTTATTGAAAGGTAATGAAATAAAGCCTGAATATGTGTCTTTTTCTTCTTTAAAATAACTTCATTATTTCGTCAGGTTGACCAGCGGGTAATAATAAAAAAAAATAACTCATTGATAAAATATATCAATATATATCCTTAATGCTGGCTTGCACATTTCATATAAATGTGGGTTTATATGAAATGTATAATTTATATATCTGCTAAAGCAAGCTGTTTTCGTCGCTCAACAGTCTCAACACACTTAACGTTCACACAAATTCCCACAAATGTAGAACTCTCCCCGTGCACAGCGGGTTTTTTTATCGTACGCGTACTTTTATTGTTGGTGTACGTTAGTTTCGAGCCGTATGAGACATGGCGTATATATGAAGACACGTATAAACAAAACGATTAACTGAGCTGCGGGTTTCACCCGGGTGGGGGCGTTCAGGGAATGCTAAGGGCTGAGGCTTAGGGAGAGACAGAGGGGCAGTGGCTCCGACAACACCCCTGCCCCGGTAGTCAGGTTTTTTTTTGGAAGCAAGAAGCAAAAGAGGTTAGGTATGGGGCGCATGTTTTATGTTTTGTCCCCGGGCGCAGAAGACCCTAGCTAGGCCTCTGGCTGGGGGTCTCTAGGACACGGATTTTTTGATGCGTTGAATGTCAAGGATTTAGAATATTTCTCACGAACTATTTTTTAGTACCTTACCTACTAACACAATTTTAAATGACCAAATGATATGTAGTTTTCTGAAGTTGTTTCATGTTTCAATTTGATCATTGCGTTTACAAACGAAACATTTAATCTGAATATTGATGAACTTACAAATCATGACATCACCCAAATAAAGTCAACACACGCACACACACACAAACACATGACTGACTGTACCGACATCGACACCAACAATAAGAGCATAAACAAACTGGTTCACGTACACGTAATATTATAACAATCTCCGAACAACACCGTCACCGTTATAACAAAGAGTTACATACACACACATATACACATACATACACATACATACATACATACATACATACATACATACATACATACATACATACATACATACATACATACATACATACATACATACATACATACATACATACATACATACATACATACATACATACATACATACATACATACATACATACATACATACATACATACATACATACATACATACATACACACACACATACATACACACACACACACACATACATACATACATACATACATACATACATACATACATACATACATACATACATACATACATACATACATACATACATACATACATACACACATACACACATACATTACATACTTATTTTATGCGCGTTGCTTCGTCTAAGTCCCGTCGAATGCAGGTTGAGACATTCGTTTATAAGTGATCGTCTCAAACGAGTTATGCGGGCCTCGAGAAGTGATGTGAGTGTTGGCCACAACGTGTTTGATTATTACATATTACAAATTTCAGTAAGTAATACTAAATATCGGAGGCCGTATTCGTTAGTTATACAACAATCTTGCTAAAGGAATTTTTTTTAAACGTTTAAAGTTTATTTTTAGCATTAGTAACTAGAACAAAAATTTTTTTTGCTGTTTCGCATTCTTTTAGTTATTTATTTTTCTCTAATATCGTTAGTTTTGAATGGCAAAAACAAACTTTTGGATCGCCAAGTATTGGCGAATTCCACACTGTAAACGGATATATTACACTTACACAAGAGAACCCAACCAGACAGACAGCCACGAGTACATCCAAGCAGACAGGCAATAATAGGAGGAGGGAGTGCTAGTTGCGTTTGAGCTGTGTAATTTCCAGGTAAGTCAGCGTGCATGGATGCGTGCGTGGATTCGTGCATGTCTTTCTCACTGTTTGTTATTGTTGTTGTTGTTGTTGTTGTTGTTGTTGTTGTTGTTGTTGTTGTGTGTGTGTGTGTGTGTGTGTGTGTGTGTGGTTGTGTGGTTATAACTAATGTTCGTGCTTTACGAAGATATTTCTATTTGTGGTAGTGGTAGGTAGCTACTGTATTCTATAAATAATATAAATAATAATAATAATAATAATAATTAATTTTCTTTTTTAGGTCTGATTAAAATTACAAACTGATATTCAGTTATATTCATTCTATAAGCTTTTGTGTCAATTATATCTTTTATTGATGATGACTTAGCTGTAGTGTGATCTTTAAATAGCCGACCAATCAAAGGTCAGCATCGTGTCGACACACGTTTACCAGTTTTATTGTTTTTTTGAATTATTTGTTTTTGTTTCTGTTTTTTGTTGTTGTTTACATTCATCGAAGAAATAAATAACAACGATTCGTTGCTTTCTTCGTCGCAGAAGCTATTCGAGGAGGTCCACTCGAAATTTTTTGAATTCTTTCGTCGTGTTTTGAAGAAAAAGAAGATATTTGTAAACACGAGTAGACTAGAGTGTAGGCTGTGTGGCAAATCTTTGTTTTTCAAATTTGTTAGCTTCTTCCTTAGTGAATTAGGGCGAACTATTAAATCCTGCGGATGGATCGGTTTTTGACCGCGGGTTCACCCTTACTCCACCCTCTCGATATGCATGTCGCCTACTCGCCGTTAAATAGATTTATCATTGATATATAACTTTTGCGGG
Source organism: Erpobdella octoculata (assembly GCA_963978895.1). NCBI lineage: Eukaryota > Metazoa > Annelida > Clitellata > Hirudinida > Erpobdellidae > Erpobdella > Erpobdella octoculata. The sequence goes on from OZ022241.1 coordinate 39,757,200, forward strand.
GGTTTGTATTAATGTTTGTGAAAATACATAAAACGTATTTCAGTCATTGTTTAAATTATAAATAGCAACCACGTTGAATGAAGAAAGTGAAGAAACATTGTCGTGACGACGAGTATACAATTATTTTTTTTTTTTAGAAAGTACCGAATCATCTGTACAGAATTCCTTACTGTCTGTCTGTCTGTCCACCCCTTTTACAAGATGTCTGTTTTTCATTCTTCATCTTTTTGTCTGTCCGTCTCTCTATCTCTCTCCTTTTCCTTCCCTCCACTGTCCCATCTTTTCTCTTTCTCTACCTACCCCTCCCTCTCTTTCTCACCCTATCTTTTCCTATTTTCATTTCTTTCAACCATGCCTTGTTCTCACCCCGTTTCAGACATTCTAACAAGTCCAACATCACACACATCCCCACCCACCACCCACCTATCGACGCATCATTAGCACGAAGTAAAATGGGGATGTCAACCCATAATAACTAGACCTATAATGGGGATGTCAACCTATAATACGTAACTAGACACACACACACGCGCGCGCGTTATATACAACACGTCGGTGCAAAAGAATTACCGAAAGAAAAGAGCGAATCGATCGCACCGACGCAACCCGATTCAGATTGATCGGGCCGACGCACCTCGGGACACCACCAGCTGAGTCTGATCAACATCTTGCTGTTTGAGGTGCGCCGACGGGTCTCCGAGTTCCGGATAATTTGTCACACGGCTCTTTTCTGTTCTTTTCACGGTGCGAGTAATTCGGTATTCGGGAAACGTGGCGGTGGGTAGGATAGGTTTCTACGAGGTTTCTAAGAAAAAAAAATATATAGAAGATTGGCCATGTTCCGATCGGGTTGGTTGTGTGGTTTCGGGGTCGAGTGGGGGAGGGGGGATAAGAAGTTTGAAGCTGAACTTTGCGGTTGTTTTGGTTTAATTAAAGTCTGCGTCTGTCTGAGGCAATTTAAACGATATGCATATTTGAGTGTTCTGTGACGTGTTTATGTGGCGCAAAACGAGTCTCGGTGAATTATGTTTGGGTTTGGGGCAGAGAGGCCGCCGAAAGCACAAGGCTCTCGTGGTCACCTGGCTCAATTCGACAGCCGGCCAACCACTAATGCTGCAATAGGTTGGACAGGGCCGGCATATCGACCTCCCCTTCAGCTAGCAATTTAACCAGTCTCGGATGAACCTCATGGGCTATGGTATTGCTGCTGGTTCCCTGCTGAACTTCGTGGTTTCGTTTCATTTTTTACAAATTTTTATTTAGGTTACAATCTCTGTTTGTGTGTGTGTGTGGCTTTTTCTGTGCGCAAATCTTGCAAGTAAAATTTGACCAGCTTTTTGACTATCTAAAAAACTGAAACTTTCAGCATAGCTTAATATAGGATGACAATGAATGATTCAATTTAAAAAAAAAAAAAACTTAATTTGAACATCTTTCGTATTTCTAAATCGAGTGTATTTGAAATTAAAGTATGTGTTAAAAAACTCGTTTTTGCCTTTACTTGTTTATATTATAGTTTATAATTCTCTACACCAGGTGTTGTAAGAATGAAATAGCACTATGTAGGAAAAACCGAAGTATTTTATGTCGCGGATCATAATTATTTAATCCTGTTTCTTTTTTAAGCACTTTTCTTATAGCCACTATGTTTTTCATCTTTTTGGGAATGTGAAATTTATTTCGGGGTTTCTCTCAGCAACTAGACCACCTAGTACGCTCTTCAAGACTTTTCCTGCATATTTTTTAGCGGCATGCCACACATCTCGACCGCTCTTTGATATTGCGGTAAAGTCTGTACTAGAGACGAAGAGGTCGCATAATGGAAATTACTGAAATTACTAAATTAGTCGCACAACCGAATCTTATCTGATCTGTACAAAGCAGACAATTTAGAAAGTCAAATGTTAAGGATCATTGATTCTTAGTAAAAATCTGTTATCTTCGATAACGGGATCTTAGCTATTTCTCACTCTCTTTCTCTCTCTCTCTCTCTCTCTCTCTCTCTCTCTCTCTCTCTCTCTCTCTCTCTCTCTCTCTCTCTCTCTCTCTCTCTCTTTCTTTCTTTCTTTCTTTCTTTAGACGTTTTGGATATTATGTTACTTAATGCATTCATATGTCAAAAGAATTAAACAACAACAATCATGAATGCCATCTTCTTCTACTCTCGTCAAACTTAAACTTGGACGCGGCATTCCTAGCTGTCTGTCGTCTGCTGATCCAGTTTTGTCGTCCGAATAATTCTTCCAGGAAGGCTGCCACATGGAAGAGAGAGAGAGAGAGAGAGAGAGAGAGAGAGAGAGAAAGAGAGAGAGAGAAAGGGGGGAGGGAGAGAGAACGAGAGAGATAACAAAACTATTTACAATTTCTCTCTTGATCGATAATTTATCATGTCAATTGACGGAAATTCGACTCGGCTTCAAATATAATTCGTACCCTTTAAATTAAAACATTTTTTGGTGACATTTTTATTTCTTACACTACAGTCACTACAACCCTGAAGGGTAGACCATCCCCGCAATTCTATTGTTCCCTCTGGACATTTCGGTGCAAAAACTTTGAAAGTATATTGATATATATATATATATATATACATTTATATATATATATATATATATATATATATATATATATATATATATATATATATATATATATATATATATATATATATATATATATATACATTTATATTGTGTATCAGACGACAAAACTTTATCTACAGCTATTAATGCACCTAGAATGTAATTATATTCAAGGCTGAATTTATTATTAACTAAAGAAAAAACCATCTCAGGCGTTTCGCCGAAAGTAAAGTGCTGGGAACTTCGAGTTTGACTGAATTTTTATTAAAGGTTAATTTCGATTATTAAGGTGCTAACTACTTAAAGCAGAAGTTAAGCTGAATGAAGTTTAAGCGTAAAGTTCAAAGGTCCCGCCTTAGCATTATTTTAAGACACCTTGCGTCACGGAGTGGAGAAGAAAAGATAGTTGAAAACTTTTTTCGAGTTATTTCTCCTAGCCAATACTTAGAAAGGACCTTCTTGTTTTAACTTTTTATCGGCTGCTTGTTAATTTAACACGGGAATGAAACTCCTCGACTCTCTCTCTCTCTCTCTCTCTCTCTCTCTCTCTCTCTCTCTCTCTCTCTCTCTCTCTCTCTCTCTCTCTCTCTCTCGTCTCTCCGCGTAGCTTCATTAACATAAAGGAATTCAAAACGTGGGAGAATTATTTCCCGAGAGTCGCAGAATCGAGGAGAGAAATGTCGTTTCCGCGGGAGTTGGAGCAGGAGGAGGATCTTAACTTCAACGAAATCTTCACATCTCTCAAATAACTGAGAATATCCTTAACATTGAAAAGTTGAAGCTGTCTTCCACCTTCCACCCACGTTTTTACAAATGGCTTCTTTCGGTACGTAGGTGGAAATGGGGCTTGGGGGGGGGGCCTGGCAAGATAACCTCTTTCTTTCTGACAATTGGGAGCGGTTTAGTTTTAGTTTTCAGGAAGTCATGCGAAATTATGAAAAAAAGTTGGGGGGGGGGAAGTTATTTGGAATCTGGAGGTTTCCGTTTATAACCTTGAATGACAAAGTTAACCTAATTCTTATGATTTCTTTGCAATCGCTATAACTCTTCTGAGGGAGAGCGGGTGGGGGATATCCCGCAGAATATATATATATATTTATTGTAATTCTCAGCCCAATTCCCAGCCACGGCCATAACTCATCCTGCCGCTCCAGGAGCCGTTTGCTCCTTTCCTTCTCTCTAGTTTTATTTTATAATTGCAATCTAAATAAGCGCTGGCAATCAAGCGGATTATTACGAAAACTGTTAGCATTCGTCGTGTAAATCCGGAATTGAAGGCTGAAGGCCGCTAGTATTTATTTATTAACATATTAAGCCGGTTTAATTTTGTTTCGCCTGTTGTTTACTATTATTATATTATTACCGGAAAATAAATCGACAACACAACTATAACAAAAACACTAAACACATTAAGGCAACAGTGATAAATAAAAAAAATTATACGTAAATGAAACATTATTAAAATATATACATGTATGTAAATACTTATAACTAATTAAACGTTTAAATGAGAATTAATTAACGCGGTAAGTTTGTAGACATATTTTATTCGTGGATGTCAAAATGTTAGGCTCTTCCTGGAGTAATTCAGCTTTGGCGCAGGCCCTACGAGAGGGGGGTCGAGGGGCCCATGAGCAGTAGATATAAAAATAAAAATAAATAAATATATTGAAGTTGTGAGTTGTTTATTAAATTTTTTTCTAGGAGGGTGTCGAAAATATTTAGAAAAAGTAGCTCCGACTATCCTCAACGGGCCTGTAGGTTTTCCGGGGAGGAAAAATGAAAAGAGGGTTTTGAAAACTTAACTTGTGTTCAGATTGAAAAGAAGGGCCCAGGTAGAAGTCTTACACCGGCACATTTCATTCTCTACAGTCCCCTGCTTTGGCGTGACTCTTGGCGACAGGTATATAATTTGTACGGAGGCATAGATTTATGACATGACTTATTATATAATTAGATTTATGACATGACTTATTATATAATTAGATTTATGACATGACTTATTATATAATTTTTATGGAACCGTTATTTGGCTAACCGTAGTCGCTCGATTGAGTTCAATTCGATTAGAGTTAACTCAATTCGATTCAACTCCTTCTAATCGATTCGATTCAAATCAATTCGATTTGGTTCAAATTAATTCGATCCAGTCGCAAATAATTTTAATAACGTTAATCGAAAGAAATTTTCGAACCCAAATCAAGCAATTAAAAAAAATAAAAATTGACTTTTAGCAAAATGTTCGAGCAATTTTAATTTGCTTAATTGTAAGTTTAAAATTTAATTTAATTGATCATAAATCGAGACTTTAATGTTTTTGGACATTGAGGGATCTAATTTATTTTCCAAGATTAATATTTTTCAAACAGCCTAATATTATTTTGATTGATTGATTGATTTATCTTGACCTCATACCCAGGTTGGGGGGCAGGGGGGCTTATAGAGGTTCAGATATTTTTTTTAAATGTACCTTAAACATAGCCAGGTTATCAACTATTTTTTCATAAATGTCTCCCTAGTCAGAGCTCTGAAATAATGAAGAGTTTATTTCTGTTTTGTTTATTTTGATCACCGTAAACAAAACAAGTGTATACTTAATAAATGTTATTAAAGCTGTCAAGCAATACATTTCCTTTCAAGTAGTTCTGGAATAGATAGGGGGTGAATAAAGTAGAAAACGATCTCTCTGCAACTGGAAAGAAAGTCGTGCTCCTTTTAGAAATAAAATAAAGATTATGGGGGGAAAGAGGGGTGGGGGAGGGAAGACACCGCTGGTGTTCGAGTTTGAGGTCTTCTTGAAGGATAACGAAAACAACTCGGTTGTTGAATGGATCAAGTAGAACCGATCATCATTTTGAAAAGATCAGATAAAAATTAGAGCGATGTGTGTCTTTTAATGATTCCGTCCGCCTTTGATTTTCTTATTTTCTTATCTAGAACATAAACTCTGACCTTGAACTCCAGCGAACAGGGTCGTCAGTTTGCTTGTTTGTTATCCTTGATAATTTTGATGTAAACAAAAGTTGGCTGAGCAGGGCAAGTGTAGTTTTTTGTACGGTATGAATATATATAGGTCTATCTAATTGCTCTCTTCCGTGAGTATATAAAAGAAGCGTATTACGTTCCTGATTGAAGGATATATGTAATACGAAACAAAAAGACAGAGAAAGAAGGAGAGAGACGAAGACAAAGAGAAAGAAACATGGGGAAAACGTCAAAGGAGACAACCCAAAGAGTCAATGATTTGCCATTTTTTCTCACCCGATGAGACGCGTTTTTGTTTACAAAAGCGTGAGGTAAACAAATGAGATTTTTTTGGAGGGGGATGGAGGAGCTATTTTTAGGAACGCTGCGTAAATAAACTCATTTCCGGAGAAGCTTTTCAATTCAACGATGGAAACAAACAATAGAGTATAATTTATATGCACACCTATACGCATATATATATATATATATATATATATATATATATATATATATATATATATATATATATATATATATATATATATATATATATGCGTATAGGTGTGCATATAAATTATACTCTATTGTTTGTTTCCATCGTTGAATTGAAAAGCTTCTCCGGAAATGAGTTTATATATATATATATATATATATATATATATATATATATATATATATATATATATATATATATATATATATATATATATATATATATATATATATATATATATATATATATGCTGTTGTTAATAAAATAAAAAAAATCTCCAAAATATTCCTGTCGATGTCGATTCAAATTATTCTCTGAATTCATTTATACGTTAATTATCATGTCGAATTATGCATTCGACCTCTAATATATATATTAATGTAAAATCGCTGTTTTTACAATAGGTTTTCCCATTGATAGACGTTAAAGGACTTCGAATAACTATTATGGACATTATTATTAAACCAGAAGGTATAACTAGCCGTAACAAAGCTTCATTTATTATTTTCCAATAAAACATCAAAACCATTCTATTGAGCCCGGTATACGATTTGGTGATATCGTAACATTGGTGTCAGAATTGGGATACAAGAATGGTTTTGAAATCATTGGATGAGCTTTGGGCGAGTGAAATGAAAGACGAGCTGGAGAAACGTGGCCTGAGCGATACAGGTAAAAAGGACGAACTTATGGAACGCCTCTTAGCCGCGTTAGTGAATGAGGGCTATGGGCCTGACGACGACGAATATCTATTCGACATTGACGAGGAAGCTGTGGTCAAGCGAAGGAAATTAAAAAACAAATTGCTGGAGGAAGAAAGACAACGAGCGAAAGAAAACATGGCAGCACAGAAGAAGACAGGAGAAGGAATGATTCTTGGCCACGGAAACAAAGTGGCAGCAGCCGGTACAACTGTTGAGAGTTTGGTCGCAGGGTTGGCTGAGGCAGTGGTGGACACGGTTCTGGACCAGCGGGCTGCTGGTGATGTGGGTTGCTGCGGCGAAACCCAATTTGAACTGGAGTCCACCAGCTGTGTCTCAGAGCATGTGACGGATGACGGCCGTACAGACTGCACAAGTCAAGTGGGTCATGATGATGAGCCTGTCAAAGACGGTCATGATAAGGAACCTTGCAAAGATGCTCAAGATGAACCATGCAAAGATGGTGACAGTGATACAGTCGGTTTGGACGTCAAAAACCAAACTAATGAAGATGAGAAGAATGTTGAAAACGAAATGCAAAACGATGAGGATGAAAGTGACGATGAAGATTATAATAATGGCAATAACAACTATGGCTTTCACCCATACAGCGACGGTTCTGAAACGGAAGCCTCCATAACAGACGACGGCACCGAATATTCAGGGTCAGATTTTAGTGAAGAATCTGACTCGGATGAAGCAACCGAGGATTTAGAAACGGACGAAACTCCAATGGAAAAATACGTCAAAGTTAACTTGACAAGAAAAGAAGACACTGATTTGAGAGACGACGGCGATAATTTGAAGAAAGATCCGCTAGACGATACGAAAGTTGACCCCGACGAAAGAGCCGAGTTGGAATGTGAAAAGAAAACGTTCGATTGTAGCTTGGAAGAAAACAAACATGACGGCGATGAACTTCTCCAAAACAACAATAGCAATGCAGCAAGCAAAAACTCTGGAAAAGATGAGACAAGAACAGAGAACGGTACCGAGGGTTTTAAATCAGATGAATCCACAGAAGATTCTAGATCAGATAGACTAAGAGTCATTGTAAAATCAAATAACAGTTTGATGAAGGGATTTATTGGATTTATGGAACGACGTGTTTTCGAAAAACCTTTTGAAGAGTTTCTTGAGAAAGATCTAAAGGATGTGAAGGAAGAAGAAAAAGCAGACAATTCCGATAAACCGTGCAAAGATGTTCAGGACGAGGCATGCAAAAAAGGCTGTGATGAACCGTGCAAAAATGGCGACGATGAGCCAAAGAAAGACTCTGTTGATGAGCCAAAGAAGGACTGGAAGAAACTGTGTCAAACTGTCAAAAGACTTGACCATGTTGTTTGCGAATTGCGGTCAAAGCCACGAGTAAAGATCAAGGTATTTTGGTGTTCGTTGCCGAGTCGCATTTCTTAAAAGCGATATGCTGTTCGGGACGAACAGAATTAAGAAGGGGGTAATAATGTAAAATCGCTGTTTTTACAATAGGTTTTCCCATTGATAGACGTTAAAGGACTTCGAATAACTATTATGGACATTATTATTAAACCAGAAGGTATAACTAGCCGTAACAAAGCTTCATTTATTATTTTCCAATAAAACATCAAAACCATTCTATTGAGCCCGGTATACGATTTGGTGATATCGTAACAATATATATATATATATATATATATATATATATATATATATATATATATATATATATATATATATATATATATATATATATATATATATATATATATATATATATATATATATATATATATATATATATATATATATATATATTTAATTTAAAAGTTCTAATGTATACCTTATTTTGCACCCTTTGTATGTATAGCTGGCCTTAAACATTTGTATAAACTTCTGCGTATTCGTACATGAAAATCTAGCCGTTAGAAAGATTGAAGGCCAAATCTTATTCTTATTTCTCGGATTCCGAGATGAGCAATGATGAGAAAGATCATCAAAAGACCATGTTGTTTTGTTGCTGGAGAACTTATGCGCGCACACACACACAAACCACATGATCACGACAAGATGATGATGATGATGATTATGATGATGATGATGATGATGATGATGATGATGATGATGATGATGATGATGATGATGATGATGATGATGATGATGATGATGATGATGATGATGACGACGACGACGACGATGAGGACGATTATCACGATGAAGTCGGCGGTGATAATCGTGACCGTGGGCACATATAGCAGTACCGCCATCAAGTTATAATGTCGTTTTAGAATAAAGACCTTCTATAATAAACCTCCCCTCCTCTCTTTAATCTATCCCAACTTATCAGATAGATAAATCTAAAAACGCTGACGGGGAACGGGAGGTGGGGGAATAGGGTGTGCGGTGGGGAAGGTCATAAAATGTGACCTCAACGATCGCATTTACATCGCGCGTTGCGGCTCTGTTCGGCCTTACAGCTTGTTCGGTGTTGTCAGACGTCGAAAGCGTGTAAAATGCGAATTAGTGCCGATTGTGTTTTCGGGACCGGTTAGTTAGGAGCTTAACGAGTTCAATTACGCTGCCATTGTTTGGTAATCGGGAGAATGTAATCGCGTAAACCATGTACTCCAATGTGGAAGGAAAACGTGGTCTGCGTGGGCGAGACGGGAATGAAATTGCAAAGTGGCGGAGCTGTGTAAACAAATTGTCGTGCTCCAGCTAAAAACTTTGTTGACTACTAGAATACTGCACGGGCCGGCAGGGAGGGGATGGGAGGAGATTTATTGTAAAATATAGGGATTTTAGGCACGTAAAAACAGACCGGACGGGGCCCCAATTAGACGGGCCGGGCCAAGCCTGAAATGTTTGCTTATGAAACGGGTCAGGCCGAGTTGCCGATGGGCCGGGTTGGGAAAAATCGGCCCTTGCAGTACCCTATTGTATGCCCCTGATTTTTTCCAGGAATAAATTGTTTTTTAATTTCATTATTATTCGGTTAATGTTCGAGTTAAAAATTTTGTGCGAATAATCCGGTTAACAGTGCTGTCAGAAATAGTTTTTTATCCCGTGCTCGACGATAGGTGACAAATAAATTTACCCCTCGGCGTACCCGCCTGGGCTTTTCAAGCTAAAACTAACTTTTCGAATATTTCATCATTTCCTCCTCAGGGAAAGAAAAACAAGAAAAAAAAAAGATTTATGGTCGTGAAGGATTCTTAAAACATTTCCATCGCGATAGAGATGAGATGACACCCCCGACAGTTATATCAATCAGCGATTTCAGTTCGTCTGTCGGAAGTTTTTTATTAGCTGCATATTATTAGTCACCGACGACGACGTTGGTGTATTAACTTAGAATTGATGTTCGAAAATACGCACTCACGAGTGAGTGAGTGAGTTAGGAAGTGCGCTGAACTACGGCAGCTTGGCATAGCTTAAAGCTACTAAGTTATTGAGCGAGCAAGAAAGTTCATAGCCAAGCTAAGTCGCACAGTCGCACAGTCGCAGAGAATGAAAAGTTCTATAATTTAGCTATGTCAAAAAGCGGCATAGAACAAAAAATCGCATAGCTCGGCTACTCGGTCTTAGCTAAGTCATCAACATAATTTTATAGCTAAGCTATGTAATCAGTATAGTTTTTAGCTAAGCTATGTCATGAGTATAATTTAGAGCTAAAATCAGTATAATTTTATAGCTAAGCTATGTCATCAGTATAATTTTATAGCTAAGCTATGTCATCAGTATAATTTTACAGCTAAGCTAAGTAATCATTATTACTTGTAGCTAAGTTAGGTCATCAGCAAAATTTTAAATTTTATAACTAACCTATAGGTCATCAGCATAATTGATATCTAAGCTAAGTCTTATGGCTACTATAGGTATAAGAAGTCGTTTTGCATGTCAAGAGCACTTAACATTTGAGCGGAAATTTTATATCGAATACGTTGAATATTGACACTCGTCTTCGTCTATCAGCACAGTCCAATCATCGACTGAGATGTTCAAAAAGAAAATTAGGCGGTTTCAGGTTTCGCTATTAGATTTCTACTTTCCATATCTCAAAACCCGCCATCGCTGAAGCCACTGAACGAATTAATAATTTTGATGACTTCTGCATATTTATACTAATTTTCGGATATTTTTTAAAAATCAAACAATGATTTTATACTTTTAAAGAAATAAAATAAATATTTAATTCTGAACTCAAATGATTAAATTTTGATTACTTATTCATCTTCTTCTTCTCCAGCTGCTAGGTAAAGTAGAATAGAAACCAGTTGGAAAGATGAACGCAGCTCATCGCTATGGCTCTTGAAGCTCTGGCCGTCATCTGTAAATATGGTCAGTTCGTCAATTTATACATTAATAACAAAATAATAATAACTTTTATCACAATAATAATTATATATTTCTCAAGAGGGGCAGATTAATGTTAGGGGGGGTGAGGCGTTTGGCCCCTGAGCCGTAGGCCTATGATCTTTGTTTTGTGCTGGATCAAGTCCGGCTTAGCGGTTTGTGCAGTGTCGTAACTAGGGTGTTTGGCTCTTGGGAACAAGGTATGAAATGCGCCCATGAAAATGCCCACCTGTAAACTTGTCCTTCCATATTAACTGATAACTGGGGAGGAAGTATTCTTAGGTACTTGTCCACAAAAAATCCACATTCTCTTTCAAAAACAGCTGATGACCGGAGGGGGTGGGTTAGTCTTAGATACTTTTCCAAAAACATTTCCAACTTTTTGGCGCCCCTTCCAAAAGGCTTTCGGCGTCCCTCCAAATGGCGCCCGGGGACAAATGTCCCCCCCAGCTCCTTCGCTACGCTTCTGGGGTTTGTTGCCACATTGTGGATCGCTTTCTGGAACACCAACCACACGATTACTTCATTATATGCTTCTAAGTAATATAATGCTCCTTCTTTATTTTTTCTTATTTTTGTAAAAAAAACTCGTTTTTTCTTCCCAATTATTATTTGGGAGAAGGAAAGTATTTTTAAGAGTTTTTTTTATTCGTTCTTTACATGACAAGTCGAGCCAGACAACGTTGTGGTTCAATGTGTGGATGTATGTTTGTGTTTGTGTGCGTGTGTGTGTGTGTGTGTGTGTGTGTGTCTGTGTGTGCGTGTGTGTATGTGTGCTTGTTGGTTCTAAGCTTTTTAAGTATTTCTCGGCTGAGTTTTTCGTTCGTGAATCTGGCGTAAATCATTCAGTGAGTGATTCAGCCATTCTTATTTTCTAGCCAGTTATGTGGACCAGCCATGTGTATGCTTCGAGTTCGAGGCAGATCTTACGTCTCGGATTGAGCTCTCCCAGATAACCGACTTGAAACAATTGAAGCCCGCTCAGCTGCCTCATCCCAACAGTGAGAGAGATCCATGAACTCCCTGTGAGGTGGGGGATGATCGTCAACGTTTCCTTTCTTTCTCTACGTCAATGACCGGAGGGAGAGGTTTGTCGCAGAGAGGGGACGTTGGTCCATTTTTGGCGTCTTAGCCCAATCCGACCCATGGGTCAACCCAACCCATGCCCACCTCTGGTTTGTCGTAGCTCATTTTCTAAAATTATTCTCAAAAAGTGTCCACTTTTTCATTCCAAGAATAGTTGATGGAGGAGGGGGATGTTGTCATAGCTAATTTTCCACACGAAAAATGGTCAGCGTTTGCCTCCAAGAATGGTCATTAAATTCAAGAAAGGTCTTTATTTCAGTCCTTCATTTCGTACTTTTTTTTTAAAAAGACAAAATTTTTCTTTTTTTTTTTAATTCAAAATCATTCGAGGTGGTCGAATGACAAATCGAATCAACAGAGGGCACTGGCAGAAGATGAGTACATGTGGAATGACTGAAAATTCTGCTTCAATGAGTCCGACCTAATTTTATTCTCTGATTAGATCAAATGAAGTGATGTCAATATTTGTTACATTGCATTACTACGATTACATGATCAATACATAATTTAGAACAATTCCTTCATAAAATGAATAGTTTGAGTTAAAATGGTTGATTAAAGGATATTAATGGTTATATTTTAATCCTCATTTTTGTGGCCTTGCAATCGTCTTGGATATGTTTATGACTCACTAACGAAAACATTATGAAAAATGTCTATAACGTCTATTTTCATACCACACACACGCATTTATACACACACACATACATACAAAGAAACACAAAAATATATTCTCGCACACGTAGGCTCGCTTTCTAAACAACTCGTTCGAAATATATTATAAGTCTAATTTGGGTGCCTGGCATATTCAGATGCCTGTCTCAGAGAAAGAGAGAGAGAGAGTATAGCTGATAATATATAGGCATCAGCCTGCATCAAACGGGTACTTGCATGCTGCCTTGTTTATCAGTTAATATCAAATAATATAATTTGAGTGCCGACAATGTTATGAATGAAGCTAAAAGTCCGTTCGCCTACCTCACGTACCGCGGAAAGTGACTTCGATGAATGACGATGCACAATGGCGATATTTCAACGGATAGAAATCCTTCTCGGTTGAACCCGCTTCTCATGAACTATGCAAAGATCACGTGGTAGGATGCTGACATGCCACACTGATTCTGGAAAAAGTGGTTAGTAGTGGAAAAGCTACAGCTGTTGCCGTTTTATTTTTTAGTAGCAAAAGTTGAGCTAAGTAGCGCTGTAGCGCATGGCTAGCTAATGGCTAGTCGTTTTTTTTGTTAGCAAATTCATCATACTGGTAAGAACAGGCAAGGGCCATTGGACAATAGTGTTCTAAGTCATAGAACAGTCTCAGAAAATTGACAAATCTTCTCGAAAATAAAAAGTTTTCAAGCAGCTCAATAATATTTTTTGTCAACTTTTCATTTTTAGAGTTGGGTGAGGGTGACTACGCCTCCGTAGGATCCCGTGTCGGCTTCAACCCAATCCAAGATTGTCCAGGGGGAGCAGTTCATATTCTAAGAGTCGCCCTGACCTTTATTTTTCACTCCATATCTAGAGAGATCCGCCTTCGACAGGTGAATAGGCATATGAATAAATTATTTTTGAACTTCCAGGAGTGAGACCTGGATTGAACTGAATCGCCGAAGGATGCTAATCGACAGTGCGGTTCTTTAAAGCTGCTGATGAACTGACGTGTTGAAAGAACAGCATTTGTCGGCTTTCCATTTTCTCTCATCTCGGGCCGCTGATTCTTACGTTTTGCACTTCATTTGTTACATCAACGTTCGACATAGTATAAATACATACAAATCGGCATTGTTTACACACACATACACACATTTCACGTCGGTATTTAACGACCTCATACCAGCTGTCCGACCTCGATATCTGCCGATTGAGTTTCGTAACCTCGTATGTTATTGAGTTTATATCCCTATTGTTGTTGTTATTGTTGTTTGTGTTATTATTATTTATAATAATAATAATTAATATTATTAGTCCTAAACCCGTCTTACGTTTGAAATCTAAGGGGCCGACGTCCAACCGCCAGCCTTTCTCAAGACGTAGTTGTCAAAAGCTTTAAAAAAAAAGTTTACAACATTATTTTCAAAGATTTCAGATAAATTTTTTATTAATTTTGACTCTGCTTATGTTGAAATTGAAATATTTGTTTATTCGTTAAACTACCAAATGTGGCGTGGGGGACTGACCGCGGTATTCGAGCCACCCTCTCCCCTATCCGTGTATATTCCTCTCCACCATTGTTTTCGATAAAACGCCACCCTAAGGCCATTGGAAGCAAATATATTCATATCTTAATAATAATCCCGATGATATTGCCGTAGACACTCAGTTGGATTAGAATTTCTGATTCAACCGAGTCTAGACGACCGAATCTCACAAACGAGTTTTAAAAACGATTCCTGCAACGAGCAACATTCAATTTTTTTTTATTTCAAAACAAATCAATTTAATCATTTATAATTGAAAAAAACGGCTAAATTACCAACCAGAGTGACAAGTAATTAAAAATTAATCTTTTTAAATACAGGTTTTTTTTCTTTTCGTTTTTTAATTCGTCTACATCACGCGATGATTTGACTCATTGCGGGTTCTACCGAACGATGTCTGCTTTTTAAGTCCTTGAATAATAAATAATACACGCACATCCCTATTATCTCCTCCCCCATTCACGCATACACTCACTGCTCTCGAGCAATGAACTTGTCTCGTTTATTAACATTCTAATCCCGCAAAGTAATAATAATCATTTTAATCCTACATGAAGTGAGTCGGCGCTGGCGATACGAGGCAATTCAGGGTTCCGTAGTTGCAGTTGGAAAATGGGGTGGGGGGTCTGACTGAAATAAGGACAACCCGAAAAAAGGTCAGGATGGTCTAGGGTTAAGGTCAGGGTCATACAGATGGGGTATTTAAAAATAATCAGGCTTTCATTAAATTGTATGTTAGTAATTTTTACACTGAATCTTCGACGCTTCGGTATCTCCAAAAGTTTTACAGCATGAATCGCTTATATACTTTATATCTATTAATGTTGTAGTTGTATGACCTTGCTTCAACCGTTTTGTTGAGTGTGGGTGTGGGTGGGTAGGGTAAGGGTAATAATGTGATTACATGAAATTATAAAAAAATGAATATATCTGAAAATATGGTAAAAAATAAAAATTGAAAAAATATAATAACAAATATAAAATGGCTCCACGCTGCGAATTTCTATCAATTCTTCGACGACAAAAATTAAACGTAAACAACGCCGTATTCCTTTTAATTTTAAATTTTTGTTTTTGAGAATTTCATCTCGAAATTGATGTTTATTAAATTCTTATTTAATAAATTATCTAATATAATTATTACATATAAGAATCAACATTTTGAAACAAATATTCGAGTTTCCTCACAACAACACATCCCTGCTGCTACTACAGGTATAATAGCAAGCACGCTGTTCACCTTTCACGGCCGGACCTGCCACAACGACAAGCTGACCATGCAGTGCCCCAACGACACCAAGATCTCCGTCCGCTGGGCCCAGTACGGCCGGCTGAGGTCGAGCGACTACCAGTGCCAGTACATCACCGCCCAGGAACAGCAGTTCCACCTGCGACACCACCACAAGACGAAACAGAAACCGAAACAGCACGGCAGCAGCAGTAGTAGCAGTAGTCGGAAGCTACAGGACCTACGGTCTTCTCGGACCTATTCTAGTAGCGGCGATTGCTTGGCTTCGTCTTCACTGAAAGTGAGTATAAATGACCGTCTTAAGAAGAAGGGTGGAGGGGGGGGGGGTTTAATTTGTCTATGGTTGTACTCAGTGTAGAGAGAGGGCGTTAGGTGTTTTTAATTATATCGATTAAGAATATTTTTCTTTTTGTAAATAACATTTCTATTAAATAATTAGATCTAATTATAGTAACAATGAAAAACGCCGATATATCTAATGAACCTTAGCCGTCGGCAAACTAACTGCCTGCCTTGCTAAGTGAATTACACTTAAGTTTAATATCAAGCTTGATGGGGGGGGGGGTGTTGGTGTGTTTCAACAACGCCCTTGGTCTCCGTGCACTGCCCACATTCTGCCCACCCACAACCACGTACCTTGTACTTCATTTTTACTATCTACCCAGCAATGACAGCGGAATCCGTTGAGCAATTTCGAAATTCTATTCAAGTTAAGTGCAGTTAGTTAAGTAATGAACTAACTAATCGTTACGTTCTTCGGTGGAGCTATTAACCCTAAGTATAATCTATAAATGAAAAAATTAATAACCTACGAATGAAACAATCTATTCAAGTGAGGTAAAGAAATAAAATATATAATTAACAATTGGTTATTAAATTAAAAAAAATGAAAAATAGATATTTCTGATTCAAACGAGTCACTTATGAAAGTGCTTGTCGTTCTGTCGTTATTTTTGTTTCCCAAATAATAACATATTTTATATCCAGTCGTTGGAGGATTTCCCCTCTCTCTCTTTCTTTCTCCTTCCCTAACTCTTTCCTCCTCACTCCTTCTCCACCATCCCTCACTTTCTCACATTCTTCCCCCCTCCGCACGTGAGGAATGTTAAGTTTTTATTTGTTTGTTTATTTATCTGTGTCGCTTGTCGTCAGTCTCTCTTGCAGGTCCGTGTCTGAATAAAAAGTGAGGATTACGAAGAAGCAAGGACAACTCTTCTTGAGCTCTTTAAATTCTACATTTATACACGCACGCACGCACGCACAAACACACACACGCACACGCACACACACACACACACACGCACACACACACACACACACACACACGCACGCACGCACGCACACACACACATGCACGCACATACACATACACAAACGAACATGCACATTGCACTTGCATAATATGCACACAGAAGATCAAAGTCTGGATCACAAAAATCAAACAACAAAACCACCGTCCTTCATTAAAAAAGGAATTTCATATAAATTTTTGAAACATTTTTTGTGAAATTGGTGTGTTCAGCTCGCTGAGCTTGATCTGCCATATAGACTGAAAAAAGTACATCGGGATGGCTCGACCCTGAGATTGCTAGGGGAAAGGGTACAGGTGGGTGATCTTAGCCCCAATAATTAAAATGGACTAGCTTCAAGTCATAAGAAGATGGTAAGAATGAGATTATTTTTCATTCACAACAGTTTCCTGAAATAAAAATAAAAAATATTTTTTTTTATTATTTAACTTTTGAAAAATAACTGGAAAAAAAATTGTTCAAGGACGAATGTTCTCTCTTCTATTATCTCTTTTCTCTCTCTCTATCACTCTCATCTTCATTTCATCTTCTCTCCTCTTTCTCTTTCTCTCTCTCTCTCTCTCTCTCTCTCTCTCTCTCTCTCTCTCTCTCTCTCTCTCTCTCTCTCTCTCTCACTCACTCACTCACTCACTCTCTCACCTTTAGTTCTTTCGCATTAGAAGTTTTCTTATTTTCTCTGGTCGAATCAATCTCGCCAACTTCAAGGCCAGACAGATGATGCAAAATGTTGCACTTTCTTCCGAAAACCATTTTTTTCATGTTTTTTTCTATCTCGTTTGTCTGCGCTCTTCTAGCGAGCGAACAAACGAACGAACGAACGAACGAACGAACAAATGAACGAACAAACGAACGAACGAACGAACGAACGAACGAACGAACGAACGAACGAACGAACGAACGAACGAACGAACGAACTTACGAACGCAGTAGTGCACTCAAAGCCGTCTGCATCATCTAGTTTGTTGTTTTAGTATTATACTACTGTTCTCAGTTTATGCTATTGTAGCGTTCGTTATATGCTATGTATATTATTACTACAGTAATGCGATATTTTAATGTTGTTGCTACTTCTGTGTGCTGTTTTTATATTATCACTCACTACTGCTATGTGCTATTTGAATGTTATCACTACTGTTATATGCTATTTTTGTATTATCGCTACCGTTATATGTTTTTTTGAATTTTGAATGCTATTGCTACGTTGTCATTAGTGTTATCACTGTTTTAACATGCTATTTTTTATATAATTGCTATCGTATTATAATATTTTGACATTTGTAGTATTCAAGAGTATTAAGAGTATTACGGTAATATTTCATCAATTTGATACCGTTCATTCCAGATGATATTATAAAAACATGTTCTGTCACTTTATTTATTATATTTTCAATCTTCATTTATAATTTTCAAATAATCTTCTTTTTTTACAAATACAAATAAGTTGTAAATGTTATTCTAAAGGCAAAAATTTTACAAGTGAAAAGGTTGTTGGTGTATACAATGTTAAAGGATAGGCTAACGTGAACACATCATATCAGAATAGACCAGTATTTTTCTAACCACGTCATATCAGAATAGACCTTTCTTTCTCCCCACAATATAAAAAAAATAGTCTCTGACTGATTTATTCCAATCTTCATTCCTCTCCAGCGAATGCAAGTTGGCTGCTTCCATCACTTTTTGCCTTTAATCTTATGTGTACTTACAAAGTCGATCACGACTGCACGATGAAAAGTACGACTAGAATATTTTTTATAAAGAATTTTTTAAAACTAAGAAACGATAAATGAGAACAGACATCAGATTACTCCATAATTGGTCATAATGGCCGTGAGAAATGGTTGACAGTCAGAGGTGTTTTTTTTTAAATCTAATAATAGCAACAGTACGTCCAGACAGAGACAAATAGCTGAGGCGTTTTTAATTTTCCTAAAACGTCATTTCTTGTTATTAATTAACTAGCTGTCTTATTAATTATATTCGTGGTTGAAATAAAAATTAATTAAAAACAAATGATTTATCTGTAAATTTTAATCCGGCTCGAAGGAGCTTGTTTTAAAACCACAGTTTTTTTTGTTATAGAAAATAGTACCTAACTTAAATTTGGTTTTAATTCCTAAGAGCGCAGCAATTGACTAACAAAATGATTGATTAATTGATTGATTGATTGATCGGTTGGCTGATTGATTAATTGATTGATTGATTGATTGATTGATTGATTGATTGATTGATTGATTGATTGATTGATTGATCGATTGATCGATTGATCGATTGATTGATTGATTGAACTATTGAATGATTTCACAGGTCGTGGCGGACTTGTGCAACGACAGACAGCGATGTCGGGTCCACGCTAGCCAGAAGGTCTTCCCTGACTCGCACTGTCCGCTCAGCCAGCTGGAGGTTGGCTATCAATGTATTCCCGGTTGGTGTCGTTAGTTGTCCCTCGTTACAAGCTTCTTTACAGATTACACTCCCCCTACCCTAATAATAATCGAGTCGTAGTCATTTGTCATTTATTACAGTCTTACTTCATGTAATTTAAAGTAAAATATCCGCACTCCCGTAAGTTATTTCGATCAAGTTTAAAAAAAATAAACTTGTTTTTTTCACTTATTTCAACCCACCAATTTTATTTGTTTTTCTACTTTCCACATACCCCAGCAATATTTTGCCATTCAAACTCACCCCCACCCGCGTGAAAATTTAAATAAAAAATGCAATTATTTCAATTACCTGAAACCTCAACTGATAAAAACTAAAAAAAATACTTGGTTAGGTTATTCGTCAAAGACAGTGACTTGTATGGGCACGGAACTGTCTCTGTACTGTCCCTCTCGATTGAAGATCCTCATTTCAGCTGCCTTCTACGGCTACCAGTCACCTGGAGAAAACAAGTGCTTTTCCCAAATCGGGTTTGACCAAGGTGGGTATTAACGTTTAGCATTGAAAAAAGAGTGACTTAAAAGCAACGCTTTCGCTGTCACCTAGTCGGGCCGACTAGCTAGTCGGGTCAGGTCGGGTTGGGTTTGGATTGCCACACGCTCTGGTTGGTCAGATGGAAAAGTAGTTAATACGTCTTAATTTAAAATTGGTTTTTATTTGTATACCATGACTATGTTATTTAGGTGTGCAAAATATGGTCTTCGTCGTTAAAAAAAGAGTCGTTTTATTTGGGTCGGCTTTATGGAGAAGTGGAATCGTCAAATCTGGTTCGACCATCGGTTTGTAATGAATCGGGTCGTCAAAATGTTGACATCAACCGATCCACCGAAGCAATGGTTCTAAAGACAGAAATTGGTCAATGATATTATTATTATACCGAGGTTGAGACGAGTACCGCTGCGTTTTGATGGGAGGTGGTGGTGGGGGGGCTTCTGTGAATGTCTCCATTATAGTATGATTCAAAAAAAAAAAAGCTCAACGTGCCAGAAATAGTTTCACTCAGTCGGAATCAATCATCCGGTTTCGATTGACTGAACTTCCATCAATGGTTAATCAACCATTGAAGCCTTAACGCGTCGAAAGTACCGCTCTATGGATTATTTTTCTTCAAGAATTCTTAGTCTAATAAACTTAACTTGACTTGACTTGACTCGAATCGACTCCACTCGGCTCGTCTCGACTCGACTCGTCTCGGCTCGGCTCGACTCGTCTCGGCTCGGCTCGACTCGTCTCGGCTCGGCTCGGCTCGGCTCGACTCGTCTCGGCTCGACTCGACTCGATTTGACTTAACACCATCAATTTTATTCCCACCGTAGAATGCATAGCCACGTGTGCCAGTTACGTCGTGGCCAGCCGCTGTCACGGCCAAAAGACCTGTCGGGTTTTCGTCGACGGATCGACTTTCGGCGACCCGTGCAGACCGGGTACTTACCCGTACCTCGTGGTCTACCACGCATGCGGTTGGTTGGTTTCTCAATTTTATAATAATAATAAATAATAAGCAATACCTCAACTGTTCGTAATCTGTATATGGAGTATTTATTTAAGCGATCGGTTACGGTCATTAAGCCAATTAGATTTGCAATTCCATGCTTTTGAGAATATTATAAGAAAGCATGTAAATATTTGTGATATTAATAATTATTAAATATTAAATATTAAATTATTAAATAAATTAATATTAAATTATTAAATATTAAATATTAAATTATTAAATATTAAATATTAAATTATTAAATATTAAATTATTAAATATTAAATATTAAATTATTAAATACTAAATATGAAATTATTAAATATTAAATATTAAATATTAAATATTAAATTATTAAATAATAAATATTAAATATTAAATTATTAAATATTAAATATTAAATTATTAAATATTAAATATTAAATTATTAAATATTAAATATTAAATTATTAAATATTAATAATTTATTTTCGTTAAAACAATTTCAAAACTCGAACGACAAAGCGAACTGGTTTAATTGCTGCACGAGTTCATTGATCTCTCTTTGTATTCGTAATAACCTTTTTTTTCTGCAGTTCCTGCGAGGATCCTGAAGAAAGCAATCAAGAAAGACGACTTCCCCTTCTCCAAGTGCACTCACACACCGGCCGGGAACGCCACAGACAACAAGGGCTTTGATTACTTCGAACCCGATTTCTTCACTACAGATCCGACCACCAGTGAGAGAGAGAGAGCTTGCGCATCATCATTATTTGCTTCTTTATTTTTTTAGTTTTAATTATATTTTCTGGTCGAAAATATCCCTTTTTATTTGGAAATATTAATTTGAATAATAATAATGATTATGGTAATGATAATGATAACGATAACGATAACGATAACGATAACGATAACGATAACGATAATGACAATGACAATGATAATAATAATGATGAATGCTGTTCCGTCAGCAATACAAGATTCCATCCTGGGGACGCGAGGTAGACTGCTCTCTCATTGGGTCACTGTCGGCCTTTTCATCAAAAGTAAATTTATTGGTTCTTTAAAAAAAAAGTTTGTTTCGATTTTAATATTTTTTTTATGTTTAATAAAAAAAAACTGCATTGCTTATGTGAATTATATAACGGCGCTTGTGGTACTGCGGTAAAGCGTTGTTCGCTTGATGGCCTAACTAAAGGACGGAGGTTCGAATCTAGCCGGAGTCTCCATCGTCCATAGGGGGGGGGGGGGCGTGGGGAGGCACGCACACGAAAACTACTGCCTCTAATTGTTGTAGTGTTTCTAACACAAGCTTCAGTCTTCTGAACCACTCTAAACATTGTTAAATGAAAATATATATATAATATATAGCCAGATTGTCGTTTTGTTTTCAAATAAGGAAACCTCGAAAAGTTCTTGCTCTGCTTCGTCCTCGGCGGGTTCGTCGGCCTGGTCCTACTCCTGCTGGTCATCGTGGGCAAGCTGATGTTGAAGGTGGGCAGGCTGAAGTTCATGAGGGCCGAGGAGAGTATGTCCTTCGATTCACGCCCGCCGCCCATATCGCCCGGCACGAGGCTTCTCGTTTGCGGCCAACGTAAGGACACGGTCTTCAGGAGCAGTGACATCGAGGAGGCCGAAGATGAACTCGATACCGAAGTTGCCAGAAGAACTGCCGGCCCAGCTACGATCTCCGTCGAGGAGATTCCTCACGGCTTCTCCTCCCCGGACAACGACAGTCCCATATTCGTACACGTGGAATCCCCGAGGGAGAGTCCCGTCCTGGGGAGGTTCAACTCGAACGGAGAGAGCAACGGAGAAGAGAAGATGGTCATGGCTGAGACGTGCTTCCGTCCCCGGCCGATGTCGTATCCCAATCAAGCTACGGAGTCGATGGCATCGGGGATCGACCACAGTCTTCTTCTGGGACCGGCGAAATCCCAGCCGGCCGGTCTTAGGAGCAGCTCGGGCGGCGAGGCTCGGGCTTCTGGATCGGAAAAAGAGCGTGACTACGAGTTACTGCCGTGTCAGCCGCCGCCCTTACCTTACAGATCTACCTCAGCGCTACCGCGGCTCCAAGCATCTCCCGCTCGCCTCTCGACGCCGGCCGCAAGCCACTCACAGCCTCCTCGGCGCAATTCCCAGCCGTCGAGCGATGTCCTAGCCACGTTCTCGAACCCTTACAGGCAAGACGAGTCTCTAGCCAAGCGAGTGTCTTCTCTGCATAGAAAACTTGCGCTGACGTAACCTTAATGTGCTCTTTCTTTCTTTCTTTATTTCTTTCTTTCTTTCTTTCTTTCTATTTCAAAGTCTGTATTTTACTTTATTTCGCAACTTTCAACGCGTCGAACGTAGCCTACAATTCTAGAGCATTGATTTATCAAGCTCGGGTGGTTATTTAATTAAAAATTAACTTATTTGATTAATTGTTAAAGAATATTTCTGTCACGTTTTTGTATCAAAGACGTTATATTTTTTTTAGGATATTTAGTTTTGTTTTGCCGGAATGTAGAAAGCGCTTGTTATTAAGTATTTTTCATAGTTTTTTTTCTTCTCCCCTCTACTTTCAACTCTCTCAACTTGAAGCAAAACAGTCGGAGGGGGGGGTGGGGTGGCGGTAGAGAATCAACCCTAAGCAATTCGGCTTGTGTACATGCCCGATTATACTCTTTTTTTGGAGAAACGAGAAACTTGAATTTGCGTGCGAATATCTGTACGGATTATTCGATATCTTTATCGATCGATTTGAGACGGTTATTCGGCCATCAATGGCGACATTAATGTGAGATAAACAGAAATGACTTCCTCCTCGTGAGATTCTGCCGAAGCCATTTTTATTCTCCCGCCTCCTAGCGAACAGTTTGAGAAACACGCTAGTTAGCAGTATTTTCAACTCTAAAAGAAATGCTCCTGTATGTAGTATTTATTATATGATAATTTCTGACATATTATTATTGTTATTATTTCAATTATTATTGTTATTATTTCAAATATTATTATTATTATTTCAATTATTATTGTTATTATTTCAATTATTGTTATGTTTCGTAATCCTTTGCAAATTTCGCTTAGCTGCCTTAAAAATGCGAGAAACGCCATGAGCTCTTCGACAACAACGGAAATAATGATATGCTTCGATATATATATATATATATATATATATATATATATATATATATATATATATATATATATATATATATATATATATATATATATATATATATATATATATATATATATATATATATATATATATATATATATATATTCCATGTTCACAACGTTCACAAATCTCAGGTCTGGCAAATATGCAGTTCCGAGCTCTCTCTCTCTCTTTCTCTCTTTCTCTTATGCATGTTATGCACGCCGCTTTACTGCATATGTACTCGTTCACAATCGCTGCATGGTCTGTCTGCAATACGATGAGAACCGTTTCTTAAGCGTTTGAGGCCAATAAGCCAATGTTGTTATTTTTTTCTTGTAAGTTGAATCGTTTTTGATAAATATTATTTATCTCTTGCTTTTCTTAATTGTCGTGCAATGGTTTAAAGTCACGCCCTCTTTATGCTTTTTCGATTGCCTTATATAAAAATATTGAATATTAATAAGCCTATTTTCTATTTTCACTCTGGATTCGTGCTCTGTGTAAGCTGCCAGATTGAAAAAACACTTCTTGTAGCATGGCATTGTGTCTCCTTCTCGCGCCGATGTTAGGGGGGCCGTATTGAGGGGACCCGGGGGGGGGGGGGCGGCAGCAAACTTAATGCATCCGTTGAAAATCAACTATGCATTGTACACAACTTGTTCCGCGTTTATTACGGGCATTGTTGATCAGAAAGTGCATTGGAAGTTTTTTTAGTGTTCGTTTTTGGTCCAATTTTTTTATTATTTTTGTTTGCTTGTTTGTTTGTTTGTTTACTCTGCAATGGAGTGACAGTGAAAGCGAAGTTGAGGACATAGAAAAAAAGTTTTGCTTTTGATCTGCGAGAGAAGTAGAATTTTATGTCCCCAATTAATCAATTATTCATTGCCTCAACCAGTGCTGTGAGGAGGGTAGGTATATATGTGAGCCTTGAAATGGTTAAGCATTATCGAGAGAAATATATCGTAAAATATGATAAATTATTAATTATATATATATATAATAAAATAATAGGTTAATTATGAAGAGTTATTGAATTGCTTAGGGAAATGACCAAGTTATATAACTGTGTTGCACCTTGAAATTCAGATATAAAACAGTTTTCCGCCTACGAAGATTTTATTTTGCTGCTTAAGTTTTTGTTTGCTCTTCGTTTTTGGCATTCTTTTTCCTTTGATGATGATGGTGAGGACGATGATGATGATGATGATGATGATGATGATGAAGATGATGATGATGATGATGATGATGTTGATGATGATGATGATGATGATGATGATGATGATGATGATGATGATGATGATGATGGTGATGATGATGATGATGATGATGATGATGATGATGATGATGATGATGGTGAGGACGATGACGATGATGATGATGATGATGACGACGACGACGACGACGATGATGATGATGATAATGATGATGACGACGACGACGATGATGATGACCATGATGACGATGACGATGATGATGATCGTGAACTGATAGTCGTTAGATAGAATGCTATTGAGTTCTACCGCCAAAAGGAAATATTAGAGTGTAAAGGTTATTTTTTTATTTAAAAATTCATACTTCTTGTTCAACGTCCAATGTCATGTTAAACAACAATCGTAAGTAAGTTTAAACATGGTGATAAAAGTTGATCGTAAACAGGAAAAAATATATATCACGTAATATGTAATGGTGATAAAAGTTTATTGTAAATGTCTAAATAGTTAGAAATATCGAGAAAAAATATGACAGAGAAAAAAAAGAAAAAACCATATGCATTTATGATCGAGTGTGGTGGTGTCCCTAAAGTTCTTATCTACCCCCCTGTTTCAGCAGAAATCAAATACTTGGTTAGTAAAATTTTTGTTACCTCTATTTATGACTCTTTGTCTATCGAAATCCTGAGTTCGACTCCATCCTAAATATTCAAACTTGTTTTAAACTAAAACCAAAACTGGTGAACAAACTTAACCACTCCTGCACTTTGGCACTTGGAAACGCTTTTCCAAAACTTTCTGCCGCCATGACGCGAGCGCTTCAGTAAAGACTTGGATTGACGAAGACGTCGTGGCTGTATCCGCCGGAGTCCCTCTGAGAGTCGGGCGAGTAGCCGCGCGTCGTGTGCGGATAGCCGGCCGGCGGAGAGAAGCAGTCGTCGTCCTCGATCTCGCGGTACCCCATGCCGGCGTCGGTCTCCTCCACCCAGTAGGTCTCTTGTTGTCTGATGTCTTGGATGAATTCCTCTTCTTCGTCCCTGTGGATGACCCACTCTTGAGGCTCGATTTCGTCTTTGTAGTTTTCTCCGGCTGGCAGCGTCGTCTCGTCGTCTTCTTCTTCTTCTTCTTTTCTTTTGGCGTTCTGATCTTTGCCCTTGCCGGCGGCGGCGGCGGCGGCGCCGCTGCCTTTCTTGAGAATGGCTACGCTCTTTATCTTCGGCTTGACGTTCGAGAACTTCTTCATCTTCCACAGTTGCTGGCTTTTGTCGTTCCTCGAGACGCCGTCGACGCTCTCCGAGACGGCCATGGCTCTCAGCTGAGCGGCTTTGTTGGCCTTCGAGTCGGTCCTTCGGCCGCGACTCTGACTCCGCTCGGCCTCTTTCTTCTGCTTGAGCTCTTCTTCTCTCGCTCTCCGCTGCTCTTCAGCTGCGCGCTGGTAGTGATGCGACATCAGCTGGCTCATCTTCGGCTCCGTATGATCGTCTTTGTTTTTGCCTTTTTCTTTTTTATTGACTTTCTTTTTGGCTTCAGTAGCCGTTTCTTCGACGTAGCAGACGACCGAGTCATCATCAGCACCCGGATCCAAGAAGCAGCGCTCGAGTTTCTTAGCCGCTCCGCCGATTTCGTCGCGGTCTTCAAGCTTCTTCTGAGGTTTCGAGTCGCACGACTTCCTCACGCTCGAGCCGTCTGACGATTTGGTTTTCGACTTCGTAGCGGCTTTAGCTGGTTCTCTGGCAGACTGGCTCTCCCAAACGAGACAGTCACTGACAGAGGTGTTCTCGCCTCTCTTTTTGGTGCTGTTCTGGTTGGAGAATTTCTCTCCGATTTTTTTGCTCGACATGTTGAGCTACGAAATAACAAGAGCAAATTTCATTAAGCAAACAAACAAACAAACAAACAAGCAAACAGGCAAGCAAGCAAACAAACAACCAGGCAAGCAAGCAAACAAACAGTTGATTGAATAATCCTTAGAGTTGTTTTATAATGCAAAAAATAAA
Source organism: Erpobdella octoculata (assembly GCA_963978895.1). NCBI lineage: Eukaryota > Metazoa > Annelida > Clitellata > Hirudinida > Erpobdellidae > Erpobdella > Erpobdella octoculata. The sequence goes on from OZ022241.1 coordinate 39,784,369, forward strand.
AATAAAATTATCTCACTTCCTTGTTCCGGCACCGAAGTTGATGGAGATTAAACTTCTACAGGAAAGCTTTCGAGTTTTATTATTTTTATTAAATTTTTATATCGAGTCAATGTCCTAAGAAGAAAACAATCAGCAACGAAAAGGAAACCCCCAAAACTCATCCAGGTCCTCGTAGTTCAATGATCACACGCACACACACACACGCACGTGTGCACGACAAACAACGATGACGTCAATGCAACAACAACAACAGCAACAACAACAACAAGAACAACAACTACGATTATTGTCTCTTTTTATCTATCACTGCGCTATAATAATAATAATAATACCGAATAATCCGGCGTGCGATCAACAGCAATCGACGCTGCCATGGCAACGGCGACGCCGCGGCGGGAGTCGCCGGTGCATTGTTGTCGTCGTCGTCACGTGGAGACGAAGAGCGCGGGAAAGAATGGCAGCGTGAGCGGCTGAGCGTTAAATGGTTTAAGAAACGTGGGTTGGCAATTTATTATTATATATTTTTTTGAGGATCTTTTATGGTCTCGCTGTCATCGTTAGGCTTGTCGCCATTGCGACACGAACACACACGTACACACAAAAACACACACATACACAAAACAGTCAACATACGCCACAGATACATATACACGGATACGCAAATACATATACACGGACACGCACATATCTGTACACACGCACATACATATAGACGCACCCACACATACGTAGCACGAACGCACGCACATATACATACACACACGGGTCACGTGTAACTGACACCTGCCGGATTCGCTCCGCATTCAACAACATCGATTGTACTTTTACTGGAAAACAAATTTAAAAGATTTTTGGACGATTAAAGCTGAAACAATTGATTTGTTGTTGTTGTTACGTTGCTGCATTTGTTGCCGTTATTATCATGGGGGGGGGGGGGTAAGTCTTAAAATGTTTTGGGTGGGTAAAAGAGCCACTTAACTTCTTTATACCTGCAATATGGATCCAAACAAAATGGCGTTGTTTTCATACTTTTTGATGTAATAGTTTTCTTTGGTTTAAAAACGTAAAATTTATTTCCGTATCTTTTTATTTTTTCCCCAAAAGCAAGTCGATTTTCGAACCTATCCATCCCAGCTCAAGAAGTTTCGAAAATTTTCGTCGTTAAAGTCAGGATTTAAAGTAATACGCAAGATTTAAAAAATAAGCAATTAAATTTCAAACATTCTATTTGTTTAGAATTCAATTAATAAAAAATGAATTGTTTTTTTTAAACCATGTGCTACTTTGCATGATTTTATCGCAAAAAGCAAATAAGTTGTTGTTTCATTCTTATATCCTTTTAAGGCTATCGGAAAGTAGCTAGTGAATGATCATTTTTTGTGTAGAATCCAAAATGTCGGTGATACCGGGGACAGACAATGAAAACGCTTTACAAGCTTTCTAATTTTGTTCTGATTTCAATAACTTTATTTGCATAATTATAATTAAAGTTCAATTTTATTCGTGTGAAAATGTTTTTTCCAATGTAAAATTAATTTTAATAAATCTAGAGAATGAAAAATTGAGTCTAGCTAAAGAAAAGCGTCACTTTCAAGAAGCGTATAAATATTTGGTCGTCTTGCTTTTTTCTCTAAATCTTCCAGCTTAGTTGTTGGCTTTGATCAGCATACGACTGAGCTTGATGCGGCAAGGGTAGTAACTACACTTGTATTCGTACGGATATCTACCGTGGAGGTTTGTAGTGGTACACCTGCTGTGGTACCACCAGCCTCCTGAAGCTTTTTCAGCGCAATAAAGCCCATTTCCTTCGAAACTTTTGTCAGGGGTAGAAAACTTTTGGCCGTTGTGTTTTGGTCCACCCTTTACAAACTGGAAGTTCATGATATCCCGTTCCGGCGAGCTGATGTATTTACTGACTTTGATGGCATAGCCGTCAGACTCCTCCGACAGTTCAAACGATGAATATTCATGAGAGTGGGTGACGAAACTGTTAATAAAAAATCCTAATGATCAAAAATTCTTGTTTAAGTTTTGTTTAATAATTGTTTTAAATTTTAGTTAATGAAAAACTTCAATAAATTTGGGTTTCACTGCAAGAGACTGTTTGTCAAAAAATTTAAACAAAAAATAATAGTGGCCTTTAAGTTCCACCCGGTCTACGCCCATTAAATCACACACACCTGTTTCTTCATCATAAATAAAAAAAACCAGCCATAAAAATCTGATGCCAAAAGGTACAAATAAATGGACGCTTATGCAATGAATAATAACAATCATGTAGAAAATAATAAAATGAAGCAAACTTCCACTCAGTTGTTATCTCAAACTTCAAGCTGTAGTGGTGACCATTTAGCAGACTGAAGATTTTTTCCAGACCGAGCCAGAAGTTGCCACTCGGAGCGCCAAAACCGTTTCTATATTCAGTCCAAGATTTATCAAACTCTTGTGTATCTCCGTATCTCTGGTGAATTACAATCCATTGGTTGATCGTCAAGACAGGAACAGGAACGAATATAGTATTCATATTGATGGGTATTTGAGTAAGGTTTCCAGCAATCCCGAAAGTTCCGTTGGTATCGGTGGTGTCGGTCGATATGATTTTCTCTTGTTGATTAAATAAATCAAACTCATATTTTTAATAAATATTAATTTGTTTGTACTAGTTTAATTCTATTGTAAGTTTTTTGCAACATATTTATTGTCATTTGTCTGCCCCTTTCAATTATTTCTCTTTATCGGTTTTCCCTTCTCAACTAAACTGTCCTTGAAATAAGAATGAAGTACATAATTCATTCTCATCAGCAGTTAGTTTTTTTCTTTTCATTTGATTAGCAGTTAATTTTTTATTTATAATTAAACAATAAAATTATTAGGGCGCTACTTCGTGAAATAGTCCACACCACAGTAGAGCCGGGAACCGCTCGTGCATATGGGATAACACATTTTCCTGTCACCCGCACGTGTATCCGAAATCGGGATGTGCCCAAACTTATGACCCCCAGATACAATTTTATCAAAAAAATACTTAGCCCCAGTCTTCTATAATATGGTAAGCAATCACCCGATTCTCTATTTGCAAGAATTGTCAACCTCATTTCTTGTCCTTGTTTTAAACCATTTTAAAATATTTAAAACTAAATTCCTAAATATTGATTAGGTTCAATAAAATCTTCCAATCCCTTAAACTTACGATTGGGAACACATCCATCTTTGACTCCTGATGTCTGCAAAACGTAAAACATTTGTTAAAAGTTTGAAAATTATCAAACAAACAAATTTATAAGCTGTACATGGGTTCTACTGCTATGAAAAACAACTATGCAAAGTCTATGGCAGCCCAGCGTTTATAGAGACGTTTGCTTGTTTAACCTTTGATTTCGGCGGTTTTTCCTAGCATTACGACGAGAATTTACCAAACGTTGAATTGTTCACACATTCATAGCGAACGTGAGCTGAGTTTAGACCATCGTTAGTTTAACCCAACCAATGACCGGTTTTCGAATTGGTAGTCTTGCCAAATACTAGAGAAACCGCAGGTTTAGACTTATAAATATACTTTTGTTTCTGCGTTACTCGTAAATCCATCCACAAATATTCTTGAAAATGTTATAGAAATTGTTTAATTACCCAAAACAGCTTACCTTGTAAAACGTACAAACTTCTGAAGCTTGAAATGATTCTGGAAAATTATCAATGTACAGCTGGCATAAATCTTCGCCTTCTACCGTACCATCGAAAAAATTAAAGCCGATGCACTTCCACGAACTACACTTCCAAGAGCACAGTGCCAACAACTTGCTTTGAAGACATTGTTCCAAGTCGATATTGCCCGGATTCTGAACAATCACTTGACTTTGATTTTCTGAACAAAGTCTTTGACCCAAGGACTGGTTACATGGGAGGTAGGGCGTATAACAGGCGGTTATATAATTTAGATTATGCAATAATGTAATTATAATTATTTGGATAAAAGTAGAAATGAAAATATTTAATTCCATGTTTTTATGATAAATTAAACTAATCTGTCTGAAGCTTAGATTTGATTACTGCAAAATGCTCGCCTACACAGTCTTCTAATATAACTCGTAGAGTAGCGCAAATACAATGGGAAAACTTAAAAATCAATTATTCATTGGAGCGACTATACGAAATTTGTTTTTCTGATATAAAAGAATTCAATGTTTTTCTCTCGAATGGATTCCATGTTCCAGCGTTCTCTGGAAATTCATTGCTTTCAGTAATTTATTTGACGTATTTTTCCAATAGTTCAGAAACTCAGATAGAAAAACCGTTTGAAACGTTTTTGTTTTAATCCTGGAATCGGATTAGGTGGAAAATAATTCCTAGTCTTGACGTAAGTTTAGAATTCCGCCGAACAGGAGTGACATGGTGCAGTCAGCTGAGGTGTTGATGACTAAAATTAAGATAAAAGAAAAAGAAAAATGAAAAAAAGTTTCCAAAATATTAACAAATGACATGAAATAGTAGGTTGACGGTGCTATAAAATAGTAGGTTGCTCACTGTCATGAAATAGCAGGTTACCCGCTGTCTCCATCGATTGCACTATTACTGGAAAAAAATGATACGTTTTGTTTTTTGAACGATTAAGGCTTGAAATTATTAATTTTACATTGCTGTTGTTGTTCTGTTTGCTGTTGTTGATTTTTTTTATAGTTACAATGCAATGTTTTGATGCATTCGGAGAAGTGAAAGTTTTTCCAATGTTTCTACGACAAAAATTACATTTTAATAAATCTAGAAAATGAAAAAATGAAAGTTATTTTGATGTCTGAGTCAAGCTAAAGAAAAGCGTCACTTTCAGGAGGCGTATTAATATTTGGTCGTCTTGCTTTTTTCGAAATCTTCCAGCTTAGTTGTTGGCCTTCATCAACATACGACTGAGCTTGAGGGGGAAAGGGCTGTAACTACACTTGTATTCGTCCGGATATCTACCGTGGAGGCTGATTGTGGCGCACTGAATGTGGTACCACCAGCCTCTCGAAGTTTTGTAACTCCCGTCAATGTTTTTGTTAGGGGTGGAAAACCTTTGGCCGTTGTGTTTTGGTCCCCCCCATCCACTGGTAGTTCATGGTGTCTCTTTCCGGCCTGCTGATGTATCCATCGACTTTGATGACGTATCCATACAATTGCGCGACAATTTCGTAGTGGGTGACAAGACTATGAATTGAAACTAAATCAGCAAGAATTTAGTTAATATAAAGTTTTAGCCAAATTTCATTATCTTTGAGAAAGACGGATTAAGACAAGAAATATAAAAAATTATATTGAGAGAACCACTACAACAATTACATGCAGTTGTTTATGGTGCCTGCCTCCTATCACTCCCTACGGACGCTGGTAACGCCGGTAAGATTCGAACCGCCGACCTTTAGGCTAACAGGCAAACGCTTTACCGCAATACCACTAGCTCCAAATTATCAATTATTTCATTATGTTATTACTACAAAAGACGGTTAAAAGCAAAAAAAGTTATGACAAAATAGTGACCTTCAAGCTACAAGAAGCCTAAGCCAATTAAATCACACTCATCAATTACACCCACAATTAAATAAAATCATAAAAATCTGATAACAAAAAATGTGAATTAAATTATTTAGATGCAATAAACATTAACACTTACATATATAAAAAAATAAAATGAAACAAACCTTCTGTCAGAAATAGTCGTTATCTCAAACTTCAACCTGTACGAGCTACTGTTCACCAAGCAGAAGATTTTATCCAAACCAAGCCAGAAGTTGCTCCCTGGAGAACTGAATCCGTTTTTACAATCCAACCATGTCTCTTTTAAATCTTTAGTTTTCCCGTTTCTCTGGTGAATGACGATCCATTGATTGACGACCATAACAGAAAAGGGAAGACAATTCGCCCCGACGGATATTTCAGTAATGTTCCCAAAGGTTTCGGTGGCTATGATTTGCTCTAGTTATTTAAATACTCAGTATTCATAAATTTTATTTAATTCTTAATTTTTAACATCAGGTCTTGTTTTTGTTTTTTCTATCATCTTTTTTTCTTACTTAAATTATCTGCTTCCCTCTCTCTCTCGCTAATCTGCCTCCATACCTTGTTTATCGGCCTTTTTTCCTCAATTTCCCGCCGTCCTTTTTTGCTCTTATGTCTTCCTTTTTCATTCATCTGATTTCATCTCCCATTTATGTACCCTTACTCTTCAATTGTTTTCTTCCATTACTTATCCCCTACAAATTTAACTATCCTTGAAATCAGTATCAGGTTTTTATTCCTTTCTTAGCATCCCAATAAGCACGACAACACTTCAAAAATCACATTATAACCAACAATTAAAAAAACCCTTCTGTTAGCCAGCTTTCCCGTTTTTTTCGGGCCATCTCCGATCAACTTTTGCCACTCGTTTCACCCGAACAATGTCTCCCCCTGGGATGCAAACTCCCGATATGTACAGATTTTGTGACATCGATAATGCAATGGCCGATTATTGCTTTATAATTTATAAATATTATTATGCCTCTCAAGTTTTAAATTAAACTGGCTGGCACTTACCGACTAGATTGCTGTTAAATTAAATTTTCTAAAAAGAACATATATGTAAATGTAACATTATCTACAGGACACTGGAAAGTGACATTGAGACACAATATGAAAATTGGCAACAAATTTAGTCTCTAAATTTCAAACCCCTGGTTCTATACGAAAGTAATATGCTTAAAAATAAAAACAACTTACGGTTGGGAACACATGAATTTCCGACACCTGACACCTGCAACAAATAAAATATTTTTTTTTTGCTATGTTGTTACGAATCGTAATTGTCGGAGATGACTTGCATACGAAGTGTAAGAACATTAGAGAATTGTTTTAATTTTATGTTTACCTAGTAATTTTATGTGATATGGAATTTATGATGAGCACTGATTTTCAAATTTCTATGCCTCGAATAGATATTTAGCAATGCAAAAACATTTTCCATTCAAAAAGTTTGATTGTTTCGGTTTGTTTTTTTTATTCCACGCGTTTCTTTAACTTCACACGTCGATTGAATTTCGCGACAAAATTTGTTATCTCATTTTGACCCACTCACCATTATGCTTTCGATTTGTAATTAGAGTCACTTGGACAGTCTTTCTATCAAGTCGGTCTATATTTCCCAGAGCCAGTTTTTGCTCAAGGTCATGGTCAACTGTATGTAGCGTCAGTGCGGGCTATGACTTGGGTGACCCTTTTTCAAAAGAAACTATAGTTTTATCTCTTTGGCCTGTTACTGATAGGTTAAAACCTCTTACCAAAAAGGTTGACCGTTGTCAGCGCGAACAATGCTGCTAAAAAACCTTGAACTAAATAATCAATGATTACTGCTGTTTGAAACTACTATGCACAAAAGATATTTGGTTGTTTAAATACTCACAACAGCTTACCTTATAAAATGTACAATCTTCCGAAGTTCTATATAATTCGGGAAAATAGTTGAAATAGAGATGACATAAATCTTCGCCTTCTTCCGTACCTTCAAAGAAATTAAAACCAGTGCAGTTCTCGAAACTGCAATTCCACGAGCACAGTGCCAACAGCCAGTTGTCTTGAAGAGATTGATTCAAGCCGACACCAGCCGGAGTCTTGACAACCACTTGACTTTGATTTTCTGCACAAAGTTTTTGACACAATGACTGATTACAGGGGAAGTAGGGCGTATAACAGGAAATTGTACAACTCAGATTATGTTCTAATATAAATATTATTATTGGAATGAAAGTAAAAATATTTAATTCCATATTTTAAAATAATTCATCTAAAGTCAAGATTTATGTCAGTGCTGCGGTCTGTAAAATGCTCACCTCCATAATCCTCTAATATAACTCGTAGATTAGAACGAAATACAATGAAAAAAAATAACCAATCGATTACTCATTGTGACCTCCTCTTGGAAACTAATTATTCCTTTTCTTTTGCAAAATAATTGAAAATATTTCACGCTCCCTCCAATTAGATGTCTTTCCCCATCTTTCATTGGAAATTCAGTTGGGAATTCAATACTCTGAAAGCTTTGATTGATTTGTAGGAATTGGCGTGCTCTTGATAGATGATTATTGTCGCAATGACACTTGAATGATTTGAAACAAATGCTGTTAACAGCTAGATGTCGTGACCAACGTCATTTGACATCGTTTTTTTAATTATTTACGTTCTCACTATCGTCACCGTTACTGTTCTTCATCAGAATAACGGATGCGTATTTATTAATAATAATAATAATAATAATGTTTGACAATATTTAGAGTGGCGTAAATCCTAAAGGACTTCAAGGCCACTGAAGGGTTCTTTGCAGAGGCAGCCATTTATAGGCGCCTACCCCTTTAGCAATGCGAGTGAACTCCTTGCTTAAGGGAGTTACGCTGGTGACGCCGGTGAGGCTTGAACTGCCGACCTAATGATCGACAGGCGAACGCTCTGCCATCAGTACATCTCCAAACCCGAATGATGTCATTATACTACTCTTCCCTAGATAATTGTTATTATTAGATTTTTGAAAAAATATTTTTTTAAATATCATAAGCTAAACGCCTATTCAAAAAAATTTTTGTGGTACTATCACTTCTGATCGTAAGGAAGCGCACGGACTCATTTCACTGGCAAGTCATAATACTTTTAAAAAAATCAATTAGTTTTGTCGAAAGAATGACTTTCTCATTTCTTTTTTAAAATGATGCCTCCTAAAAACCTCCCATTTGACGTCGTGTCACCGATTTGACGTTTTTTCATTTCGATTTGATTTAGTATCACAACCACGGTTACTAAATAGATCGTCGTCGTCATCTTCATCGTCGGTGTCATCTTCATGTCTATCAATGTTGTCATGTTGTCTAACATTCGAGAAGGTGCGTTGGGAGTAATATTACCAATGCTGACAGCATCTCAAAAAAAGACAAAAAATTTGTACATCTTGAAAAATTTTTGTTTCTAAAATATTTGATAAAAGCTTGTATTGTAATTTACTGTTTGGCGACAAATTCTACCCCGCTTTGGTCATCAACTTTTTTTAGAGGGTTCCCGTCCCGGGCGTCTGGATCACCCCCTCCACTGCCTATATCCATGGCTCTTCAAGAAAAAAGTAGTGTTCTTATGGACGCTTAACACCTGCTATACTCCGTGAAAGGCATTCCGCGAAAGAGCTTTGATCGATAATTATAACATATCATGTCAACAAAAAATTCTGATTATTGTTGTGGTCTACAACTCAATTCAACTTTTGAATGAAACCAGATATTTAGACAATTAATTTCTATTTTTTTCGTTCTCATCTTTCTAGAATTTATAAATTCTTTCTACAGATATTTCAAAATCAAAATTTCATTGCGTATCAATCAGGATCTATCGAAAAATTACTAAATAAATATTAGCTGAAAATTTTAAAGTGTCTTAAACAACTTTGTGTAATTTTATGTCAAACTAAAGAAAAACTTAGGTATTTTTGTTTCTCTACAATTTGGATTTTATGCAAAGCAATGGGTAATATCTTAAATTGTTTTTAATAATAATTTACATGGAGGTCCTTAAGGCCTAAAAAACCTCAAATTTGGCAGGTACGGAAACAGTAGTGTAGCAATCCAGTAATCTAAACGGGGACGAACATGGGTACTCCAGTGGCTGTCCCCCAAGGATTTTTCAAAACTTTAAAAAAATTTGAAAAAATACCTACGGCCACGCCCGGTAATGAACTAATTTTTGAAGAAGAAAATGTTTTCGGACTAAAAAGTAGGGAAAAGTATCAGCGAATGCAGTCTGTATATACTAGAAATATATACATAACACTGAAGGCGTTTTTCTTTCACATACACACACACAGCACACACGTTTACATTTTGAAAAGCACGGATTCATAATTTGGGAAGCACCACAGATTTTAAAATGGCAGGCACGTCAGTGCTTGAGGTCACGTGTTCTAGGCCCTGGAGGTCCGAATTTATTTCTGATAAAAAAATTTACTTTATAAATAATTTAACTCTATTGAGTTATATTTTTATATGTGATACTGTGTAGATGTTGTTTGTTCCTAATAATAAGATATCTGGCCATGGTTTGAATCTTGAATCAGGTTAATGCTCTAACCATTGACCTCTAATATCAATAATTCTTAAAAATTTACAGAAACGTTTTGTCTGAAAATTTTCTACCGGTAAAAATTTCCACTTGGTGAAATTTTCCAAAACATTATAGTCCCCCCTTTAGAAGTTTTAAAAGTTTAAAAAAAATATGAATTGTATTTTTTATTTAGCTCGCAACTTCATTCTCTTTGTCGCCTAAGGTTTTATTTTTACTGAATAAGCTTCAATCAGTGGTTAGAGGTGGAACATTCGCACTTGCAGAATTTGAAGTTACGAATGAATTAAATTTTAATAAATACAATACGCCTAAATAAATAAACTCGATAAACAAATTAATGTCTAGGTTAATCGATTAAAAGATTCGTTCAACACAAAAAATAGAAAATCAAATTGAAATAAATGGTTTTTTTTTATAACAATGCTTTTGTATAAATATATTAAAAACTTGAAAATAATATTTAAGTGTACTAAAAAAAATTTTGAACCAAAAGATTTTGCTTCATTCGGAAGATAAAAGCGTTGGGCGCAACTACTAACGCTCACGAATCAGGTCTACAAGCGAAAAACTTACCACCAGGAACCTTATCGCACTTTTTTACTAGGAGGGAAAAATGGCAGCTGAATTGAAAGTGTGGTATGCATTGTGATCCAGACATACGGGTAACAGTTGCAATATTTTAATTATTCCGACATGTTTTCATGTTAGGTATTCTGTAATTCAATAACTTGTTGCTGTAGAATTGCTGAAAATAACAATAAAATAACATGTTTCTGGCTAAAAACGTTTTTTAATAGCTTTTCAACAAAACAATTTTTTATAATAATAATCCAAAAAATAAATGTCTCTGAATATGTGAACAAAGCAAAACAAAAAAAGCATCATTTTTCATCTTTTCCCAAAAATGTTTCAATAGTTCTATTGTTTTCCTCTCTTACAATAACTTTCAGTTCAGTTGGCTTTGATCATCATGCGACTGTACCTGATGGTTCTGGAGGTGTAGCTACACTTGTAGTAATATGGAGAGCTTCCGTGAAGGTTGGTAGTAGCACACTTGCTGTGGTACCACCAGCCTCCCGAAGCTTTTTTAGCACAATTTTTATTATTTCCGTCATTGTCCCTGTCACGGGTGGAAAACTTTTGGCCGTTGTGCTTTGGTGCCTTATTGTCAAATTGGTAGTTCATGATGTCCGTTTCTGAAGAGCCGATGTATTCGCCGACGTTGATCACGTATCCGTCACTCTCTTTCGACAGTTGAAACGATGAATATTCATGAGAGTGCGTGACACTAGAGCTATAACTAATAAATCAGCAAAATTTCCAGTAACATTTTTAAAACAATTTCATTCAATACAACTTTTCTATGAAATTCTGTAATCTGTGCTAGAAACGTTTTAAGACAATAGTTCAAAAAATATAATAGTGATTTTGAAGCTCCATGAAACCTATGCTACTTAAATAAACCTTACAGGACAGCCATAAACATTTTATGATTAAAATAACAAATAAAGTGATACAGATGTGATGAATAATTAAATTAAATCTTTTAAAAAATAAATTAAACGAACCGTCGGCCAATCGTTATTTCAAACTTCAACCTGTACGATCCGTTGGATATCAACCAGTAAATGTTTTCCAGACCAAGCCAAAAGTTGCCATTCGGAGATCCAAATCCGTTTTTATAATCAGACCATAATTTATTAAAATCTTGAGTATCTCCGTTTCTCTGGTGAATAACTATCCATTGGTTGATGATCATGACAGAAATGCTAGGATAATTCGGACCGATGGATATTTCAGTAACGTCTCCGGTGATCTCCATGGTATCGTTTGTATCGATGGTATCGTCGGTATCCATGGTATCGATGGTATCGTTGGTATCGATGGTATCGTTGGTATCGATGGTATCGGTAGTGTCGATGGTCTGGGTAGCTTCGATGGCTGAGATTTGTTCTTGTTGAAGAAATATTTCAAACTTATATTTCTTGTATTTTTTAATACATTTAGTCAGGAGCGTCTTCTACAAGAATTTTCTATGACTCTATACACTTTTGCTTCCCCAAATGGCTGAGGAATGGGAGGAACACATTTGCCTCAAAAAATAGAAAAGGCTCTCAGAGGTATATTTTTCAAAAATTTTACAAAAGTTCCTCCTTATTTATTTTTTATAAAAAAGTTTTTTTTTAATTCAGATGGGGAAACCGCTCCCTGCCCCTCCAAATGACACTTTTTATGTTTTTTCCATTAGAGCCCTCCACGGGTCGATTGTTCGCGGTCCAGCCCGTTTTATAAACCAAAACGCAATGCCCAGATCCATTTTTAAATCCCTTATATTACCTTCACCAGTCTTGCTTGCTGAATTGCTTGCTTGTTTGAAATATAGTCTCGCTCCTCCTGACAATGCATTCTATAACAGTTTTAAACATTTTCGAAATAAAGATTTGTTAAAAATAATAATAATAATATGTTTTTAAACAAAAACAAATCAAATACAATGAAACAGGTTTTCAAATTTTAATAAAATGCTTTGTCATGAGGAGCAAACCTATATTTCAAATTTCAGCTCGATTGGATGACGGGAGTTAGTTAATTTTCACTTTCAAGATTTGCAAACATTCAAGCAAGCAAGCAAGACCGGCGGTAAAATTGGTATAAGGGATTTACAAAAAAAAGATAAAAAAATAAAAATTAAACAAAAAAAAACAAAGAAGAAAATAAAAGGAGAGATAGAAAAAGAAAGAAAGAAGCCAGGTAACGGTGGATATATTCCAGCTAGATTTAATTATAAAACGTTTCGGCTTAAAATACGATCATTGGTCAAAATATTGAAATAGATTTGTTTATTCTAATTTTTGATGTTTTAAATTTTTCAAAGAACTAAATGCATGCAACAATATCAAACTACTTACGATTAGGAACACACGAATTTCCTACTCCTGATGCCTGCAAAAGGTAAAAAACTTTCAAAAGCTTGAAAATAATAATCAAATATACAAACTAGTTAGCTATCCATGCTTTATTTGTAGTTAATTGCATCTGTCAGAGGTGTGGAAAGGCAATATAAATGTAAAAATGTCAGTTGTTTCAATCGTTAGTGAGCTTACTAAGTACTCTGTAATACTTCATATTTGGCTTCATATGTTTGGCTTCATATAAAAGAAATATTTTATTTAAAATTGTTCAAACTATATCTTAGAGCTAAAATGAGTAAAAAATAAAATGAAATAGACAAAGAGAGTGAGAGAAAGAGAGAGAAAGAAAGAGAAAAGGACAAAAGAGAGAAAGAAAAAAAGTGAAAAAAAAACGAAGATATGTCTACCGGTTTTTCACCTTCAAAAATCAGACATCTACCTAAAGCACCACCAAGAAAAAATAACAAACAGGGCTGTACGAAAGCGAAAGTCAGCTGTTTTGACTGACACTCCAGAGAAGGAAACCTTTGAGAAAGAATTTAAAGAGAAAATGATAAAAAAAACAGAAACAAGAAGCTAAACCAAAAAATAAAAGAACGGAAAATGGCAAAAGTAAAGCAAAGTCGAATAGACCTCAAAAAACAAAGAATGATAACGTGAGGAAAAAAATTTCAATGAAAACTCAGATACTGAACATTAAAAAAATTCCTTGATGATTGAGTTTATTAAAAGTTTAATTAACCTAAGTAAATCCTCTGCGACTAATAAAATGATTATTGCTGTTAAAGAAAACAGTAAGTATTTACCTCATTAGTTCGTAAAAAATACATTTTTTTATTATTTGTAATAAGACCTGTTGTTTTAATATGATGTTACTACTTGCCCCACACTGGTTACAACTTACCCAAAAAACGGGATAAGTTGTAACAAGCGACGTCCTCCACAAAAAGTACTATAAATACAAATTACTTATAGATTCAAGAAAAAATAGTGTGGGAATATATTATCGAATAGATGATTTCTCATTTAAAATTTTTTGAATTAAAATATTTAATAGTTTAGTCACACCATCAAAGAGAAAAAAGAAAAAATGTTACAACTAGCCTCGATCTCCCCTAATCATCAAAATAATTTACCTTGTAATACGTACAAACGTCTGAAGTTGTATACGAATCTGGAAAAATGTCGAAGTACATCTGGCAGAAATCATCGCCTTTTGTGGTATTCTCAATGAAATTAAAGCCGGTGCAGTTTCCGGCGATGCACTTCCATGAGCACATTGCCAACAGCCAGTTGCTTCCAAGACATGAATTCAAGTCGACATCACCAGGGTTCTTTAAAGCCACTTGGTTTGAGTTATCAGAGCAAAGTTTTCGGCCCAAGGACTGGTTACATGGTAGGTAGGGCGTATAACAAGTGGTTATACGACTTAAATTATGCATTAAAATGATTAAAATAGTTTTAATCAAAATAAAAATTACAATATTTAATCCCATTTCGGAAGAAAAACTAATTCGTCTTCAGTCACGATTTTATTTAGTGCTGTGCTGTTTGGAAAATGCTCAACTCCAGAATCTTCCAATATAACTTGTAGATTAGAACGAAATTACAATGAGAAAAAATAACCAATCGATTACTCATTGAGACGTACCCAGAAACTAATTATTCCATTTCTTTTTTGCAAATTCATTGAAAATATTTTACGTTTTTTTCCATTAGATGTCGTGTTCCAACCTTCATTAGAAATTCAATGCTCTGAATGTTTTGATTGCTATGTAGGAATTTGACATCATTTTCTTTATTATTTACGTCCTCACTATCGTCATCGTTACTGTTTTTCATCATTATAACGACGCGTAGCTATTGGTACATCACCAAACCCGAATGACGCCATCATACTAATTTTTCCTAGATAATTGTTATTATTAGATTTCGAAAAAACATTTTTTTTTAATATAAACTAAACGCCTATTCAAAAACGATTTGTGGTACTATCACTTTTGATTGTAATGAAGCGCACGGACTCATTTCACAAGCAGATCATAATACCTATAAAAAAGTCAATTAGTTTTGTCAAAAGGATTATTTTAATTAAAATTAGCAGTGAAAAACAATTTATACATTATCGAAAAGCAAATCTTTAGATTTAGCGGTATTATTCATTAAACAATTAAAAAAAGTCTCATTCTTTTTTTAAAAGATGCAGCGTAAAAAACATCGATTTGACGTCGTGTCATCCCAATTTGGCGTTGTTTCATCTCGATTTGACTTAGTATCACAACCACTGTTACTAAATAGATCATCGGCTGGTGTCATCTTCATGTTTATCAGTGGTGTCTAACATTCGAACAGATGCGTTGAGAGTTATATAACATTAGTCTGACAGCATCGATTTTTCGACCACTTACAAGTCCAATTGACTTGAAAATTTTCGAACACATATATTTCCGCTAACAGTGCACTATTGTAATACTTTATTTGTCTAAATATCACAACGTGAACTCCATTCTGTCTGTCTGTCGCCTGAGGCTTTGTTTTTACAAAATCCATTTGTCTAAATTTGAGATAATTACATCTGATTGTATGAAACCGTCTCACTTTGTTTGGCCCACCTGGTATATCATTTCAACAAAAATTTCTGATTATTAGTGTGATCTACAACTCAATTCAACATTTGAATGAGACCAGATACTTAGATAATTAATTTCTATTTTCTTCGTTCTCATCCCTCTAGAATTTAAAAATTATTTCTACAGATATTTCAAAATCATCATCGCCGTTCCTTTCATTGCATATCAATGAGGATCTATCGACAATTTTCTAAATAAATATTTGCCAAAAATCTTGAAATGTCTTAAACCACTTTGTGTAATGTAATGTCAAACTAAAGGAAAACTTAGGAGTTTTCGTTTTTCTGCAATTTTAATTTAATGCAAATCTATGGGTAATATCTTAAATTGTTTTTAATAATAATATTAATGGAAGTCCTTAGATCCTAAAGAACTTCAAATTCGGCAGGCACCGAAACAGTAGTGTAGCCACTGGCATCCAGAAATCCAATCTAGGGTGAACATGGCTTTGTTTTTTACTAAATTCACTTTTCGACCATCAATAGCTCTGATATTTGGCAGATATTTAAAATTTTATGGCCTCTATACAACGCTCATATTAGCTTGCACTGTTTGTTGCTTGTTTCATCATGGAATTTTCTAAAGCTTTTTTAAGGCACTTCTAATGGCTGTAAAAATTTGTTTTTTGCCATGCAAGTGTATATTCGGTGACAGTGACAATAATACGTTTTCAAATTAAAAAATAAATACATAAAAATTGTAAATATAGAAAAAACACATAAGTATGAGAAGCTTTCACTAGTGGCTAGGAGTACAACGTTTGCACGTGCAGAATTTAAATCTACGAATAAATTAAGTTATAATAAATACAATACACTTAAATAAATAAACTTGATTAAAAAACAAAAAATAAAATAAATAAAAAATAAAAACTTTAAAATAATATTTAAGTGTATACTAAATAACATTTGTTTGAACCAAAAGTGTTTGCTTCATTCGGAAGTTGTTGGAACTATAATCTGGGTTCGGATAATGCCCACAATTCACTAACCACCAACACTACGGTCTACAGGCGAATGTCTTACCACTTAATACCGTTAAAATAGCTGTTTGAATAGCCGTGAAGATAAATAATGGCACATTGATGGTAGTACTACCAACATCCAGAAGCTTTTTAAGAGCTAGTAATAATATATTTGACTAATGCCCACGAATCACTAACCACCAACCCTCAGGTCTACAGGCGAATGTTTTACCACTACACCACCAAAAACGGTATCTCTTTTTTATCAGCAAAAAAGAAATAGCAGCTGAATTGAAAGTGTGTTATGCAATGTGGTGGAGACATACGGGTGACAGAATGTCGTAATATTTTTATTAGTTCTACAAATTTTCTTGTTCTGCTGTAATTTAGTAACTTGTTGCTGTTGATTTGCTGAAAACAACAATAAAATAACATGTTTCTTGCTAAAAAACCTTTTTTTTAACAGCTTTACAACTAAATTTGTTTTATGATGTTAATCTAAACTAACTTAAAGTATAAAGGTCTCTGAATATTTGAAACCAAGCAAAACAAATGAAAGCGTCAATTTTCACTTTTTCCAAAAAATGTTTCAATTGTTTTAATGTTTTTCTATTTAAAAAAAACTTCCAGTTCAGTTGGCTTTGATCATCATGCGACTGTATCTTATGGTTCTGGAGCTGTAGCTACACTTGTAGTAATATGGAGAGCTTCCGTGAAGGTTGGTAAAAGCACACCTGCTGTGGTACCACCAGCCTCCCGAAGCCAGTTCAGCGCAATTTTTATCACTCCCGTCATTGTCCCTGTCACGAGTGGAAAATTTTTGGCCGTTATGTTTTTGACCTTTATACTGGTAGTTCATGATGTCTCTTTCCGACGAGCTGATGTATTCATCGACGTTGATCGCGTATCCGTCACTCTCTTTCTTCAGCTTAAACGATCCATATTCATGATAGTGCGTGACTCTAGAGCTATAATTAATGAATTAGCAAGATTTCTAGTCAAATTTTTAAAAACAATTTTATTCAATAAAACTTTCTTATGAAATTCTGTAATCAGTAATAAAGACGTTTTAAGATAATAGTTTATAAAAAATACTAGTGGTTTTGAAGCTCTACGAAACCTTCTCTTGAAAATCAAACCTTATTGGTAAGCCATAAAAATCTTATGATTAAAATAACAAAATAAAATAATACAGATGCGATGAATAATCAATATAAATCTAAAAAAATTAAATTAAACAAACCGTCCTCCAATTGTTATCTCAAACTTCAACCTGTACGAACGGTTGAATATCAACAAGTAAATTTTTTCCAGACCAAGCCAAAAGTTGCCATTCGGAGATCCGAATCCGTTTTTATAATCAGACCATAATTTATTGAAATCCTTTGTATATCCTATTCTCTGGTGAATCACGATCCATTGGTTGATGATTATAACAGAAATGCTAGGATAATTCGGACCGATGGATATTTCAGTAACATCTCCGGTGATTTCCATGGTTTCGTTCATATCGATGGTATCGTAAGTATCGATGGTATCGATGGTATCGGTAGTGTCGATGGTATCGTCGGTATCCATGGTATCGGTAGTGTCAATGGTCTGGGTAGCTTCGATGGCTGAGATTTGTTCTTGTTGAAGAAATATATCAGACTTATATTTCTTGTGTTTTTTAATAAATTTAGTCACGAGCGTCATATCAGCAGTTCCTTGGGGGAATTTTATAAAACGCTATATACTTTTGCCTACAAAAATGGCTGATGACCGGGAGAAAACACATTTGCTCCCCAAAAAAGAAGAAAGGTTGTCGGAGGTATATTCTTCAAAAAATTTCTAAGAGTTCCTCTTTTTTTCTTTTTTATAAAAAAAAATTTTTTCTTGAAAATCTTTGCGAGAGAAAGAAACCCGCCCCTTGCCCCTCCAAATGACATCTTTTTGGTTTTGTCCATTAAAATCCTGCACGGGTCGATTTGTTGTGGCCCAGCCCGTTTTATAAATCAAATTCCAGGCCCAGACCTACCCATTTTAAATTCCTTATATTAACTTCACCACCGGTCTTGCTTTCTTGCTTGCTTGCTCGCTTACTTGCTTGTTTATTTGCTTACTTGCTTGCTTGTTTGAAATATTGGCTCGCTCCTCGTGACAATGCATTCTATTAATGTTTAAAATTCTTTTAAAAAACTTTTAATTAAAAATAATAATTATCTATGTTTTAAAACAAAAACATATAAAATACAATTAAATAAATGGTTACATATTTAAATTTCAAAAAATGTCGTTATAAAATAAATTTGTTTGCAATAATTGAAAAGCCGGCAAATTCAGAAATATAAGGGATTTGTTAAAATAACTGTTTTTCACGGCTTACTTGTTACAAGCATAAAATCCTTATACTTGTCACAAAAACCGAATCCCGGTCAGGTCCGTTTAGAATTTAGATAACCCTAAAATGAAAGCTAAACAAGTAAACCTTAAAAACCAGGTTTTCAATTTTTAATAGAAAGCAGTGTCATGAGGAGCGAGCCTATATTTCAAATTTCAGCTCGATTGGATGACGGGAAGTTAGTTAATTTTAACTTTCAAGGTTTGCAAACATTCAAGCAAGTAAACAAGCAAGCAAGCTAGATCGACGGTAGAATTAATATAAAGGATTTTAAAAAAAAAAGAGCAAAAAACCAAACAAAAAATTCAAAGGAATAAAAAAAGAAGAGACAGTAAGGAAAAAACCAGGCAACGGTGGATATATTCCAGCTAGATTTTATTATTAACCATTTTGGCTCAAAACCCGACTATGGGTGAACAAGATTAAAGTAGATTTAACGTCTTATCTAATCTTTGACGTTCTAAATTTCTAAAAGAACTAAATGCATGCAACAATGTCAAACTACTTACGATTAGGAACACACGAATTTCCTACTCCTGATACCTGCAAAAGGTTAAAAACTTTTTTCAAAAGCTTAAAAATAATAATTAAATAAACAAACTAGTTAGCTAGGTGTGGAACAGCAATATAAATGTAAGAAGTGAAAAATATTTTAAAAATTAAAAAAAAGCTTTTAAGACAGTTATATAATTTCATAGCGACATATTTATTATTAAATATAGACATAGAAAATTATACCTGTTGATAAAATAAAAAGATTTGTGATTAATCATCAAAATAGTTCACCTTGTAATACGTACAAACGTCTGAGGTTATATACGAATCTGGAAAAATGTCGAAGTACATCTGGCAGAAATCATCGCCTTTTGTGGTATTCTCAATGAAATTAAAGCCGGTGCAGTTTCCGGCGATGCACTTCCATGAGCACATTGCCAACAGCCAGTTGCTTCGAAGACATGAATTCAAGTCGACATCACCAGGGTTCTTTAAAGTCACTTGGTTTGAGTTAGCAGAGCAAAGTTTTCGGCCCAAGGACTGGTTACATGGTAGGTAAGGCGTATAACAAGAGGTTATACAACTTAGATTATTCAATAATATAAGTATAATTATTTGGATGAAGGTAGAAAGGAAAATAAAAAATTCCATTTCTTAAAATAAGCTATAATTCTTATTTAGTCTCGATTTTATTAAATGCTGTGCGGTCTGGAAAAAGCTCAACTCCAGAATATTCTAATATAACTCGTAGATTAGAACGAAATACAATGAGAAATAATAATAACCAATCGATTATTCATTGTGCCGTCCTCTAAGACTAATAATTCTTTTTCTTTTGCAAAATACCTGGAAATATTTTACGTTTTCTTCCATTAGATGTCGTGTTCCAACCTTCATAAGAAATTCAGTTGGGAATTCATTCAATGCTCTGAATGTTTTTGATAGTTGTGTAGGAGTTGGCGTGTTCTTGATAGATGTTTATTGCCCATAATAACATTTAAATGACGATTTGAAACAAATGCTAATAACAGCTAGATGTCGTGACTAACGTCATTCGACATCGTTTTCTTGATTATTTACGTTCCCATTGTTTTTACCGTTGCCGTTGTTCGTCGTCATAACGAACAAGTAGATATCGACATCTACAAGCCCAAGTGACGCACGCCATCACATTACTTTTACCAGATAATTGCTAACTGTTAATTAGTTTTCGAAATAAAAATTTAAAGATACTTTTTGAAATATCATAAATTAAATACCTATTCAAACAAATTTTCTGTAATGTTTCTCATTTCACTGGCAGATCATAGTATCTATAGAAAAAGTCAATTACTTTTGTCGAAAAGTTGACTTCAATTACACTTACTATGAAAAACAATGTTTACATTCATGAAAAACTCACTTTTGGATATAGCAGTAATTAACAATTAAATTAAAAAAAAATCATACTATAAAAAGCGCAATGATGTATGTATGTATGTATGTATGTATGTATGTATGTATGTATGTATGTATGTATGTATGTATGTATGTATGTATGTATGTATGTATGTATGTATGTATGTATGTATGTATGTATGTATGTATGTATGTACGTCACCCGATTGCCATCTGCTGTTCTGAAAAAACTTACAATGAGAGATTTTGAGACGCTGAACACGATTTGTCAAGCTACTTTAGAGTTAAAATGTTTTCAATGAAAAGTTATTAGCCGTGAAAGTACGACGCTTTGCGGATATATAAATCAGCGTACGTCATCACTCAACCTAAACCAATACATTATTGTAAATAAATAGGAGTTGGCATGCGAACGTCGAAGCGTTTCATCCCCGAATTAGAATATGTATCGTTCGGCCAAAGGAGTGTTTTATTCGTATGCGGTTTTTATCCATATCAGCTATTAAAGATTGTTTATTTTCGTAGGTGGTTTTTGTCAATATCAGTCATTCAAAAAACTCAATGATCTCTTCCGTTGAGTGTGTATGTATGTATGTATGTATGTATGTATGTATGTATGTATGTATGTATGTATGTATGTATGTATGTATGTATGTATGTATGTATGTATGTATGTATGTATGTATGTATGTATGTATGTATGTATGTATGTATGTATGTATGTATGTATGTATGTATGTATGTATGTATGTATGTATGTATGTATGTATGTATGTATGTATGTATGTATGTATGTATGTATGTATGTATGTATGTATGTATGTATGTATGTATGTATGTATGTATGTATGTATGTATGTATGTATGTATGTATGTATGTATGTATGTATGTATGTATGTATGTATGTATGTATGTATGTATGTATGTATGTATGTATGTATGTATGTATGTATGTATTTATGTATGTACGTACGTATGTATGTATGTATGTATGTATTTATGTTTGTACGCATGTATTTTCTTAAATAGTTTATAGCCCTTTATACCAGGTGTTTTAAGATTAAAATGGCTGTATGTAGAAAGCATCTAAGTACTTCCTGTCGTGTATTATAATTTGATTCTTTTAACTTTTTTGCCCTCCTTTCTCTAAGCTTGGAACTGGTTTGCGAAAGCAAAGCAGAGTTATGTATGTATGTGTGCATACCATGGAAACGTAGAATATTTGATGCAAAGTACGGAGGAGCCATCTTTCGGAGACACTTAAAAACCAGTTGTGCCAATTTGAACTATATCGTGTATTCGATTCTTAGCTAGTCGAGATTCCTAAGAATGGGAGTGATGGGATCGTGTTTGCGCCTTCTTACAACGAGGCGACAAAAAACATGTGTGCGATTGCTGAGACTATTAATATGAAAAAACTCGCACGCTTCGCGCGCGAAGCGTGCGTCAAGTGCTGATTGAAATAAAACCGCGCAAAAACTAAATTACTTTACTGTGCTTACATGTATTCAGGATTGCTGTAAAATATTGGAAGACAAATATGTTTAAGATTCTTATAATAATTAAACTAACTTTTTAGTTTATTTATGTAAACCAAGTCAAAGAAGTTAGCATATTTTTTCAACCACTGTTTATTATTGTCATACAGAATTTTTCACAAGTATTTCGCTAAAGCAATCAACTCAACTATTGAATAAATCAACGCAAAAATTACTCCCAGGCGCATTTTCATAAATATAAATTTGATATTACCCAAACTCAACTTGAACCCTACCAATACCCAAGAAATTGTCATTTTGGAACTCGAATCGTAAAAACCGAAAATGCCAAAAAGTCGAACCGGTGACATCTCTAATTGATGTCTTGTAAATTGTTTTCCCTATGTTGCTGAAATAACTCAATAACAATTTTTTCTTTACGGTTACTTAAAAAAGCAATCGAATAGAATATTAAAATAATTGTATGGCACAAATAGAAAGCAGCAATTTGTTTTAAATGTTTGAAACCAATACAAACACAAAAACATCCTACGTAACACTTATAAAAAATGTAAAGTTGTCAAAATGTTTTTTCTATATTTTCTCAAAATATTCATCTCAGTTGGCTTTGATCAGCATGCGACTGTACCTGACGACAACGCTAACAAGACTATTAGACACTAAAACCCTAGTTTTGTAGTTGGCTGGATAGATGCCGTGAAGGTCGGTTGTGGCACACTGGTTGTGGTACCACCAGCCCCCCGAAGCTGTTTTTGCACAATTAATATACCAACTCCTATCATTATCTCTGTCAGCTGTAGAAAACATTTGACCGTTGTTCTTTGGTTCCGTTGACGTGGCTTGGTAGTTCATGATGTCCGGGTCTGAGCCGATGTAAGTTAGGAGGTTTATGGTGTATCCATGCAACTCGTCCAACAATTTGAACGATGCATATTCATAAATACGGGTGTAGCTACAAATTGAAAATAAAACATCATTCAGAATTCAGTTTTTGTGTCAGTATTTTTCATTTTATAAGTGCAATTTTTATTAAGCATAGTAACACTTCCTCTCGCTTTTGCAAGCCAATCCCAAATCTGGATAAATGAGGAAAGACAGTTCAAAAAATTAAATATGATCTACGACAGGAAGTACTTATGTAAATATGTAAAGGACTATAAACTATTAAAAAAAAATAAACATAGTTAAAGCGTGAGAATTTAGTAGTTAAACCCAAATAAACAAATATTGCGACGTTCTGCTTATATTTTTTCCCGCTGCACTAAATAGTTGTTCGCTGGCAACACTAGATGGAGGTGCTGAGAGGTATTTCCGTGCTGCAGGCTCAAGGCATGGAAAAGCCATTACGTTTATCGACTACAACGTAAATAGAATCAAACAAACACCTGTCACTGCAAACAGTATGAACACTAATACTCTCTTTGCTTATTAAACTACAAAGATAATCAAGTATGTATGCATATTGCATATAACTGAAAAATTCATTGAAAGTAACAAGAATGCCAAGCCGTGAAGCATTCACGCCACGCTCTTTACTCCTAACTCCAGGCTTGTGTATTGAAAAAACATGAAACAAACCCGTTAATAGTCGTTATCTCGAACTTCAACCTGTACGAACGGTTAAATATCAACCAGTAGATTTTTTCCAGACCGAACCAAAAGTTGCCTCTCGGAGATCCGAATCCGTTTTTATAATCAGACCATAATTTATTGAAATCCTGAGTATCTCCGCTTCTCTGGTGAATCACCATCCATTGGTTGATGATCATGACAGGAACTGGAGTATAATTTGCAATAATTGTGATTTTGGTCAGGTTCCTGGTGCCAGAGATATTTTCTTGTGAAAATGGAAAATAAAAACTATTACTTCATTAATAATCTTATCTTACTCACAACCCATGTAACTTTGTAGGTCATAAACCTACAAAGTTCAGAATACGTTTAATCGTAAATTTACACAGTCCTGAACGTGCTTACCATATAACATTTGTAACAACTTACGATTGAGAACGCATGCATCTGAACTTCCTGATGGCTGCAAAATTAAAAAAAAAAGTTATTTAAAAGTTTCTTACAAATATCAATAAATACTTTTAAATTATTTCCGCTTAATATCACAAAAAATAAAAATTAATAGACAATCTCAAACCAAAATAATTTAGCTAATACGATGGCTAGTGGCGAAATTGCCACATTAGAATTTTGCTACATTTAAAAACAGATTAGTTACAAAACATTATTAATCAGGCACAGGGCTCCTTAAGAAAAGCCTGGCTTAAATCATGCTGATTAAATTCAACTTCCAATTAAATAAATAAAATATTCACGTTAATTGGACACTCATAATTGCCTACCTTGTAAAAAGTGCAGTCGTTTGAAACGATATATGAATCAGAAGAAGAGCCAAGGTACAGCTGACAGTAATCGTCACCTTCTGCTGTGTCTTCCAAGAAATTGAAGCCAGTGCAGTTCTTGTCGGCATTGCACTTCCACGAACACAACAGCAGCAGCAGCTGGTTGCTCTGAGGGCACGGCTTAAAACTGACCCCAGTTGGAGTCTGAAAGGTCACTTGGCTTTGATTGGTGGAGCAGAGATTTTGCTTTGACGAGATGTTACAGGGAAAGTATTGCTTATAACAGGAGGCTGATATGCAGACTAAATTAACTAGTAATAAAATCAAGGGTAATTGAATTGAGGCCAAGCTAGATAGTTTCATTCTGCATATAAATTAAAGAAACTTGTTTTTCGTCTCAACGTAATTCAATTCTGAAAAGTTGAAAACTCGTCACAGAGAATGCTTTGCGATGAAACTTTTAAATTTAATAAACAACAAACTGGTGGATCGATAATTTATTGCAACGACTTGGCAACAGATATTTTTTTCTTGTGCTGATATGAATATTGTATATTTATATATTTCAAAAGAATAGCATGTTTCGGTGCTATTTTAAAGTTGCAGGAATTTCGCCGGTTTGATAGATGTCATCTGATATGTAAGAAAAAAAGTATTGAAAAATCGCAAAGTCGTTTTCTTTTCGTCGTTGTCACTGTACACCCCCCCCTCCCTTCATCGACATCGCCATCAATTTTCGTCACTGTCGTCATCATGTCATCACGAAATGTTTATCATTTTAACTGATACCTGTAAACTGTCAACATTGAGCCCATAGCAACGGCATGGTAAAGCTTTGAAGAAAAAAAAACAAACATCAATTTTCATACAAAGAAATTTTATCTACAACAAATCATTGAATTTCTTTCTTCCCGGTTCTTACCGGATCTTTTGACAACCAATCTTTTGACGAGTAAAACATTTCATTGTAACCACCACTCTCAACATTTTTCCAGTATTTTCATTTTTCAGCAATGTAAGCGAATCGCACACACGGCTACAAGCCAATCATAGCCAGTTTCTAAAATTTGATTGCAAAATTTCGTAGACAGAAAAACAAACAAACAAACGAACGAACAAACAAACAGACAAGAAAGTGACCAAATAAAAACGTTGTAAAATAGATTGTAGATCGCGTGAGTCTGAATGCTCTGTTGGTTTCTTCTATCCATCTTAACGCATTATAAATACCTATAATTTAAAAAAAGTTTAGTGTTTGTACACTTTGTATTTTTCAATTAAAAACACATACAAACTGATAAAACATTGAAATAACATATTTTTATCAGTTAATATATTAATTTTGTTGGAGACCTAGATGCGAGTGGTGAAAATTAATTATTGGTATTTGTACTTCTTCCGCATTTGGACGATCCTTTTCTACAACTTCTAGTTTCTTCTCTCATTCTGTCTCGAACTGACAGTTGCAATTCTTTCTATTATGGTCTCCCTGACACTACCCAACCCTTCATCCTCTTTCTAAAGCTTTCAGTTTTGCGGCTTGCTTAGTTTCTCGCACCTCATCGTCCTCATTTTACTTTTTTTACATCTCGCCATCTCTTGTTCTCTTCTAATGGCTTCTTTTTAAAATCTTAAATTTTGTCTACTGTTTAAAATTAAAATTTAATTCCTTTAAATTACTTTCACCACGTTGGCTTGCTTGAGCTAACTTGTACCAACTTGGCTGTTGTACCAAGTTTGTTTTTAATTTTTATTTGTTTTTTTTTTTAATATTCACAAACGCACACAAGTACAAGTACACACACACACACGAGTGTAGCTGACACCTGCTGTTTTCAAAGTAGTCATTCACATCACAGTACATCGATTGTGCATTTACTGGAAAATAATTGATGAGGTTTTTGAACGATTAATCAAAGCTTTGAACGATTAATTAAAACTTTGCATTGTTGTCGTTATTGCATTTTTTTACTTTTAGCTAAATGCTAAGATCTATTATCCTTCTGATACAAATTGAATAAAAATTAAATAGGGTTATTTTTAAATTTAAAACATTAATTTATTTTTATTTTTTGTTAAAAAAACCATCCAAATTGTCGGACTTATCCATCCTGAGCATAGGAAATAAAAAAAAATTTCTAACACGGGTTACTCTTGATGGAATACAAGTGCTAGTTAGAATTTTATGGCATCAGCGATTTCACTTTTATTTTTGTCCAAGTTATCGGAAATTAACAAGAAAATCCGCTAAGAGTTCTGCAACTATTCATATTTAATGCTGTTTTTTCTTGTACATTCTGTACTAAAATTAAAAATAAAAGTCAAATGTTTAGTTTATTTGTTTTTGCTCTAATATGTGTTTTCAATCTAATAATAAATTTATGATATAAATATAAGATTAAAAAATCAACATTGCTTATCCTTCTGAACATGTGAAAACTAACTAAACAAAGCGTTCATCAGCACATTTTCAGAAAAAAGTTTGCCTTTTTTCAAAACTGTCAACATAGTTGGCTTTGATCAGCATACGACTGCTCTTAATGTACTTGGAGTAGCTGCACTTGTATTCGCTCGAGTAGCCGTGTAGGTTGGTAGTAGCACACCTGTTGTTGCTAAAAACGTTTTTTAATAGCTTTTCAACAAAACATTTTTTTTTATAATAATAATCCAAAAGATAAATGTCTCTGAATATGTGAACCAAGCAAAACAAAAAAAAGCATCATTTTTCATCTTTTCCCAAAAATGTTTCAATAGTTCTATTGTTTTCCTCTCTTACAATAACTTTCAGTTCAGTTGGCTTTGATCATCATGCGACTATACCTGATGGTTTTGGAGTTATAGCTACACTTGTAGTAGTCTGGAGAGCTTCCGTGGAGGTTGGTAGTAGCGCACCAGCTGTGGTACCACCAGCCTCCCGAAGCTCTATCAGCGCAATTTTTATTATTCCCGTCGTTGTCCCTGTCACGAGTGGAAAACTTTTGGCCGTTGTGTTTTGGTGCCGACTTTTCAGATTTGTAGTTCATGATGTCTCTTTCCGAAGAGCTGATGTATCCGCCGACGTTGATCACGTATCCGTCTGACTCGCTCGACAGTTCAAACGATGAATATTCATGGTAGTGGGTGACGAGACTGTAACTAAATAATCTAAATTACCAAAAAAAATGTTTTAGTTTTTTATTGATAATTTCGAAATCTTAGTCAATAACTTTTATTTAATGAATTATGTTACCATTGCATGAGACAGCTAAAGGCAAACACTAATGCAAAAATAGTGACCTTGAAAATCCAAGAAGCCTGGGCCAATTTAATCACACTCTTTAATTCTACCCTCAATTAAAAAAACTGTCATAAAAATACTACTAAAGTAAAAAATTAAAAACACTTTTATTTAAATGCACCTAAAAAGATATAATAATTTTTTCACAGCATAAAGCTAATAAAAAAAAGATAAAATTTTTAATACTAAAAATAAAAGCGTGGTGCGCTAGCAATAGCTAAACAATTTTACGATTTTGTAAATAGTCGGATTTATTTTTATTAAACATTTTTGTAACTCTAATTTAGTAAAATATTGCATTGTCACCGATAATACATTTCTATTCCAAGTTTCAGCTCAATTGGATAAAGGTTTGTGATCTAAAATTTGATTTGAAAATACGAACCATTAAACATATGACAAACAGATGAAGTTAAAGTTTTTAATAATACATTTTTTAAACCCAATTTTATTTAGATGTACTAAACGGATAAATAAATTGTAAAAAGAAAAGCGTGGGGCGCTTTCCTTTCCACTCATCCGATTGCAACAATTGCGTCCCACGCTTTTGTGTTGAAAATTTATTTCATCCTTTTTAGTGCATTTAAATAAAAGCCTGTTTCAAAAACAATTTGATATTATTTTCAAATTTTTAGTCATTTATGCCATAAGGTAAAAATAAAATGATGTAGATGTTGATGCAATAAATTATTGCAGACACATGTAAAAAGAATCAAATGAAACAAACCCCCACTGAATCGTCGTTATCTCAAACTTCAACCTGTACGAACGACTGTTTACCAAACGGTAGATTTTATCCAGACCAAGCCAGTAATTGCTCCACTGAGAACCGAATCCATTTTTATAATCAGACCATTGTTTATCAAAATCTCTGTTTGGTTTGTATCTCTGGTGAATGACTATCCATTGGTTGATGATAATGACAGAAATGCTAGGCAAATTGACCCCGATGGATATTTCAGTAACGTTCCCGACGATGTCGAAAGTTTCGTTGGTCTCGGCGGTCACGACGATCTCGACGTTCTCGGTGGCTGTGATTTTTTCTAGTTAATTTAAATTTTTAGTATTCTTAAATTTTATTTAATAACTAGCGGGGGGGGGGTTTGAGAGTTTTTTTTATCGTTTTTCTCTCTTGCTCCCGTTTCTTTCTCCGCTTGCTTTTTCACTCCTGCTCGCTCTCTTGCTCTTTTTTGCTCTCCAGTTTCCTCTCCCTTTCCCGCTATACCTCCATGCCAAATTTTTTAAAAATGGTCCAGCGGTTTGGATTTCCATAAAAAAACAGACAAACAAACAGTCATATATTATTGTTTTTTTTAATGCATATTAATATGATATTATACTACCAAAACCACTGAAAAAACAATATCATTGAATTTTTAGCTAATTTTCTAGTTAGTTTGAACAAAACGCCAGTCTAGTCTTAACCTTAATTTAACGTTATGCCTTAACAACGTTGTGATGGCTGGTGCCTGATTAGTCTCCAGATAATTTTCCGGATTAACCATTGTGGAAGATGGGGAAATTGTCAAAAAATTTAGTATATCATTTTTAAACTTCTGGTTCTATACGCAAGAAATATACTCAAAAACAACTTACGGCTGGGAACACATGAAACTCCGACTCCTGATGCCTGCAAAAGTAAAATAAATTGGCTTTGTTGTTACGAATCATTACTACTAAAAAACCCCTGAACTAAATAATCACCGGTTACTGTTGTTTAAAACTACATTTAAAAAAAATATTTGGTTGTTTAAACATTCACAACAGCTTACCTTATAGAATGTACAATCGTCTGAAACTTGAAATGATTCGGGAAAATAGTTGAAGTAGAGCTGGCATAAATCGGCACCTTCTTCCGTATCCTCGAAGAAATTGAAACCAGTGCAGTTTTCAGAGCTGCACTTCCACGAGCACAGTACCAACCGCCAGTTGTCTTGAAGACACTGCTCCAAGTCAACACTACTCGGAGTCTTGACAACCTCTTGACTTTGATTTCCTGAACAAAGTTTTTGACCCAATGAATGATTACAGGGAAGGTAGGGAGTATAACAAGACGCTATACAACTCAGTTTATGTTCTAATATAAATATAATTATTTGAATTAAAATAGAAATATTTAATTCCATATTTTAAAATAATTCGTCTAATGTCACGATTTATTTCAATGATCCAGTCTGGAAAAAGCTCAACTCCAGAATCTTCCAATATAACTTGTAGATTAGAACGAAATTACAATGAGAAAAAAATAACCAATCAATTACTCATTGAGACGTTCTTAGAAACTAATTATTCCTTCTCTTTTGCAAATTCACTGAAAATATTTTACGTTTTCTTCCATTAGATGTCGTGCCCCAACCTTCATTAGAAATTCAGTTGGGAATTCAATTCTCTGAATGTTTTGATAGTTTTGTAGGAGTTGACGTGTTCTTGATAGATGTTTATTGCCACAATAACGTTTGAATGATGATTTGAAACAAATGCTAATAACAACTATATGTCGTGACCAACATCATTTGACATCGTTTTCTTAATTATTTACGTTCTCATTGTTTTTACCGTTGCTGCTGTTCATCGCCATAACGGACGCGGAACCCGTCGATAGCGACATCTTCAAGTCCAGGTCACGTCAGTACACTAATTTTTTCTAGATAATTGCTAACTAATTGTAATTGATTTTTTGAAAAACTCCATAAAAATATTTTTTCAAATAACATACATTCAAAATATTTTCTTTTAATGTTTCTCAGTTCACTGGCTGATCATAGTACCTATAGAAAGGAAACGTTTTTTACATTCATGAAAAGCTAACTTTTGGACGTAGCAGTATATTACTTGTTAAACAATTCAATCGAGTCTCTCTTGTTTATAGAATAATCCCGTGTAAAAACTAAATTGCTTTACTGTGCTTAACAGTAATCAGAAATGTTGAAAAAATTTGGAAGAAAATTATTTTACGATTTTTATAATAATTAAACTAAATTTTCAGTTTATGTAGAGTAATTAGGCATTCTCATTTGTTTCGTTAACTCAATTTTAACGCAAATGTAAAACTGTGAATTTGTTAAAAAACTACAAAATCGTGTTAAACTATAAAAAAATTGTGTATTTCCTATAACTATACTTTCAAATAACTAGTTTTTCTATAAAATAAAACATAAGAAACTGAACTAAAAAATTTACTTTGACTCGTTTTATTTATTATTTTTGAAGTTTAAAAAAAACTATGAAAACTATTTCTGAAGATAGAAGTCTGAAAAGTTAATTATTTTATTTTAATTATTTTCAACTCTTTTCCTACCCTATCTAATCTCATGACTTTATTATAAATTTCCATTCTCCTCTTATCCTACCTATTTTTATGACTTTATAATTGATTTCCATTCCACCAAAAATCGGATCCTACGTCAAATGCACATACTACATGGTCTTGAATCTACATTTATTTGTTTAATTCCGTTTACAGGTATTTTCCCGCTATTGCGATACGTTCATTTAACGACCAGTCAATTTTTACTAGCTTTTTTTCAATTCTTGGTAGGTAGTGCTTCTCTAACTGTGTAAAGACTATACACAAACCCAATCTATCCCATGGGTCAACCCAACCTATGTCCACCTCTGCGTTAGGTTAAGTATATTTCATTAATGCTCGAGATGTGAAGGGTACCCGACCTGAACCCGAAGTCTATTACTAATCGGTCTTTTTTAGATACCCGAATCCGGAGTTTTAAAAAATTAAAGAAACCCAGAGTTTGTAAAATTTGGTATATTTATTAAAAAACTAGTACTAAAAACCAGTTTCAGGAAAATAGTTTTCATGAACAACATCTTTTCTGTGGTTTCTTGGATGAGATCCTGCTTAAAGGGGCAGTTAAATATCGTTTAGTTATGATCGCCAAGTCTGAAAAAGTTAGCATATTTTTTTCACCATTGCAGCGGATCTTTATCGGAAAATAATTGTGATGTTTATTATTGTAATACAGAATTGTCCACATCTATTTTGCTAAAGCCATCATCCCAACTGTAGAATATGAAAAAATTACTCCCAGGCGCATTTTCATAAATATGAGCTTGGTATTATCCAATACCGACTCGAACGCGACCCGAGCTAAACCCAAAAAATTGTAATTTTGAAACCCGAACCGGAACTTTTGTAAATCGTAAATCCAAACCCAAACCTGATATTTGGAAAATCAAAAACCCTAACCCGGTACTTTGAAAATCGTAAAAAACCGAAAAAAAACCAAAAAGTCAAACCGGTGAAATCTTTAATTATTGCATTGTAATTTCTCAACAACAGCAAGTTGTTTTTATGATTATTTGAAACTCTAATTAAAAAGAATTTCAAATAAATTGTATAGCACAAATATAAAGCAGAAATTTGTTTTTAACGTTTGAAACCAATACACAACGGAAAAACAACCTACGCAACTCATATAAAAATTGTATAATTGTCAAGATTTTGTTTTCTATATTTTCTCAAAATATTCATCTCAGTTGGCTTTGATTAGCATACGGCTGTATCTGACACCGACGTTAGAAGGACCACTATACCACAAAACCCTAGTCTTGTAGTTGGCTGGATAGATGCCGTGAAGGTCGGTAGTGGCACACTGGCTGTGGTACCACCAGCCCCCCTGAGCTGATTTTGCACAAATATTAGTCGAACTCCCGTCATTGTTCCTGTCAGCTGTGGAAAACATTTGACCGTTGTGTCTTGATCCTCCTGACGTGGCTTGGTAGTTCATGATGTCCAGTTCTGAGCCGGTGTATCCATTGACGTTTATAACGTATCCGTGTACCTCGTCCGATAGTGTGAACGTTCCATATTCATAAACACGGGTGGTGCTAAAAATTGAAAATAAAACATCATTCAGAATTCAGTTTTTGTGTCAATATTTTTATTATATAAGTGAAATTTTTATTAAAAATAGTAACATTCCGCCTTGCTTTTGCAAGCCAATCCCAAATGAAGTATACTCAAATGCTTCCTACATGCAGTTATTTCAGTTTTAAAACACTTGGTGTAAAAGACTATAAACTATTATATAAAAAAATTAAACATAGTAAAAATGTGGGAACTTAGTAGTTAAACCGGAATAAACAAATATTGTGCGACAGAAATAAAGTTTTTCAATATTTTCCCAAAGCACGTTACTTCGACTATTTGCCTATATTTGTCCTGCTGCACTCAGGGCTGGATTGAGATGGGTGCTTATGATGCTGAAATAGGCCCTGATAAAAAACAGACTAGAAATTTCCGAAAGCTGAACAGTTTTGCTTTGCTATATTAACCTCAACATATTTATTAGAATAAAATTTGGAGTCTGACTTTCGGACGCCTAGACACAGCGTTACTTGTTATACAGTTACTATGCGATTTTTCCGCTTTCCAGGATATATAGATTGATTGTGGATCAAAAACGAATCTGAACTGAAACAAATTCAAAAATTCCGAAAAAGAAAGTAAGCCGAAACCGAAAAATATGCACTTTCGGCACCGAAAACGAAATTCGTTCGGTCTGAACTTAAAAAAAAAACAAAACTTCATGGCGATATCGTATCGTAAAAATATTATATCAACCAATAGTAAACAAATGATTTTTTTATTTACTATGACGTTAAACGTTTTTGTCGTCCTCATCACCACGGACATCCTATGACATTCGAACATGTGAACATGAATAAAAGCATATAAAAATACAAAATTGTCAGCGATCAGTGACGAAAGCTATAAATGAAATAAAACATCGAAGAAAAATTATATTTAGAAAAAAACATGAAACAAACCCGTAAATAGTCGTTATCTCGAACTTCAACCTGTACGGACGGTTGAATATCAACCAGTAGATTTTTTCCAGACCGAACCAAAAGCTGCCTCTCGGAGATCCGAATCCGTTTTTATAATCAGACCATAATTTATTGAAATCCTGAGTATCTCCGTTTCTCTGGTGAATCATGATCCATTGGTTGATTACCATAACAGGAACGGGTGTATAATTTGCATTAATTGAGATCTTGGTGAGGCTCCTGGTGCCAGAGATTTTTTCTGGGAAAAATAAAAACTAAAAACTATGATTTCATTATTATTCTTATTTTAATCTCGACACATGTAACCGGGTCATAAACTTACAAAGCTTAGAATCTGTTTGTAAATTTACATAGTGCTTAACGTTAATAACATTTGTTACAACTTACGATCGAGAACGCATGCATCTGCACTTCCTGATGGCTGTAAAATTTAAAAAAGAACATTATATTATATGCTGATGACACCAATTTGTTTTATTCTGGAAATTCTATAGATGAAGTTACAGCTGTGATGAACATTGAATTAGTGAAATTTTCTCATTGGTTCTCTGCCAATCGTCTCAAAATTAACAACAGCAAAACAAACTACATGATATTTGGACCAAGAATTAAATTGAATGCTCTTCCTCTATTTCGTATTGAATATGGTGGAACTTCACTGCCTAGAGTGGGGTTCACAAAGTTTCTTGGTGTTACTATTACGGAAAGTCTGTCTTGGACAGATCATATAAATGCTGTTAGAAGAAAAATGAGCAAATCTGTTGGATTATTATCAAGGTTCAGAAATCGTTTGAATCATGATATTATATGTCATCTTTATTACTCTTTGATCTACCCACATATTACTTATTGTAATTTGATTTGGGGAAACAGTCCTGTTTCCTCTATGCGTACCCTTTCAGTAATCCAGAATCGTTTTGTTAGAATGCTCTATGGACTTGGAAGAACGGACAATGTTGATAATTATATCAAAACACTAAATATGTTAACACCAAGACAAATTCATTGCTATAGCATCTTGGTTTTCATGTTTAAGCTAATTAATAATATTATGCATTGCCCTGTCTTTGATAATTTTATGTTATCATCAGATATAAAGAATAGACAAACAAGACATACAGGTATCTTTCATTTACCTTACTGCAGATTGAAAATACTTTCTACAAGTATTTACCTCATTGGACCAAAATTATGGAACATTTTACCAGAAGACATCAGATGTGCATCTTCAGTTCACATTTTTAAAATTCTTGTCAAGAAATTTATTTGTGAACATAATTTACAATCGCTTCTATGAAAAACTGAGCATTATGTTTATATTTGATTTTGTATGTGTATGTGATTTTTGTTTCTTTTTGTAAAGGGTGGCTACACTACAAGCATTGCTTATTAGTAGTCTCCCTGTTGACATTTCATTTTATTATGCAGATATGTTGACAAATAAACAAATAAATAAAATAAATAAAAATAAATAAATACACTATTCATCCAATCGTAATGAAATTTTCACACAAGTTTGAGAGTCAATAGGGAAGGTTTTTGTGAAAAAAATGAGATGGGTCACAAAATGAGCGGTAGCGGGAAAGCGAGCGGGAACAGGAACGGGAAAGCAAGCGAGAGCGAAAAAGTGACAGGGAGCAAAAAAGCGAGCAAATGGGAAAGCGACCGGGACTGGGAGAGCAAGCGGGAACGGGAAAACAACGGGAACGGAAAAGCAAGCGGGGAATGAAACTGGAACAAGAGAGAAAAACGATAGAAAAATCTCTTTAAACCCCGGGCAACGCCGGGTAACCCGCTAGTTAAAGAAATTAAAAATTAACGTTATTTCAAACACTCATAATTGCTTACCTTGTAAAAAATGCAGTCGTTTGAAACGATATATGAATCAGAAGAAGAGCCAAGGTACAGCTGACAGTAATCGTCACCTTCTGCTGTATCTTCCAAGAAATTGAAGCCAGTGCAGTTCTTGTCGACATTGCACTTCCACGAGCACAACAGCAGCAGCAGCTGGTTGCTCTGAGGGCACGGCTTAAAACTGACCCCAGTTGGAGTCTGAAAGGTCACTTGACTCTGATCGGCGGAGCAGAGATTTTGTTTCGACGCGCTGTTACAGGGAAGGTATTGCTTATAACAGGAGGCTGATATGCAGACTAAACTAAGTAGTAATAAAATCAAGAGTAATTGAATTGAGGCCAAGCGAGATAGTTTCATTATGCGTATAAATTAAAGAAACTTGTTTTTCGTCTCGACTCTAAATTGTTGAAGACTGGTCACAGAGAATGCTTTGCGATGAAACTTTTAAATTTAGAAAACAACAAACTGGTGGATCGATAATTTATTGCAACGACTTGGCAACAGATATTTTTTTCTTGTGCTGATATGAATAGTGTATATTTTTATATTTCAAAAGAATAGCATGTTTTGGTGTCATTCTAAATATGCAGGAATTTTGCTGTTTTGATAGATGTCATCTATGTAAAAAGAAAAAAGTATTAAAAAATCACAGAGTCGTTCTCTTTTCATCGTTGTCACTGTACACCCCCCTCCCCGCTATCGTCATCGCCATTGACTTTAACGTCACTGTCATCAGCAGTCGTGACAAAATTTTTATTACTAAAACTGATACCTGTAAACTGTAAACATTGAGCCCATGGCAACGGCGTGGTAAAGCTTGGACAAAAAACACAAATATTATCAATTTTCAAACAAAGAAATTGTATATATAAAAAAATCATTGAAATTCTTTCTTCACTGCTTTTCTTTGCCGGTTCTTTTGACTACTAATTTTTGACGAGTAAAAAATTCTATTGTACCACCACTTTCAACTTTTTTTTCAATATTTTCATTTTTCAAATAAGCGCACACACGACAACAAGCCAATCATAGCCGGTTTCTCGATGGTCACTTGAGTCTGAGTATCAGAACAGAGTTTTTGGTCAAGACTGATACAAAAAGGAAAATGCGTACAAAAAAGAGATCGTTATACAAACAAAATATAACAGCGGTATAATCAGCACTGTTTGCAATAAGGTTCATGAACAGTGGCGGATGCAGAATTCTGAGGACAGGGGGCGCCATGTATTTGCACAAAAGAAGTATGCTTTGTTAATATTCACTTCACCAACATTTTTCAGAGGCGTAACTAGGTTCAGGGTGAACACGTGTCCTGTGCGAAATTTGGAAGGAGCACCAAAAGCCTTTTGGAAGAGGTGCCAATATTATTAGAAGAAATATCTATGAATACCCCCCAGTTATCAGCTATTGCTAGAGACAAATGTGCATGATGTTTTGGAAAAAGTACCTGCAACTCCATTTCCCGATAAGCAGCTACTTTTAGAGAAAACGTTTGCAGGTGGGAATTTCTAAGAGCGTATTTGGGCGTCAAAAACTCTAACACAAAAAGTATGAACTACTAATTGGAAAAACCTCTGATTACTCTTTGCTAATTTTTTTTTGAAAAAAATACATTATCCGTTTCTTCCCACTTATACAAACAATTTTATAGAGCAATAGAAATGATGAATAAAGTTATATTAAAATATCCACGTATTGTAAATATAAATAAAAACGTTTTAATTGGAGGGTGAAGCGAGAGTTCGCGCCGTGGGCGCCCCTTCCTTAAATCCGCCACTGCATGAAGAATATTTCAAATTTTGTCGATGCAGGGAACTTCAGATAAACATATCAATTTTTTAAAAGGACCCGCACCGACCGGCTGGATCATCCCCCACCTATATACATGGCTCCTCAAGAAAAAGGTTGTGGAAGAATAGTCGCCGATAATTATGTATATTTCCCCACAAATATTTCTAGCTATTGTTGTGTTCTAGACCACGAATCACTAAACTAACTTTTAGTTACCATTTACAGGCGCTCATTCAAACCCTGCGGATGCTAGTGACACCGGTGCGATTCGAACCAACAACCCTGATGTCTACAGGCAAATGCCTTACCACTACACCCCCAGAAATCGTATCAATCTTCTTCGACAGTAGTTTTCTAGCAGATAAATTGCAAGTGTGGTCCAAAGATACGGATAACAGAATATTTTAATTAGCTTTACAAGTTTTTTTATGCTGTAATTCAATAACTTGTTGCTGTAGAATTGCTGAAAATAACAATAAAATAACATGTTTCTTGCTGAAAACATTTCTTTATAGTTTTTCGACTAAAAAGTTGTTTTTTATAATTCAATCTAAAAATTAAATTTCTCTAAATATGTGAAACCATGCGAAGCAAAAAAAACGTAAATTTTCACTTTTTCCAAAAATGTTTTTTTAGTTTTATTGTTTGTCTCTTTTACGATAACTTCCAGTTTAGTTGGCTTTAATCATCATGCGACTGTATCTTATGGTTCTGGAGCTGTAGCTACACTTGTAGTAGTCTGGAGAGCTTCCGTGAAGGTTGGTAGTAGCACACTTGCTGTTGTACCACCAACCTCCCGAAGCTTTATCAGCGCAATTATTACTAATCCCGTCATTGTCCCTGTCACGAGTGGAAAACTTTTGGCCGTTCTGTTTTGCTGCCGACTTTTCAGATAGGTAGTTCATGATGTCTCTTTCCAGCGAGCTGATATATCCACCGACGTTGATCGCGTATCCGTCACTCTCTTTCGACAGTTGAAACAATGAATATTCATGAGAGTGCGTGACACTAGAGCTAATAAATCAGTCAAATTTACAGTACCATTCTTTAAAACAATTTCATTCAATAAAACTTTTTTATAAAATTCTATATACAGTTTTAGAGATGTTTTAACACAATAGTTCTAAAAAAATTATAGTGGTTTTTAAGCATCTCGGAACCTATGATATTTAAATCAAACCTTATGGGATTTAAATATCATAGCCATAAAAACCTTAGAATTAAAATAACAAATAAAATGATGCAGATGCGATGAATAATCAAATATAATCTATAAAAGATTAATTAAACAAACCTTTGATCAAGCGTTATCTCAAACTTCAACCTGTACAAACGGTTGGATATCAACAAGTAAATTTTTTCCAGACCAAGCCAAAAATTGCCTCTCGGAGATCCAAATCCGTTTTTATAATCAGACCATAATTTATTGAAATCCTGAGTATCTCCGTTTCTCTGGTGAATCACGATCCATTGGTTGATGACCATGACAGGAATGCTAGGATAGTTCGGACCGATGGATATTTCAGTAACGTTCCCGGTGATCTGCATGGTATCGCTCGTGTCCACGGTCTCGATGGTATCGGTGGTATTGATGGTATCGATGGTTTCGGTAGATTTAGCTGAGATTTGCTCTTGTCAACAAAATAAATTGAACTTATATTTTTTGCGTTTTTTAATACTTTCACTAGTTATTATTTCTGCAACTGTTTTAAACTTGTTCTTCTTCCATTTTTCCCTCCCTATTTTATCTGCGACCCTCTTACACTTGTCTACTTCTTTCCTTCACTAATTTATTTTTTACATGATTTTGTTAACTGTCACTTTGTCCGGACTCCGGATATATATGGAATGTCCATGAGATGTCCGCGAAAGATTAAAAGCTCAAAAAATCATTAAAACGTAACTCATTTAAAAAATTGAAGTTTAATTAAAAAATAAATATTAAACAAATTAAGAAACAAAAATTATTATAAGGGGCTGCTTACGTATGATTGTGTAATTAGTGAAATTTATATGATGTTTAGAACTTAGACAAAGACGATGAAGATTTAACGTGACATGGTATTTTAAAATACCAAGGCATTTTAAGGACAACAGTTCCAAAGTAGTTCGGTCTTGTTCAGAACGAAATCGGTCCCTATGGCAAATAAAGTAGCCGTGTCAGATGATCGTACCATGTGATATAAAAACCTTGGATGGTAACAAACCTTTATCAAATCTATACATAAAAGTGACGACCTGAAAGAGATTTAGTTGAAAAACATTCAAATTTTTTTTCAGTAAATAAAAATTGAGCATGAGACATTGGATGCAAGTGTAAGAGAGTACGTATGGAACGCTTTTGAAGCATAAATAATGGTTTCAATCGTGAAAAATAAGTAGATGCCTACACTATATTACAATAAGATAGATATGGAAATATAAAAAAATAATAGAGCATAAGGGCGGTTTTATAATCAATAAAGTTACCGACGCGTGATAAAATTCCGATGTTTCTCGTTATTTTTAAAATTGAAATATGATTGAAGGTTGATGAAAATAAGATTTCCGAGAGAATTTAGTATTTTTCAGTAACGTAACTTTTCCATCGTGTGCCAACAAAGCTGAGATTAGGTCTCATTAAAAATGTTTTTAATGTTTTATACTTCAAATAACAACGCAAATAATTTGCAACAACGTACGGTCAAGAACACAAGATTTTCCACTTCCTGATATCTGCAAATTTAAAACAATTCTAAAACTTCGAAAAAAACAAAACAAAAAATACAGAATCTGCAAATCTTTCAGCGTATATGGGTGTTTTTTGAGAATTGTTGTTAAAGAACATTCACTATATCTTTCCTACTAAATGCTTAATTATTCTTAGTTATAGGGCTAGCTCTGAGATTGATGTAGAATCTAGTGCGATTTGAATATTTTAGTTAGAGATTTGTTCTATTTTGATATTTATCATACAAAGATAAAGTTTATACAAAACAGAGTAATTTAAAACCCAAACTATATGAACCTATTTCTATTCAAACACAACAAACCGTTCACCTTGTAAAACGTGCACTGGTTTGAAAATCTGTAAAATTCAGGAAGGTTATCCAGGTATAAGTGACATACATTGCCACCTTCTACAGCACCATCTTCTAAGTAATTGAATCCAACACAGTTTTCGGCATAGCACTTCCAAGAGCAGAATACCAACAGCCAGTCGTTTTGAAGACTCGTCTTCAAGTCGTTCTCAGCTGGTCTCCCAACGATCATTTGACTGTTATTAGTGGAGCATAGTTTTTGACCAGGGCTGTTACACGAAAGATAGGGCGTATAGCAAGAAATCGTTATACAAACAAAATACAGCAGAGATATAATTAAAACTATTTGCAAGAAAATCCAAGATGACAATTTCATTTTTTCAGGCATATCTAGTCTATAAACTGTTGATAAATGAAAAATTCGTTTTTTTAAATGACTAACTTTATGTTAAAATAATTTAAACTCAATAGTCCTGTAAAAAATTATTCAGCATAGTATATGCCAATGTTCCTCACTTGAGAATGTAACCCCGCATTATTCTACGCATTTCCAGATAGCTTGATGCATTTAGAAAAATAGCAGGGGCTACATTATCTTTCTCTTTTCAATTTCCTGTTTAATGATTTTTTCTTTCGCATTATTATCTCTATACTTTTTGACATGACCACTTTTCTGGAAATGCAAGGAACTTAGCATTGCTTTGTTGGCACGAATTCTTCTCGTGAATGTATTCGTTCGAAACCGATTGTTGAACATATTTCTTCATTCGTGTGAAAATGTACGACGGTTTATTTTATGTCGAGTTTTGAAAATATTCGACTTTTAACAATTAGCCACTTTTTTCCAAAATCTCGGCACTTAAATACGTATACTATCCAGTAGGGTTATTTAATTTTTGACTTTAATTTCAATTTCAGTTTCAATTTCAAATAACCAAAATTACCCTTTTTTAAATTATATTTCCGAGCCTATCTCAATTTCTGTTTCAATTGTATTTCAGTTTTTTTTCAATAAATTTCAACTTTATTTTCAATTTTAATTGAATTTCAATTTCCGTTTTCCATGCATATAGTAATATTGAAACATACAAAGTAATACTTTATTTATAACTATCGGGGTACCCGGCGTTGCCCGGGGGTTTTTAGAGGTGTTCCTATTGTTTTTCTCTCTCGCTCCCGTTTTCTTCCTCGTTTGCTTTCAAGCTACCGGTCGCTTTTCCGTTCCCGCTTGCTCCCCCGTTCCCGGTCACTTTCCCTGACAACATCTTTGTAAAAAACCAAAAACAAAATTTCTACACCTGAACGCCATTTAGTCTTTTTTAAAATGTAAAAAAAAGGTTTTATTGTAACGTAATTGTTAACAATTGCAGGTCGTGTAATTCTAAAATTCTAGAGATATCAATATATGCAGGTTAATGATGTCTACCACGAAAGTGATGTTTAACTGTATCTGAAAAACTGTTTCAATAGGGCAAAACAGTGAAATGAACTAATTGATGGAATTACTTGAAAAACTAATCAAATAGAATAGAAAATGTTAATGCACAAATTTGAAGTGGAAATTCGTTTAAATGTTTGAAACTAATACGAACCGCAATAACAGCCTATATAACTTTTATTAAAACTATAAAATTGTCAAGATTTGGTTTTCTATACGCTCTCAAAATATTCATCTCAGTTGGCTTTGATCAGCATGCGGCTGTAGCTGACGCCGACGTCAAAGGGACCACTAGACCACAAAACCCTAGTCTTGTAGTTGGCTGGATAGATGCCCTGAAGGTCGGTAGTGGCACACTGGCTGTGGTACCACCAGCTCCCCTGAGCTGTTTTTGCACAATTATAATACAATTTCCCGTCATTGTCTCTGTCAGCAGTGGAAAACATTTGACCGTTGTGCTTTGGTCCTCCTGACGTGGCTTGGTAGTTCATGATGTCCAGTTCTGAGCCGATGTATCCATTGACGTTTATAGCGTATCCGTGTACCTCGTCCAAAAGTATAAACAATGAATATTCATAAACACGGGTGATGCTAAAAATTGAAAATAAAACATCATTCAGAATTCAATTTTTGTTTCAATATTTTTTCTCATATAAGTGCATTTTTTATTAAACATAGTAACATTGTGAGAACTTAGTAGTTAAACCCAAATAAACAAAAAATGTGCGACAGAAATAAAAGTTTCTCAACATTTTCTCCAAGCAAGTTACTGAGACGATCTGCATATATTTGCCCTGCTGCATTAAATAGTTGCTCGCTGACAACAATAGATGGTGGTGGTGAGAGATACTTACGTGTTGCAGGCTCAAGGCATGGAAACAAACATATATTGGAGCTGAAGCTGGTATACTAACTTAACGTTCGGCATAGCAATAACAGGAATCACAATAGCAATGCATGCATCATCAGAACATATTTCGAGTGTTGGACCAAAGAACGGTTTTAGCACTCTAATCAAACGCTCAACCAATTCCCGTTATTTTTTGAAAAGTATTCGATTTCTCAGCTTTCCAGAATATATAAATTGATTGTTTTTTGCTGTTCAAAAAGTTTAGTTTCTGAAAATGTCATAAATAATCATGGATTGAAAACAAATCTGAACTGAAACCGAACAATTCAAAAATTCCGAGAAATATGCACTTTCGACACCAAAAACGAAGTTCGGTCGTTCTCTTTTTTAAAAGAAATTTTCTAAAATAGACAAACCTTCATAGCGATATTGTATTGTAAAAATATTATCTCAACCAATAGTGAACAAAAAATAATTTACTATGACGTTGAAAGTGTTTGTCGAAATTATCACAGCGGAATCCAAACTTGTAAACATTAATAAAAGCATAAAAAAATACAAAATTTCAAACGATCAATCACAAAAGCTACGAATTAAATGAAATTATGAAAAAAATATATATTTGGAAAAAACATGAAACAAACCCGTAAATAGTTGTTATCTCAAACTTCAACCTGTACGGACGGTTGATCACCAGCAAGTAAATTTTTTCTAGACCGAGCCAAAAGTTGCCTCTCGGAGATCCGAATCCGTTTTTATAATCAGACCATAATTTATTAAAATCTTGGGTATCTCCGTTTCTTTGGTGAATCACAATCCATTGGTTGATGATCATTACAGGAATCGAAGTATACATTTCATTAATTGTGATTTTAGTGAGGCTCCTGGTGCCAGATATTTTTTCTGGGGAAAATAAACAAATAAAAACTATGATTTCATTACTAATCTAATCTTAGTCAAAACCTATGTAACCGGGTCATAAACTTACAAAGCTTAGAATGTGTTTAATTGTAAATTTACATGGCCCTTAACGTTAATAACATTTGTAACAACTTACGATCGAGAACGCATGCATCTGCACTTCCTGATGGCTGCAAAATAAAAAAAAATTAGTTTAAAGTTATTAACAAAGATCAATAAAAACTCTTTAAATTATTACAAAAATAAAAATTAAATAACCAAATCAATTTAGGTAATAAGATGGCTAGGAACGACATCAACTCATTAGAATTT
Source organism: Erpobdella octoculata (assembly GCA_963978895.1). Classification (NCBI taxonomy): domain Eukaryota; kingdom Metazoa; phylum Annelida; class Clitellata; order Hirudinida; family Erpobdellidae; genus Erpobdella; species Erpobdella octoculata. The sequence continues at coordinate 39,828,371 of OZ022241.1, forward strand.
TGCTACGTTAAAAACAGATAAGTCATCGGAAATTACTAATCGGATACTGGACTCCTAAGAGAAGCCTGGCTTGAATCAAGCTAATTAAATTGAAGAGTCAAATTACTTGTTTTTGAAATACGTATTTAAAATACATAGGGCGTATTTTGTATTTGTAATTCATATAATTAGAGAGTTGAGTATTTTGTATTATTATTTCAAATACATTTCTAGGCCAAAAGTGCTTATGTAGGAATGGGAAAACGAGCGGGAAGGCAACCGGGGACGCAGAGCAAACGGAAAAGGGGGAAAAAGCGGGAGAGCAAAAAAAATCAGGATATCAAAAGGGAGCGAATAATCAAGTGGGAAAGGAAACGGGAGCAAGAAAGAAAACGATAAAAAATCTCTAAAAGCTGGATAACCCAGTTAGTAAGAAATAAATGTTATTTGAACACATAATTGCTTACCTTGTAAAAAATGCAGTCGTTTGAAACCATATAAGACTCAGAAGAATTGCCGAAGTACAGCTGACAGTAATCGTCACCTTCTGCGGTGTCTTCCAAGAAATTGAAGCCAGTGCAGTTCTTGTCGGCATTGCACTTCCACGAACACAACTGCAGCAGCAGTTGCTTAAAACTGACTCCAGTTGGAGTCTGAAAGGTCACTTGACACCGATTGGCGGAACAGAGATTTTGCTTTGACGAGATGTTACAGGGAAGGTATTTCTTATAACAGGAAGCTGATATGCAGACTAAATTAAGTAGTAATATATTCAAGAATAATTGAATTGAGGCCAAACGAGATAGTTTCATTATGCATATGAATCAAGGAAACTTGTCTTTTGTTTCGACGTAATTCTAACAGACAGTATTGAAAACTGGTCACATATGAAACTTTTAGATTTAAGAAAACAAACTGGCGGATTGATAATTTATTGAAACGATTTGGCAACAGATATTTTTTCTTGTGCTGATATGAATAGTGTATATTTATATATTTCAAAAGAATAGCAAGTTTCAGTGTTATTTTAAAATGCAGTAATTTATATATATATATATATATATATATATATATATATATATATGTATGTATGCATGTATGTATATATATATATATATATATATATATATATATATATATATACAATACATACATACATACATACATACATACATACATACATACATACATACATACATACATACATACATACATACATACATACATACATACATACATACATACATACATACATACATACATACATATATAAAAAATTACGTATGTTGATATGACATATCTACATTGGCGCTTGCAGGAGGGTAAGAGAGAGCAATTGCACCCTGGATTTATTGATTAAAAGAAATTTAGACAAAATAGGCAAAAAATGTATAATTAAAACATTCATAATTAATTGTAACAACTGTGACTCCTTCCATTGTTATATCGATACCATCATCAGCATTATCTTTGGGGATGCACTTCCCGCCCCCGATCCTTTACTTTTTACTCCATTCACGTGTCTCTAAACACTATGATGCGTGCATGAATCATTTCAATATGTATCTTTAGCATCGGCCTGGCAGTGCTACCACACTGGTTTACACAAAATTCCCAAGATTTTTTTGAAAAAATCCCAAGCTTTCCCAAGATACATTAATATCTGGCAATAAGCTTTGTACATTTAGAAAAACAGCAGGGGTTACATTATCCTTAAAGTGTTCTCTTTTCAATTTCTTGCATTTTGATTTTTCCCGTCGTATTATTATCTTGGTTCTTTTTGGCATAATCACTTTTTTTAGAAAGGCAAGGTAGCTTTGTGCATTTAGAAAAACAGCAGGGGCTACATTATCTTAAGAGTGCTTTTTTCAATTTCCTGTTAATTGATTTATTTTCTGTAGCATTATTATCTCGACACTTTTTGATACGATCGCTTTTCTAGAAATGCACGAAAGCGATTGTTGCAGTTTGATTTCTTCGAGTGAAAATGTACGACGGTTTATTATATGTTGAGTTTTGAACATCTTCGGCTTCTACCAATAAGCCACTTCTCTTATAAAATCTAGGCACTTAAATGTAATATGAAGTAGTGTTATTTAAGTTTTGACTTTAATTTCAATTTTAGTTCCAATTTCAATTAAAGGGTTTCACCCCTATTTTCGTTTTAATTTCTATTTTGGAGCACATTTCAATTTCAGTTTTTAATAAGTTTCAATTTAAGTTTCAATTTTAATTTAATTTTTGTTTTTCAAACATATTGTAGTATTGAAACATAAAAATTATTATTTTATTTATAATAACACAAATTAATAACTCTGGTCGTGATGTAAGAGAGTTGCCTAAGGTGAGACGATTTTCAGACTTACTCAGTTAGTGGGCTTATTTCTGTTTATTAACAAACATTTTTCCATTGGCCTTCTAGCTTTGTATCTTAGCCGTATTATCTAAAAATTAAAGTTTGTACATCTCAAACAGAATGCTCACAGTGGCGTTTTTAGTAAAGGTCCTAAAATGTCTCATCTATACAACACAATGCCTAAGATGAGACAGTGGGATGCCTAAGATGAGAAAATTTTCAATTTTATAGTAATTAAAAAAATTTCGTCAGATTTAATCATTCACATAAATTAATTAAACTATAATCAACAAAAAAATTGCAATTTTTATACTCTAGATGCCACTAATGAAAAAAAAATGTTTGCTTTCGTTTGTTAACCAAACAAATTAAAGGCTCCATCAATCGTCGTCGCTTAAACAGTTTTTAAAAATGTAAATTTTTGATTTTTTACAGCCGTGTACTTGCTCAAAAAGTGCATTAGGTAATTGTAGAAGAAACAAAATCCACTTGCAGAAAATCCGTTTTAGATTCGCTCTTCGTGAACGGCTCACAACAAACGAGACATCAATATTTTAGTGTGTGATGCATGACCATCTAAAATTTAACAACTGATTTAGTAACGGCAGGTTTAAAATTGTCGATAAAGTGCTGTAAATACTGCATGAATACGTCACATCTGCTTCATACCATGATTTTCGCTGTTGTGATTTTCATTTTTGTAAATAAATTTTGCAATCAAACTTTCAACCACTTTTCGGCAAGTTACAGCTCTGAAACAATTTAATTTAGCCGAGGGGTTGACAACACTCTCCAGATGGGTGTACGAAGCAAAAATTCCAAAAAAATCCCATAGGAATATTTTTGGAATTTTTGCATATTTTGGAACTTTTTGGAATAAAGAAGTTTTTAGAAAATTGTTGGAAAATGTACCACCGACACCCATCCCCCCTTTCGGTTATTGGGAAGTGGGGGCGCAAGTTTTGCTCTTTTTATTTAAATAAATTCGTCTTAAAAATAATTTTATTTCAAAATTCCAAATAACAATAAGTTCCAAAAAAATGCATTGCCACCTTGATTTGACATCGCGTCACTTCTATCCCTTGTACTACCAATCGTCGTCGTCGTCATCTTCATCTTCATCTTCATCGTCGGTGTCATCCTCATGCTCATCATTGTTTTCTAACATTCGAACAGGTGCGTTAAGAGTAATATAACATTAGGCTGACAGCATCTTTAAAAATAAGCAAAAAAAACTGTACATCTGTACGCCATTTAGTCTTTTTAAAAGATTCAAAAAAGCTTTTATTGTAACGTAATTGTTAACAAATGTTTGTCTTTGCAGGTCGTGTAATTCTAGAATTCTAGAGAAATCAATATGTGCAGGTTAATGTTGTCTACCACGAAAGTGATGTTTAACTGTATCTGAAAAACTAAAAAAAACTGTTTCAATAGGGCAAAACAGTGAAATGTGAACTAATTGAAGCAAAAATCTCAAATCTTTTCAAGTTTTTGATCACGATCAAAGCATAGCGCAACGTCTGCTAATGTAACTTTTATCAGAAACTTTAAATATTGTTCAGATTTCGTTTTCTAATTTCGCCTAAAATGATTCAGCTCAGTTGGCTTTGATCAGCATGCGACTGTACTTGACGACGACTGGGTCGATTCCAGCGGAAATCCTACATTTGTAGTTTGTCGGATAGCTGCCGTGAAGGTTGATATTGACGTATTGGTCGTGGTACCACCAGCCCCCCGAAGCCGCTTTTGCGCAATTAATATTCGAGATGCCGTCGTTGTCTCTGTCAGCAGTGGAAAACATTTGACCGTTGTGCTTCTGCCCTCCTCCTGGAGCTTGGTAGTTCATGATGTCCAAGCCTGGGCCTGGGCCATTGACGTTTATAACGTATCCGTTTAATTCACCCGAAAGGTCAAACGATGAATATTCATAAATATATGGGAGGCTAAAAGTTGAAAACTAAAATCATATAACATTACTCATTCAGAATTTTCATCATTTTTTTTTAAGTTATTTATTTTTTCAATCTTAGATAACAACAAAAATTCCATAAAATGAGACGAACCTTAAAAAGTCAATTGTTATCTCAAACTTCAACCTGTACTGATGACTGCTAACCAGAGTGTAGATTTTGTCCAAGCCGAGCCAGAAATTTCCGACGGGAGTGCCGAATCCGTTTCTGTAATCAGTCCATGATTTGTTGAACTCTTGTGTATCTCCATATCTTTGGTGAATGACAATCCATTGGTCGATCATCACGACAGGTACGTGAGAATAAACTGAATTGATGGATATTTCAGTGAGGTTCCCAAAGCCATCGATATCACCTGGTCAAATTTTATAACTTGATGTTCGATTGATAAAAACATGACATTGCATTTTTAGCAAAGAATTTAATTTCTTAAATTTTTTCACTTAAGCCTAACACGACTTAAACTGTCTGCTTAATAATTTAATTTTAAAAGCTAGATATACGAGAACGGTTTTAAGTTATCGTTGAAAGAGGATTTGATTTGCGGAAGTAGTTCATTCTTTGCTTTTTAGACAATTTCTTCAATAATTGCAGTTATGATATTCTAGATTTATGAGGCGTTTAAAAAATAGTCTAAAAAGAAAGTTTTTCAACACCGAAAAAAGTTAATAGTAGAGAATCAACAGCCTAACATTTTGGTCATAGATCAAATGTTTTCTGTATTAATAAAATTTGTCCATGTTTATTTAGACTTGGGGTTTAGACTAGTTTAGATATAGCGAGGCAGTTCAACTAATAGATTATTTTTACATATGAAAATAAATGAATATTTTAAGAAAAAAACATGCTAAAAAGTTAAAAAATAAACTTCATGAATTGATTTAATATTACCCAGCCTCGTAAACCTAACTATCAGGCCTCAACTTCCTAACCTTAACCTATCAAAACTATAAAAAAAAGCTTGATAATAAGCTTTAAACGTCTATAACATGGATAACACTTGTAACAACGAACGTACTATCGAGAACACAAGAATCTCCGCTTCCTGATACCTGCAAATTTAAAACATTTCCTAAAACGTCTACAATACAATTAAAACAATATCTACAAAACTATCAAATTTGTTGCTGTCTTTAAGAGTCGCTGTCAAAGGCCAATCACCATTATTATTATTATTATTATTATTATTATTATTATTATTATTATTATTATTATTATTATTATTAAGCTATTTGGCTAATCCTCAAATTTGCCTGAAGTATATGGTGCTATTCAGAAAATTTAGTGATTTGTATAACTTTGATATTAAGTAATATTAACTGATATATGGCTTATCTATAAAAAACTGAGTGCTTTTAAACTCAAACTGCTAAAATAATTTGTTTCGAACACAAAATAATTTTTACCTTGTAGAACGTGCAGTTTTTTGAAAATCTGTAAACTTCAGGAAGGTATTCCAGGTATAAGTGGCATGCATCGCCACCTTCTACATTGCCACCTTCTAAGTAATTGAAGCCAACGCAGTTTTCGGCATAGCACTTCCAAGAGCAGAATGCCAGAAGCCAGCCGTTTTGAGGACACTTCTGCCACGACTCATTTTTAGCTGGTCTCTGAATTTTAACTTGACTCTTATCAGTAGAGCATAGTTTTTGGCCACGGCTGTTACACGGAAGATAGGGCGTATAACAAGAGATCGTCATGCAAACAGAATATAGCAGAGATGTAATTAAAACTATTTGCAAGGAAACCCAAGAAGATAGTTTCATCATTTATCAGGTATAAATTTAAACTGTTTATTTCTCCACGGTGTTCAGTAGCTCTGGATGTAAAAAAACACCCTGCTGGAAATAATCATGTTATTTGAAAAGGGAGTAACAGCTGATTTTTTGTGGATTTAATAAAAATTTTCTTTTTTCAAATACACAAATGACAAGTTCCGACTTCCCTTTGAAATCGACTAAAACGGTGCGTTCTAAAAACGTCGTACCTTCAACAAAAGGAATACTGCCACTCAGCTCAAAACTATTTGATTTTGAAAAAAGAATCAGAAAATTAATTCAGAAAATCATGTTTTGACTTCTATTTTTCTAATGTCGCGACCAACGTTTTTGACACTCGTCATATTCCCCCCCCCCCCCCGTCATCAACTGTCAGTCACACGTCCACCAGATTTAAAAAACACGTTAACATTTTTTAATAAACATACTGGAGAACCAAGAGGGCCAGTACCGATGGTCCCCCTTGTTTGCGCCACTAGTGACAATATTTTTCAATTGTAATATCTCGTACAGCCTTGACGCTTAATAAATTTAAAAGAACAGAAAATTTTGTAAATATTGTAAGAAATCAAATATATTTTAATATTACATTTAATTCCCTTTAAATTGTTTAGTATGAATGTAGATTAATTTTTTTAAACATTAATTAGACATTTCGCTGTCTGTCTGTAGGTATGAACTAGTGCTAACAGTAAAAAATAAGATTACAGATCGTTTAAATCAGGGGTGGCCAACCCGCGGCCCGCGGGCCATTTGCGGCCCGCGGTCTATCAATTGGCGGCCCGCTCTGCTTTGTTTAAATATTTGAAATTTATAGTAAAATCTTTTAAAAACTTCCATAAAAATCGAAAAAGAATACAAAAATGATATATGCCAGCAGAGTTTCAAATGGAGTTGGTTGAGCTGCAGTCTAATAGCTCTATGAAACAAAAATTTCTGGAAGGGAACATAATTGAGTTTTACACCCTTTTAACTTCTGCCAAGTATCCAGCATTGCGAAAGAGTGCATTGAAGATGATGAGTTTATTTGCAGTACATACATATGTGAGCAGGCATTTTCCAGAATGGAGTGCAATAAGTCAGTCCACAGGGCCAGACTTACTGATAATCATTTGCACGACATCTTGTGCCTATCAGTGGCTGCATTTGAAGCATTAGCTTCAGAGGAGCTGTCGTCTGGCAAACAAGCTCAGGGTTTGCACTGAATGACAATTGCTCCTGAACAGTTAAAATACAATGTTTTTTGTGTCAACAATTCTATTTTGCAATATAGATTTTTTTTATAAACAGTTTCTTTACTTTTGTAAGAGTTAACTTTAATAAGTTCACTACCAAAATATAATAGTTAGCACTCAGCCAAAATTGAATAAAATTTCATGTTTATTTGAGATGCTTGTGTATTCAACCAACTATTATTGTATATTATTTTTTATTTTACATGACATGTATCCAAATGCTTTGTTGTTAGTTGGGGGTCGTCTCAGAGCACACTGTAGAAAATTACAACGCTCATCCAAAGAGAATTTTACCTTTCAAACCAGCGGCCCGCCGTATGTTTCAAAAATATGGTAATGGCCCTCTTTCCCAAAAAGGTTGGCCACCCCTGGTTTAAATATAAGCATGATATGAAAATATTTTTGTATATATTAATTAATTTTTCAATTGCTGTGCCATCTAACAGCGCTAAGCGAAGTTCTAATATATAATACAAGCGTACAGAAATTGGAAATTATGTATTATTGATGTTTAGAGTTGTTACTTAGGGAAGTGATAAAACTGAGCAACTCGAGCAGTAGATTGCTTTGCACAGAATTTTGCAGTCTGCAGTCAGCATTTTACCCACTGTCGATAACAGCGCTACGCGGATTTTCAAACGTACAAGCATACAGACATCTGAAATCACTATGATTTTGGATGTTTATAAAAGTTATTGCCGTCAGAATGAATTAATAGGACCATCGGGGGTTTCATACTTACATCCGCTATCACTCTCTGTCTGTCATTTAAAACGGATGTTTATCAATGACAGCCGACTAGATCACATAGGCCATGGAATTCTAGAGATACTGTATATATTATATCTAAAATTCCATGCATAGGCACATCACGACACGGTCTTAAAAAATCGGCAATCTGATTTTGATTTGATTTATCATTTATACTCTTACTGGAGAAATAAGCGGAATAAAATGGAAAGCAAGTTTAAACTGGAAAACGACGTTTCTAACTTTAACAAGTATTCAAATGTAAATGTTTTTTGAGCTTGCCAGTTTCGAGTTTTGCCAGTTTTTTTTATTTGTTCGTTAGTACGTTCGTATGACTGTTTGTGTGTGTGTTGTCTAGTTTGATTGATTGCTTGTAATATTGCTTACTTGCCTGTATGCATGCTTATTTGCTTGTATTATTGCTTGCTTGTGTTATTGCTTGCTTGCATGCTTGCTTGCTTGTATTATTGCTTGTTCACACACACACACACATGCACACTAACATCGTCTCTTATATATAGATATTATATATTATTGTATTTAGCAACTAATTTTTCTTCCTCTGGATTCAATGAAAATAAAAAAATACAACAAACTTTTCTTTGTTGTTATTCTTTAAAAAACTAATCCAATAAAACAACAATTGTTTATACAACAAGATGTAAAATTTGACGTAACAATTATTTTTAAATGTTTAATACAAAAATTACAAATAATTGTAACCTTAAACGGATTACAAAACTTTTATTTAAACAAAACTGTAAATGTTAATATTACGTTTTTTGCACTTTTTTTCTTCCTTTTTTCGTCGGTTGTCAGTGTTTTGTGGCGGAATCTTCTAATCATCGTCAAGCCATAAACTCTTCCTATAAAGTAGCTATTAAATAGTTATAAAGGAGTTCATGGTCGAACCATAGACTTCTATATAATATATATATATATTATAAAGGAAAGGAGTTTATGGTTGAACCAACCACCTGTCTGGATAGAGCTCCGAAACTTTTCAGCGCGAACGTAAAATGAATTAGAATTCAGTGTTTCATAGTTTTCAACGTGATTAGATCATAATTTCGAGCTAAAATATGTTCGTTTCATTATTTAATAAAAAAATTAAATTAAAAATTAATAAGGAAAAAAATATAAGATAAAAGGTTTTTTTATTTATTTGTCTTCGCCTCAAAATATTCAGCTTAGTTGGCTTTGACCAGCATGCGACTGTACTTGACAGGGGTGTTATCGAGGATATGGAGAATCTTACACTTGTAGTTGGCTGGAGATATTCCATGAAGGTCGGTAGTGGCACACTGGCTGTGGTACCACCAGCCCCCCTGAGCTGTTTTTGCGCAGTTAGAATTCGAATTGCCGTCGTTGTCTCTGTCAGCAGTGGAAAACATTTGGCCGTTGTGCTTCTGCCCTCCTGACGAGGCTTGGTAGTTCATGATGTCCAGGTCTGAGCCGATGTATCCATTGACGTTTATAACGTATCCTTGTACCTCGTCCGTGAGTGTAAACGATGAATATTCATAAAAGTGGGTGAGGCTATAAATTGAAATTGTGAAATTATCTATTATCACTCATAAATTTGTAGTGTCAATGACGGCTGAAAAAAAGAGATTCAAATCTATTCAAATCTTAATGACTTGACACCTGTGATTGGTTTCAAATCTGTGGATCGTAGAAAACATCGGGGAGGTATTAAGTATGTGTATGTATGAATTTAAAAATAAACTGCAGCATACAAGACATCAATAGTAACGGATAATGCGACAGCTAATAACGATTTATTCAATCAAGCAACATTGGAAACATCAATCAAATAAACTTATAAGCGCCTTTTCTTAAATTCAAGGGCGCTTGCTTTCTAATAAATTTGCTAGATAAAAATGTTCTAAAAAACCACGAAAAATAACAATGAATTAAATAACATAGTAAAACAAAAATTAGTCGAACCCCCATCCAATTGTTATTTCAAACTTCAACCTGCACGAAGAACCGCTTAACAGATAGAATATTTTATCCAAACCAAGCCAGAAGTTTCCCATCGGAGAGCCAAAACCGTTTCTATAATCGGACCATTGCTTATTGAAATCCTGTGTATTTCCATTTCTCTGATGAATGACGATCCATTGGTTGATGATACGGACAGGCACCATATAAGGGCCCGCTTTGATTGGAGAAATAAACCCGATGTCTGCGATTCTCTCTGGTTTAATTGAGAAATAATAGTCTAAAAATATGTTATTGTGTTGGTGACTTAAAGTTGAAAACTGAATTAAGTTAAATTAACATAAATTATAGTGATTTAGAAGACTTTGTGTTCGTGCACAACCACTTAGACAACGATAGGCAGTCGCTTATGGTGCCTGCCGCTGCCTCCCCCCACCCCCGCCGTAGCTACTTTAGGCCGACAGGCTTCACCGTAAAACCTCCAGTACCATAATTCAACTTATTCCCGAAAAGCCCAACTCTCGTGTGCCAACAAAACTGAGTGGAAGTCTAATTATTATGTTGTTTTTTTTATAATAGTTTATAGTCCTTTACACCAGGTGTTTTAAGACTCTGATGGCTATATGTAGGAAGCACTTGAGTACTTCCTGTCGTGGATCAGAATTTGATCCTTTTTACTTTTCCCTCCTCCTTTCTCCAGGCTTGGGACTGGCTCGCAATTAACGAGGCGTAATAATTATGTCATAATTAAGTGTTTTTATTGTATGAATAATACTTGTAACAACGTACGATCGAGAATGCAAGACTCGCCGCTTCCTGATGTCTGTAAATTTAAAACATTTACTTGGTTGGTGCTTTTGAAATACAATTAAAACAATAATAAATCTAGAAAGTAAAGCACAAATAAGAGCAGAAGCAAAAATTAATGAATGAAGGATATTCAGAAGGCTGGTAATTTTCAGTACCTGTTTATTTCCGTATGGTATCGATTTTAATTTGGGGATCAGACACTATAAAATCTTTTACCTTGTAGAACGTGCAATTGTTCGAAAATCTGTAAAATTCAGGAAGGTTATCCAGGTATAAGTGACATGCATCGCCACCTTCTACAGCGCCATCTAAGTAGTTGAAGCCGGTGCAGTTTTCGGCATAGCACTTCCAAGAGCAGAATGCCAGAAGCCAGCCGTTTTGAAGACACTGCTGCAACCCGACTTCAGCCGGTCTCTCAACGATCACTTGACTCTTATTAGTGGAGCATAGTTTTTGACCAGGGCTGTTACACGAAAGATAGGGCGTATAACAAGATATCGTTATACACAAAAGAAATAGCAGTAGTATAATTAATACTATTTGCAAGGAAATCCAAGAGAATTTCATTTTTTAGGTATACACAAATTAAAACTATTCAGCTTCCGCGTTTATGCAGAGCTGTTCTGAAAGTTGGAAAACATCCACTGGAAGCAAGCGAGCAATGATGGGATCGATACTTCAAAACAACGTGACGGCTAATTATCTGTTGTCTTAAAAATAATTTCATATTTCTTTAAGAAATAAATGACAAATTTCAGCCGTCTCTTTGAAATCGAATGAAACGGTGCGTTCAAAAGACGCCGCTGCGTTCAATAATGGCGCATTGTCGTAGAACTTCACAATAACTTGATATATAAACAAGAACAATAAAACTAATAACAAAATAAAACATATTTTATCTTCTAATTTTCTATTATCTCGACCATCAACGTTGACTCTTCACCGGATAGACACCAACAGCACAGCAATTTCCTAGCAAAGCGTCTTTGAGCTTCAGCAATGATAATATAAAAACATTTTGATCTATTTCTTCTTTTTTTTTATTTAATTATTTTATCACTCAAACGGATATTGTATACTGGCTTGCGTCTCATAGCAACGTCGTGCGTTGCGTGACTTGAAAGAAAAGAAAAACACAATAACCTGTTTACTTTCTTTCAACTTTCAACTTTTTATTTTTTTAAATATTTTTTGAAATCATAACCGAAAGGAAGAATTTCTTTACTGAACTCATCATCGCCCACATCACATCACATCAGGGACGTAAATTCAGCATTTTCCAGGGGGGGGCAAAATTTTCCCGCCATTATATAGTTTTATGACAGGGTTACCCGGTGTTGTCCGGGTTTTTTGTGCTTAGTTTTGTCTCGTTTTTGCCAATGAAACGTCGAAGAAATAACAGATTATTTTGTAATTTTTCAGAATTTTCTCATCAATGAAGTTACCTGCATGCCAAATGTTGTTAAAATTGCTCCTGCGGCTTGGATGTGATAAACGAATGCTCTCACACACACATTACCTTTTACATTTATATAAATACGTAGGTACAAGCAGAGAGGGATGGGGAAATACATCCCCCATCAGAGTATCAATTGAAATTTTTTGGGTATAATACCTTGTTTTTGGAAAACGACCGCAGCTTTTTTGGGAGGAAAAATTAGAAGTCTTTGAAAAAAATTTTGAAAAATACTTACGACTACCCCTTACCGGTTATCAGCTTTTTGGAAGAGAATATAAAAAAATTTCTGAAGTGAATCCCCCACCAGAAAAATCTGGATTTGCCACGCGCCACTGGGTATAAGGGGGATGAAGGATTTAATCATATTGCAGTAAAACAAGTAAAGGAAAAACGAGTTTTTCAACACAAACTTTGATTTCAAATACATTCAATTTAGAAATGCAAAAGATGTTCAAAGTTTTTTTTTTTTAATTGAATCATGTATTTTCATCAAATATAAAGCTGAGCTGAAAGTATCAACTTCCTAGCTAGTCAAAATACTGGTTAAATTTCACTTGCAAGATTTGCGTACAGAGAAACACACACACACAAACAGAGATTGTAACCTAAATAAAAGTTTGTAAAAAAGATGTCCAAAATGGGGTGGGTATAATTTTGTTTTATTTTTGTGTAATAAAAAATAACTTTGATGTAGACAACTGTGAGGGAATCAACAATGTATCAATACCACTAATAGGGTAAAATTCCACGAGTTCGCTGATTGTATTTTGGCACAGAAAACAGCTAATCTTTGGACCAACACTGATACACAAATTATTACTCTGCAGTTATTGGTAAATCTAGCATCGAGCTAAGATATAAAATTGTCTACACACGCAAAAAGAATTCCAATACGCATTGAATCATCACGAGGTTAAGTAAAGTTAAAATTAACATATTATATAGTAAACTCTAAGTAAAAAAAATTTTAATTTTGGAAATCATGGGGGGGCGAATTGTCTATACACGCCAGAAGGATTCCAATACGCATTGCATCATCACTAGGTTAAGTAAAGTTAAAATTAAATAAATATATAGTAAACTCTAGGTAAAAAATTCAAATTTTGAAAATCAGGGGGGGGCAAATGCCTCCCCCTGCTCCCCCAATTTACGTCCCTGCATCACATACATGGGCGTTCACAGAAACTGATATTTTCCGGGGAAAAAAAGATATTTTAAAACGGAAACCACCCTTAAGTCCGACTGAAACTTTTTAATCCATAATTATTAAATATGGAAGTTTAGTTAATGACATTAGAATGTCTACACAGCGTTTAAGATTTTCTTATTCGCGACATCCTTCCCTTCTTGTCTTCTCTTTAACAGTGATCTTGAAGTTCACTTGAAGATAACGCCACTTAAATCCTACTCGGTTTCATTATCATTATCATTTTTGCAACAATTCCAAAATTCTTGCCAAACTAATGCAATTATTTCTATACTAGATATAACCCGTCAAAATGACGGGTTTTTTTAAATTCCAATATATAATTACCGTTGTTTTGCAATTTCAGAATACTTGGTTTTTCATCCATTTTATCTTAAACATAGCGGGATACCCGGGCTTTTTTCTCTCTCGCTTTCGTTTCCATCCCCGCTTGCTCTCCCGCTCTTGGTCTTCGCTTTCCCGTTCCCCCTTGCTTTCCCTTTCTCGCTCGCTCTTTCGCTATTGGTCGCTTTCCCGTTCCCTCTTTCGCTCTCGGTTGCTTTCCCTTTCCCGCTCATTCTCCAGTTCCCGTTTCCGCTCCGCTTATTTTGTGACCGATTTCAATTTTTTCACAAAAACCTTACCCCGTTGAATCTCAAGGTTGTGAAAATTTCATTACGATCAGATGAATGATGTAGCAATGCATAAGGGACACACAGATATAAATATAGATAGAGTCCACACTGTCGGTGTGAAATATTCGAACAAATACAAAAAAGTTGAAGCACTTCAAATATGCTCTGATTAACAACTTCAAAAATAAAGTTTTTTTTTTCATCAGATATTTTTTTATATGAAAAAAAACCAGTTTATTAATATATTTCCATGCAACAAATTATTTTTTAAATAATTTTCTTCTAACTCCAGAAAATCCCCTGGTGCACCCTATGATATCGAGCCTGCAACTAAAAAAAAACAAATCCACGCAGCAGTGGTGGGTACAAGGAGCGTGGGTTAAGGGGATGGAATACCTTTTACAGCTCCCCCAGCTTAGTACTGAACTGTGAAAGTAAATACTATGTAAGCAAAGCAGCTTGTGCTCCCGGTCAGAAGTTTTTTACTAACCGCCTGTATACAATAGCTGTTCAAAACGTTTTTAAAGTATATCATATGTCCCTTAAAACTAATATTTTCAGTACATAGTTCCCAGTATCAACTCGAGCCCCTTGGTGAAAGAGCTGTGTCTGGCCCCGGATGGAGCACTTTTATTTATATGCCCAATGTTTACTGAAGAACTGATGCTCAAACCAGGGAACTTCAATAAATAACGACTTTCTGATCGTAGATATATTCTCTGGAGGCGGAGCTCAACGTGCATTACCCAGCTCGCAGGGCATCATTTATGCGAATAATATCACTTCATTATAAGCATAAAGAAAAAAGACAATTTATAACGAAACACAATGAAATAAAAACACATTTGAGCGATTACAGCAAATTGAGTTTAGTCAATTTAATCCTCTGGCTCCTGACTTCGTCCGTCACGTCGACGCCGAGCAAGCTTCTGCAAATAACGATGACAATTATTAAGTCATTATTCGACAACGAACTATAAGTAATAAATAACTAAAGTTCAAACACTTAAATGATCTTCAATCAACAACTGTTAAACACCTTCAAACTTGACATTCATTTAGAAATAAATATATATTAACAAATTAATAAATAAAAATATAGTATAAAACACTTTTGAAAAATCATAATCATAAAAAAAAAATTTCACAGTGAAACGACTCACTTGGGTTGGATGTCCACCGAGAACGGATCTTTGACGATTCCCTCGTTTATCCGGAGAAGTTCCACTCCATTCCTGAACAATCAATTACATAAACCGATTACCATCAAAGAATCAGAAGTTCCGTTACACATGGGAAGCCATATTAAAATTTTCTAAACTTTGTGTACAATACGTTCTCCAATCGTAAAAAAAAACCTGGCAATAATAGTAACATCGACTTCGATAACATAAGCTGTACCGTTAATAAGCTAATTTCACGAATCTCGTAAATCGATTGCTTTGGACGTGAGATTGAAAAGAAATGCAAGAACGAACCAGGCTATCATGAGACCATTATCGGTGCAGAGGTGTGGCGGAGGGCAGACGACGTTGCAGTTGTACTGGCTGCACAACTTCTCCATGACCTTTCTGGCGAACATGTTACTGGCGACGCCTCCCGATATGACCTGGAATGAATTAAAACAACTCGCTGTGGAGAAAGGCCGTTCAACGTGTCGTAAAAATAAAGAGCATAAACTCAAAATAAAAACAATCAATACTATTTAGAAAATAACAAATCAAATCGGGATTCAAAATTACAAACTCCTGACGTGGACTGTATTTCTTACAAACAGCTAAAAGAGTACAAACCAGATTATTAGGAACTGAAGATGATTTGTTCAGCAACTCTTTCATCTCGCAGTACAAGAGAGCCCTCTGCAGTCGCCTAGCGATGTGATAGAAAACGATGAACTGGAAACTTGCGCAGAAGTCGGCAAGGTTTTCCAAGTGCCCGAAGCCTTCTGGAAGATCTGACTGCCGATGAGAACGGTTAGTGAATTGCACGATAGAAGTGAATATCGTCATTGCGTTATAAATTTAAAAAAGCTATCGGAAATGCATCGTAACGTTGTGGGTTTATCTCTCGTTAATGAAATCAATGTTAAGAATGAAAACAAAAAAAATATTAAATATCTTTAAAAGCTTGGAATAAAAAAATGTATAATTAAATTTAGAGACTTTGCTTTTTTTCTTCACTCTCGATCGTCCTCGTGGCCCAGGCTTTGATCCCGGAAAAGCTGAAATTGCAGTCCACGTTCTGCGACATGACGTGGAACGGCGGGAAGGCAGTCGGGTTTCCGCCGAACGCCATCCTCTCTATGGCACCGCCACCGCTCAATCCGGAACACTGGGGAAGGTCCTTGAGTCGCAACCTGCGTGCCACCTGAAAAAGAAGAAATCAAAAAAGAAATATTTTTATTACACAACCATCAGCGTAGGTTTTTGTTATTAAAATCAATTAAATTCCAAAAAAATTTCTAACAATTGTTTTGACTTGCTGAGCAGCTGACATGATAAACAGCTGACTAAATAAACAGCTGACTAAGCAAACAGCTGACCAAACGAACAGCTGACTTATTAAACATCAGATTAAACAAAAACAGCTGACTTTATCAAAAGCTTCCCCAGGTGCATCGTCCAGGCTCTTTCCGAGAAGTAGGAATTCGTTTGCTTTCTTTGCAACAGCCACCAAACAGTGGCCACCGCTTATTAAGAGTACCAGGTATGGAAACGGAATGCTTGAAACGTCAAAAAAAAGGAGTTAATTTTAGACGACAGCAATAACCAGTTAAAAAGAAAAGTGATGCATATGATTTGCATGCATATGCGTATGCAGTCTTCATATGCATTTGCAGTCTTCATATACATGTGCAGCCTTCATATGCATATGCAGTCTTCATATGCATATGCAGTCTTCATATGCATATGCAGTCTTCATATGCGTATGCAGTCTTCATATGCATTTGCAGTCTTCATATACATGTGCAGCCTTCATATGCATATGCAGTCTTCATATGCATATGCAGTCTTCATATGCGTATGCAGTCTTCATATGCATTTGCAGTCTTCATATGCATTTGCAGTCTTCATATGCATTTGCAGTCTTCATATACATGTGCAGCCTTCATATGCATATGCAGTCTTCATATGGATATGCAGTCTTCATATGCATATGCATATGCAGTCTTCATATACATGTGCAGTCTTCATATGCATATGCAGTCTTCATATGCATATGCAGTCTTCATATGGATATGCAGTCTTCATATGCATATGCAGTCTTCATATGCATATGCAGTCTTCATAAAAACAAAGAATCTAACTCGTATTGAAATCTTGCAGTCAATGCATGAGCCTCCATGTGATGTATCGGAATGAAAGGTTTCCTAGAGAAATACGGAGTACGAATTTGGTATGAAAAATAAAAATCCTAAAATCATTTTAACGATTAGTTAAATCAGTGGACAAATTATAAATTTAAATAATAAATAAATACAAAACAACATTTTAATACATTTTTATTTAATAAAAATTTTTCTTTATTAAACTAATGAATTGCAACCAACTTGTGCTTTGAAAGAATGTCATGAGTGTAATCAAGGCCAACTTTTAAGCAAGAAGCCAGCCCGGGCTTGACCGTCGTGGCTATTACGTCTATGTCCTTGGCGAGTAAGTAAAAAACACGATTTTACAACCGATGATTTAAACATGTTCAAATGTCACAGTTGGTTTTCTCTCTAATGGCAATCAGTTTTTTTTAATATTAAAATGGAGGATTCAATGAATATGAATATTAGAGAACTATTCAAACTTCAATGGTAAGGTTGGCTTCTGACAGAGCAGACGTGACAACATCGTTTATGTTCTGCCTGTGAAGATTTCTGGCCACTGGAGGGTTAATGCCGCCCGCTCTGAAAATTAAAAATAATTAAAAACTGAAACTAATACATCATTGAAACAGAAGAAAGCAAAATTTCATGATTAAAAACTAAATTAAACCAAATAATTATTATTAAATTTAATATATATAATAACACTGAAAGTAAATCAGTCTATTCTATTTAATAGAGACTATTGACACTATTGAGTGCCCTATTGCAACACTGATGCAATTTTTACCACATGGATCAGGAGCTATTCGGAAAAGCACAATAAAAACACAAAATTAAAAAAATATAAACTGAAACAACTAACTGAAAATGAACTGATGTTTGTGAATTTAATGCATTAGCCAGCAATTTTCCATCTTCAGTTATGATTGCAACTCCTGTGTCATCACAGCTGGTTTCAATTCCAAGCACTTTTCTTGATAAAAATCTTCGCGTTGTAACACGCGAAAACTCGATGCATTTAAAATTACTTGTTGATAAGCATTTAAAAAACATGATTTTGTATTCTGCAATTGGCAGACGTTATTTCCACGCCGGATTGAAAAACGATAATGCAGGAACAACATTGACCGGCACAATTTATACAAAATATTACTTCTGGAGTTACAAGATTTCTCAGTAAAAAAACTTAAAAATTAATTTTTTTTCACAAGTGGTAAACTTTTAAATCACAATTTTGTAATGCACATTAAACAAATCCTAAAACTACTGAGATTATTGATATAGTATCTATATATGACTAAGATAAGATGTACTAAAGGCAAGAGATGATGTAGCTCAGACGGTTATTTAATGTCATGGGCTGTAGAAATGTGTAGCCATAGAAGCCAAAGAGTGTGAAAAAATGACCCCCTTCCTTCTCCCCCACAAATGGTGACGCCTCTGAACTCTTCAAACTAGTGTAGGCTCTTGGAAAACCCCTAACGATGCTAATAAATTGTTCAAATTACTACCATCTTTTACTCAATTTACTAATGATTTTTTCATAATTTTGCTTTAGTAGAATTTGTAAAATGATAAATTATATAATTTCATCTTCATGTTCAATTGACGCTAAAATGGAAGCATCGATAACACCCTTTGGATAGTAGTTGCTCTATTACGTTTCATCGCGAGTCATTTAAAAAAAATAAGCCTTAAAACCATTTTCCACGATGGATAAACAAACCCTGTACACCAGATAAATACATAAATCTTGACATTCTATTTTATTATGTGCATTTCACAACACCTAAAATTCAAGACCATAGCACCCCAATCAGCACCCTTATCAGTGCCTGAAAGTTTCTTGGGAAGAACTGCCAACACATATAAAACCTTTACACAAACTGTAATCTACATAGCTCTGAGTGGACTGTAAAAAAAAACAACAACAAAACATAGTCAGATAAATTCTTGAGGATCACCATTGTTGTTTCGCGACTTACATGATCTACGAACGGCTGCACGAATTTTGTGCCGTTCGGTTTTTTTTTATAGCTTTCATGCGTACACAGATGACACGGATAAACATTTAAACATAACAGTCTCTAATAAATACCTAACAAACAAATATAGAAGATGGAAATGCATTCATCAGCACCTATACTCAGATGATAACCTCGATATTTGTAAACCTATAATCATAAACGTATAAATACATTTAAAAAAAAATCTTGAACACTGGAATCATCTAGACACATCCATTATGACTCTTTTCATACAAATATAAGTTTTTCTGATTTTTGAAACAAAATGGGCAAATGTTCAGTAACGACATTCGGGTCCTTCACGACAGACGGCGGCACCTGAATTAATAAATAAATTAATAAATAAATAAATAAAAAAATAAAATAAATAAAAAATAAATAAAATAACGTCATGGCAGTAAGAAACAAAATTTTTCTACAAAATTACAAAAGCTTTTAGATTGCAAACGATATTTAACCAGTTAAATTGTAATCATTCATTTATAAATGTAAAAATCCGTTATTTTCAGTGAATCAACCATCTTACATTTAAGTTCACGGTCTTGGACTGTCGCTTGGTAAACTCTCTCAGAATGTAATCGGTACCGAACTGTAAAACATTATTCAAAATTACGAATTTACACGAAAACCACAAAAAGGAACACTCAATAAGTAATACTATCAATTTAATATATTTTATTAATATAAAAGCGTAAAATTATCAATAAGTATTAATATCAATTTAATATACTTTATTAATATAAAAGCGTACCTCGTGATAAAACCTAGTTTCATTTACTCTTACAAGAACGTCATCGACTCTGAGGTAGAATTTCAAGAGGACGAAGAAATACGCTGGCATGATTCTCTGATGGAAACAATAATAGTAATAAGATAGAATTACTCTAAAAAAATTAATAATTGTAAAAAAAATGTTATTTGCTATATAATAAATAGTTAGAAATTATCAACACGTCAGAATGATGAAGCTACAATGTGTAGCAAATAATTCACAAGCTCATGTTCGAATATGAATACAGATTGTCATAAAATGCACAAAAATGAATGATGTAGCTACAATGCATAGCAAATAATTCACAAATTCATGTTCAAATATGAACACAGATTATTGTAAAATGCACAAAAATCATATTTTAGCATTAAAAAAACTAAATTTAATTTTTTTTATTTAAAAAAAGACAAACAAAAACCAACTAACGATTTTAACGCCGACGAGAGAACATCCGCAGTCGTGCAGTTCGTCCTCGTAGAGTTCAACGTCGGAATAAAAATGAATTTTCTCCTTTTCCTTCAGTTTTTCGATGTCTAACTTCTCTACTGTTTCTTCAACCTTTTATTATTTCAATATTTATACAACAAATAATTGAAAATCTACAAAATTTCATTCCATATCCTCCCAGCTGCAACACCGCAGACAAGCCATTATTTATCCAAAATTTCTTACCTTAAAATCGCCGAGAAGGGTTCCAGTGTAGTCAGTCGTAAACGTCCAATCATAGGGATGGATGACTTTGTCAATAAATTCACAACCAGATCTGAAAAAGAAAACAATGAATGCATTTCAGCAATCGCTCATATCTTAAGAGAATAAACTTTTACCTCGCTTGTTTCCATGCATCCGCGTTGGCTACGTGAACAGATTCGTGTTCAGCATCGACTCGCTTCAGAGCATCCAATGCGTTAAATTCTATTCCACGTCCGTTAGAAAACTTCAATCGCAGCATATTTTGCGCAAACACCATTTCGGGTAGATGCGGAAGCATCAACTGCGACTCAAACCTGAAATGTTAATAATTAAAACTCGAATTATTCGTATTTAATAACAAATTTAAAAAAGAAGTACACAAGAAGGAAAAATGTCATTAAATTGATAGTTAGTTCCTCCAGATCAAAATTATTTCAATTAAATTATACTAAAATTTGTACTCTTTACTTAGCTAGCTAAACAGTTAATCAGTTAAGCCTTGCCTTAACTTGTTTGTTAAGCCAAATCCAAGCCTCAACACAGGCTTTTAACACTAACACAGTAACAGTAATTTTGTGTTTTTCGGAGCCAAATAATTTAAAATGCCTAATGCAATTTTTGGTAATCCTGCAGTATAGCGTCCTGAACCGATTTCGATGAAAAATGGCCGGTTTTTTAACGTAAATGATATTTAAAACATAAATAAGGAAAATAAAGACTAATTACAACATAAATAACTAAAAAAAACAAAAATTATAGCACTTTAGAACATTTATAAATTACTCCCGAAGTTAACGTAGTTCCCGGTGAAGATCTATTTGTCAATAGCGATAGAAGTGAACAGTAGGAATAAAGGTAATAAAAATTAAACACATTTAAAATAAAAATAGACAATTTAGGAAAAAAAATAGAAAAAATTTTGGAAGTAAAAAATTGAAAAATATTAGTTTGCTTTAGAAGTACGAGTTTCGTAACCCGCTCCATGTCTAAAACCGTTTCTTTAAATGCAGCGCTTTATGTCAAATTGCCTTAAGCAAAATTAAAAAAAACATTGAAAACAATAAATTAGCAACAGAACACCAAGAAAAATTAAAATAATATCAAAGTAAAAGTACTTGGCGACTTGGCTGTCTTTGGTACGGTTTCTATCATATTTCTTGGAGCAGAAATTTTGAGTTTTAGAGGTCATGTGGCTAGCAGAATCGTTTGGAGAGCGAAAGAGCGAACGAGAAAGCGACCAGGAAGAGAAGAGCAATCGGGAGCGGGAATGCGGCCGGGAACGGGAAGGCGATCGGGAGCGGGAAAACGATCGGGAGCGAGAAAACTAGCGGGGAAGGAAACGGGAGCAAGAGAAAAATGATGGGAAAACCCCGGGCAACGCTGGATCCCTCGCTAGTCATAGATAAATTTCCACTCAGCGCTCTGATTTTTTAAAATTTAAATAATTAAAAATTTATTTGTAACTTTTTATAATGTATTTATTATTTTATTATGTTATTTTATTTGAATATTAACTCTTCCTTGCTTTTCATTCCTTGAATTGTATTATTCCGCGTGTCAACATTGCCTTTGGATATTTTTGCTTAAAGTCGGTTTTTAGTAAGTTTTTCTGTAAAATACTTGTTCGTAATATGTTTTGATAATGTTCTATGGTTATTCTATTAAACAGTTTTTTAAACCGTTTTTTCATCGAAATCGGTTCAGGACGCTATACTGCAGGATTACCGCAATTTTTAATTGATGATATAATATCATTTACACACAAAAAATAAACTGCTAAAAATTCTAAGTTACTCCTGTCTTTCCGCTCCATCTGATTTCAAAATGTGATCGGTAATAGCCAGAGCATCCCATCCTTTGAACGACAACTCATTTCTTTCAGAATGAAAACGATAAGACATTTCAATAACTTCCTAAATTAGATAAGTAAATAAACAATATACGGAATAATAGACCGCAAGAAGATTACAGAGATTAGAGACAAAATCCGAGCCGAACTAACAACAACTTTGCTTATTGCTTGATGATATAGTAAAAGTGAAACTCCTTTTGTTTTTTTTTTAAATTAATAATTTTTTGTTAAATAACAAAAAAAATATATTTAACATTTTTTTAATTATTTTGTAATTATTACGAATTAATTTCTACTAGCGGGGTGACCCGGCGTTACCTGGGGTTTTTAGGTTTTTCTAATGTTTTTCAGTTTTTCTCTTTATGCTACTGTTTCCAACCCGCATGATCTCCCGCTTGCTCTCCAGCTCCTTTTCGCTCTCCCCTTCATTTCCTTTTCCAGCTCGCTCTCCCGCTCTCGCTTGTTCTCCCGTTCCCACTCCCACTCGTTTTACCGTTCCTGGGTTTTTGTTGTGAGGGGGTCTGTTTAAGTCTGCTAACTGTTTTATATTTCTGTTTGAGTTTTTAGCAAGCTGGGTATAAAAAGTTACAGAGCTGTTCTGTCGTTCATGCTGTTGTTTTTTCGAAACACCTTAAGGTTTTCTAGAATTGTTTGATGCCGTTATTGTGAATCCACTTTGACCTAGCTCCATTTATCCACCTGGTGTTGAAGACGACTGTCACTGTCACAACTAGGGACGCCCAGCGAGAGTCGTGACACCGACATAAATGAATGACCCCATAACATTTAATTTAATAATATACATACTACCTACATTTATAAAACAAATTGCGTAACGTTTTTGACGCTTTATATTATCAAGTTTGATCAAGTTAGTCTATCCGGTTTTTGAATTTATTATTACAATATTTTAAATTAATAATTGTGGCACCATATATGGCACTTATATCGACATTATCACAGACACGCTATTTTACTTTTTCAAACTGTTGCAAGTGATGGATTACAAAACTTTGCTTAAATAAAAAATAATAATTTAATTCTGCAATGGTCGTATCGTAATCAATCCTATTAAATTATTAAATTCATGATACTCGTGCGGCTTTCGATCACTGATCAATAGCTTGTTGACATTCTAATTTTAATTCGTGTTCTCACTTTTTATTTCGAGAGATAGAGTGATAGAGAAACTAGAAAGCTGCTAGATGGATAAGCTGCGTGGTTCAGGACTGGCTGCTATATATATTTTGTATTAATATTTTGTTGAAACATAAAAACAAATAAAGAATATTTGAGGATACTTCTGCTTCTGTCTTCTTAGACTTAAAAATGAAAATTGTCTTGTTGGAGGCTGCAAGTAATTACAATGGAGTCAGTTATTATACCCAAAAGAAGGTCTAAATCCAGCAATAGCGGTGACGTTAGTAATTTGACGTCTAGTCTTAATCAGTATGATAAGTCAGATTTTATCTTTGAATTTATGGAAATGTGCTATATAAGTTCATTCTGATTGTCTTGTTTTAATGCTTGTTTATCAGTAAAATAATACACCTAATATCTATTAATATTATATTTTTTAGCATTCTCTTAGTACGTGCGACAACTACAGCCTCAATGCCTCTCATAAAGAAATCCTAAGAAAGCACAAGTACAAATGCTGCAGAACTATAATCCTGAGAAAGACTGATTCATATGGCTTCACTTTGCAGGCACGAGTCATATGTTTTTATTTTTTGGTTGTTTCAGTGCTTTAGTTTAAAGTTTAAGTCAATTTTTTGGTACCATAATTTTCTTTCTTTTCTTTTATTTAGTTTACTAATGTTTATAGTAATATGAGCATGTTTTGTTATCGTAATTTCTTAGAAAGTCGCTACAATTCGAGCTAACTGTCGTGATCGTCTTATAATTGCTAAGCTGACTAAATTTACGAGGGACGATTCAATTAGAATTCTGTTTGAGGCTTCCGCGTAATTATTTTTCTAACCTATTTTTACTTTTTAATAACCAGCAAATGTTTCTATTCCTGTAATTGTAAGGTTGTATTTTTTTTAAAGATTGCTAATCTAGGAAATTAGTTTAACATAATATTTATTTCTTAAAAGTCTAATTGCATGTTTTTCTTACTACCCGTTCAGACGTATGCCTTCAAGAACTACCGGACGAATAAGGCCGAGTTGCTGACGTATGTCGACTATGTCGAGGTAGGAGGATCTGCTCACAGGGCTGGAATGCGAAGAGGTTTTTTTTATTTATTTTTAAATTTGTATTTTAAATAAACCAGCTGAGATACCCGGCGGCGTTGCTGAAGTTTTTCAGCGACAAAACGCCAGTCCGTTGGCAGATTTCTTTGCAAAGTTGACGCTAAACCATTCCCTGATCATGCTCATAAAATGTACCAAGTTTCAGTGAAATCAGTTCAGGTGTTTGAATATGATGAAGACAGATACAAACATTGAAACCTTTATTTTTATTTATTAGATGGGTTTTTAAATATATATTCAACGTAATTGATATGCTTGCTTAACTAAGATGAACCTTTCAATGTATTTTTTAATAATTTAATTTATTTCAATTAAGTTTAAACTGGATTAATATAATATACTCTTATATGTCATAATTCAAAGTTAAACAGATTGTTAGAAACATAAAAATGAGTTTACTCAAGGAAAAAATTCCTGTTTAAAAATTTTTTTTCATACTTTCAACCCCCCTTTTTAAAGGGGGAAAAATAGATGGGGTAAAGATTCCACTAAGACAAAAAGTTGGGAGGGAATATCAGGGGACGAACTTACTCTTAAGGACAACAAATTTAAAGGAAAAACCTTTTTTGTAAACCCATAAGAATCACAAGGCGAACGACCAATCAGATTAATCTCTATCAAATTTTTGCCCGAGGAAGTTTGTCAATGAGGAAGTTTGTCAATGAAGATGTACTAGGCAGGTAGAAAGAACCTTGTTGATTGATTTACACCTGTTTAGTGAACTGCAAAACGTCCTTGAAATTATATAAATTATTATTGTCTCATCGTACCCTGGTGGTAGAGGTAGTAGGGTTCTTTATAATGATAGTAGTCAATAGTAGTCATAGGGTTCTTTATGACATAGTAGTCAATAGTAGTCATTGGGTTCTTTATGATGATAGTAGTCAATAGTAGTCATAGGGTTCTTTATGACGATAGTAGTCAATAGTAGTCATTGGGTTCTTTATGATGATAGTTGCCATAGTGTTCTTTATGATGATAGTAGTCATAGGGTTCTTTATGACAATAGTTGTCATAGGGTTCTTTATGATGATAGTAGTCATAGGGTTTTTTATGATGATAGTAGTCATAGTGCTCTATATGAAGGTAGTAGTCATAGTGTTCTATATGAAGGTAGTAGTAGTGTTCTATATGAAGGTAGTAGTAGTGTTCTATTTGACAGTAGTATTAGTGTTCTATATAGAAGTAGTACTCTATATGAATGTAGTTGTAGTGTTCTATATGGAAGTAGTAGTAGTAGTGTTCTATATGAACGTAGTAGTAGTGTTCTATATGAAGATAGTAGAAGTGTTCTATATGAAGGTAGTAGTAGTGTTCTATATGAAGATAGTAGTAGTGTTCTATATGAAGGTAGTAGTAGTGTCCATATGAAAGCAGGAAATGATTCAGGTGTCAAGGTATCTAGCTCAAATCCAGGAAATGTGAGACAGATGGTAGCAGGCTGATCTAATTCATCGAGAGAGAAAAATACTTGAGAAGAAAACAGGATTTCCTTAATGGACGCACATCTGCTGTAGATATGAATAATAAGTGGATATAATTAATAAATGAATATATTTAATAAGTGGATATAATTAATAAGTGGATATAATTAATAAATGAATATATTTAATAAGTGGATATAATTAATAACTGGATATAATTAATAAATGGATATAATTTATAAATTGGTCTAATTAATAAATGGATATAATTTATAAATTGGTCTAATTAATAAATGGATATAATTGATAATTGAATATAGTTAATGAGTTGTAAAGTGGTTTTGAATGTTAGATATACCAAATGAATAATAAAGTAGAAATAATAAATAATAACTAAATAATTAAGTTTGAATAATAGATACATTTAATGACAACTAATTACATATAATTGCGATCTTTGATGCTTTCCAATTATCTTTTTCCTTTCTTTAATTACTGCACGACGAAAAATTTATTTTCTCACTCAGCAACAACGCTTAAGCGCCGAACAACAACAGTTCTGTTTGCAGTTGTTGTTTGCGTTTACGCTCGGTGTTTTTAAGGTTTATAAAGAATATGCTCTCGACTGCGTGAGTTAATTTAGCCGAATATAAGTTGTTATGTTGTTGCTCTTACTTTTTTAAGCTAGCAAAAAGAGCAGATTTTTTTTGTAAAGGAGAAAAATTTGATTAGAGTGTTTCGTTTTCATTTTCAGTCTAATCGGACGGAACGGATGATTAAAACGGTTTGTTAGATGTAGAAATTTAAAATAATAATAATAGGAATGAAAATTCTGTTTTGAGGTTCGAGTTTGTTCGAGGGAGTTTACAAAACCGGCTGTAACACGTTTCGGGTCCACCCCCGGATAACCGTTCTAATTCAGTGGCAGGTCGTTCTAATTCCGCGGATGGTTGTTCTAATTCAGCGGATGGTCGTTCTAATTTCGTTCCGTTTTACCCGAATGATTTTAAGTTTGGTTCAGATTGGCTTTGTCTTTTATTTTAGTTGATATAATACGCGATAGTGATTAAGTACCTGATAATTATATAGTTTGTGTTATAAATAAACTGAGTGGGAAAATGAAATATGTGATAATAAGGAGATGTGTAATAATATAATTATATAATACATGATGATGATACAATATATGATAATAATGCAATGTGTGATAATATAATACATGATGATGATATAATGCATGATGATAATACAATAT
Organism: Erpobdella octoculata; assembly: GCA_963978895.1. Classification (NCBI taxonomy): domain Eukaryota; kingdom Metazoa; phylum Annelida; class Clitellata; order Hirudinida; family Erpobdellidae; genus Erpobdella; species Erpobdella octoculata. The sequence continues at coordinate 39,856,076 of OZ022241.1, forward strand.
ATGTTAACTAGTGGTTTTGCCCGTTCCAAGGACGGATGTTTTAAAATTACGATGAACTTTGGATACATTTTTTCGATTAATATAACTTTATTAATTATTTTGTTATTTATTCATATATTTATTTATGTATTTATTTATGTATTTATTTATGTATTTATTTATGTATTTATTTATGTATTTATTTATTAATTTATTTATAACATTACAATGAAAAATTGTTTTATCGTTCGTATGCATTTCAAAACAAATGAAAAGAGAAAAAATAGATTAAAATATTAATAAACTTTAAAATTTTTTAATTTAATTAATTATAATTAAATATATAAGAAAATGTCTTTATATAATTATTTATTATATATAAATTAATTTGCCGTAGATTTGATTAGAGTTTTTCACTCAAAAACGTCTTACACAGACAAGGGCTATTATATATATTAATTATGCAATGTATGATAATATAATGCATAATGATAAGACAATATGGGATAATATTATAATATGTGATAATAAAATAATATGTTATAATAATATAATATGTGATAACAATATAGTATGTGATAATAATCTAATACGTGATAATAAAGTATGGCTTCGTCACTGTTTGCGATCAGGTGACGTCATATTGGAGATAAATGGGGTCAGCATCGAAAACTTTCAGCACGAACAGCTGGTGCATCTCATTAGGCATTCTGCTGGACCACTGAGGTTATTCAACTCTTCCTCATTAACATATGTTAATGAATGTTAATGAACATGTATTGCAATGTTGTACTGTCAATAATGAATAAATTTATTCCTCTGCTATTTATTTTGAATTGTTTTTATAATAAGCAGTACGTACATTCGTGACGACCACCCTCATTCATTGCCCTCAAGGTCATCATCATCATCATCATCATCATTACTATCATTACTAAAGAATTTAATTTTAAAATGCCTTCTTGAAAACAGAATCATCGTAATGCTTGAAGATTGGTGTCAGAAGATTGATCTCAACATAAGAAAATTCAAACTGAAGGTTTACTAAAAAAAAATTTTGTTTTTCTTTAATTACTACTTTTACTAATTTTCTAATTAATTACTAGTTTAGATCTGCAAATTATTATTTTCTTTTCGGTATTCTTACTTTAACTGCTTTAACTTTCTATCGAAACTGAGTCTTTCTTCTAGTAGCTTGTTGCTTATGTGAAGTTCCTGTTTGAGAAATTCGAGTTTTCACAACAGTTGTTATTTAATCAGCTGTTATTTCATCATGTCATTTCATCAGCTGTTATTTCATCATGTCATTTCATCAGCTGTTATTTCATCAGCTGTTATTTAATCAGCTATTATTTCATCAGCTGTAATTTTATCAGCTGTAATATCATCAGCTGTTATTTCATCAGCTGTAATTTCCTCAGGTGTAATTTCATCAGCTGTTACTCCATCAGCTGTAATTTCATCAGCTGATAGATGTATTTATCGAGACAGTCAAAACCTGTTGTTTCTAGGTCGGCTTACGAGGTGCTGTCGTACATGGTGGTCCCTAGTTACTGGATTATCAGCTGCTATTATTTACGTTTAACAACACAAACAAGGCCATTGTTTATACATTTTCAATTATGTAGTGTTCTTTGCCACGAAGTATTTTCAACCAAAGTTATTTGTAGTCAATAATATATTCATCGTTCGGGTTTCTTGAGTGTAAATTTAACCGGTATGCTGTTTCTTGTTTGCTTATGCAAATTACTGATGTTGTTTCTGCTTCAGCTGTCATGTTGTATTGTTGCTGCAGGTTTACATTTTGGCGTAATAAAACTGATTACATTTGATATTTACTTTTTTTTTTTTAAACCTGCAGCAATGTTTGAAGGAAAAATATCATGAACTCGAATTGCTCGAGAAGCAGGAAAGGAAACTTCTTGCGAGTGAGTTATTCTGACGTCTTGTATAAGTTTTATTATTGTTACCAGTAGTGGTGGTTGTGGTAGTAGTAGTTGTAGTAGTAGTAGTAGTAGTAGTAGTAGTAGTAGTAGTAGTAGTAGTAGTAGTAGTAGTAGTAGTAGTAGTAGCTGTAGTAGTAGTAGTAGTAGCTGTAGTAGTAGTTGTAGTAGTTGTAGTTGTTGTAGTAGTAGTTGTTGTAGTTGTAGTTGTAGTTGTAGTTGTGGTAATAGTAGTAGTAGTAGTAGTAGTAGTAGTAGTAGTAGTAGTAGTAGTTGTTGTTGTTGTTGTTGTTGTTGTTGTAGTAGTTGTGGTAGTAGTAGTTGCTGTAGTAGAAGTGGTAGTAGTAATTGTAGGAGTAGTAGAATAATAATACCACTAATAATACAGCTTATGGTGGCATTCTAAATTTTTTAAATTCCTGGGATGTTTACTTTTGTAAAAAAAAAAACGATATTATTATGGCTCATTGTTTTCATTTAACTTCTTTTTAAGTTTTTTTTTCATAGAATTTTTTTTCTTTTTCTTCCTTCAAGAAACAGGAATGCAATACGACGACGTCGTCGACACACCTGCGTGCCTATCTCCGAACGCCGTCGCGAACCGACGTGCGGCCGATGCGACGTTCTCTCCCGATTCCGGTCGGTCGACATCTTTGCAAGACGGCGGAAGTGACAGGCGCAGCTTTCAGTTAGTAGTTTTGAGTAAAAAAAAATGTCTAATTGACAGTGCAATCGAGAACTGCATTTTTCTGGTTTCAATAGCTTAAAAGCAGCTATGAGTTACTTAAGAGAACTCTAAATTTCATTGCGAACCTCTCTGAATTTCTGTTAGTCGTGAAACATTTATCGATGTGAGAGTTCTGATTTTCGATTCGGCTCGTGGATTTCCGTATTCGTTCTGAAGAAATCTGAAAAACGTTTTTTGTGAAAAGTGTTTTTTTGGAATTAATTTACACCGGACGGTTTACGAGTGTATTAAATAAATTATTATTATTATTACTCACATTAATAATGTCGATGTGTAACGTCAGTGAGATATAATTGCTTTTAATATGAAATATTTAATTAATCATCTCCAAATAGAGGAACGAAAAATCGGAGCCACGCAGCCACCGGGGGTGCGCACCGTTCCAGCAGGCGCTACGACTGCCACAGTCTGCCGTCGGCCGGAAAGAAGAAACACATCCTGGAGAGTCAGGTCCGTTCCGTCTGCTCTTCGGAAGTAAAAGAGGAAAGTCTTTCGAAAAGTTCCGTCAATCTCGAGGACGGGCCTGACGGGGCGATTTCGACCCCGAAGTTTGACGTCAAGTGTTCTGCTAGTCACGCGCCGTCGGTCTGGTACACCGTGCCGAAGATGCACCAAGCTGCACTGCTGAAAAGACAGCGGAGGTCCCCGAACGTCGAGACCACGAGGTGGTACTTCGACGCTTTCGCGGACGACCCGGACGTGTTCGACGCGTCGTCCGCTCTCTCAACGAGCAACTCCTCGACCGACTCGTACGCGGCGAACGACGCTCCGACCTACTCCGCGAGGAAGGCGAAAGCGTCGCACGAAGTCGGAGGACGGCTTCTCTCGGTCGTCGCGTCGCGTTCCAAAAGCCTTTTCCCTCGAGGCGACCTGTCCGTTTTCGACGAATCTTTCGATGTCGAGCACGAGTGTTCGTCGTTTGGTAGCGAGTCGTCGTCGTCGTCCAATAAGCGGGCGTCGCCGAATACGGGACCGGGATTACGAGAGGGACAGATGCTGTCGACGGATACATCGACTCCCGTGTCTTCGGAACTTTTTGGCGCTTTTCCGTCATCGCAGGGTCGAGGTAGGAAGGATGGTGACAGAGAGGGAGAAGAAGAGGAGGAGAACTCTCCTGAAAATCAACTGAATTATCGAGCTTCGAATTGGATTTCTCTTGAGGACGTTAACGCTTTTGTCAGCGACTGCACTCTGGATACGCAACTGTAAAGCAAAGCGACAATCAATTTTTTTTTTTTTTCTTCGCATCATTCCTCACTTCATCTCCTTCTCGTTATGATCTTCCTCCATCATTCATTCCCTTTTCTTCTCGGTCGTTCGCCTTTCATTTTCAACTCCAGGTCTCTTCCTCTCTTCTCTTTCAATCGTTCTCATCATCATCATCATCATCAACTTCGTCACCATCATCATCATCATCGTCGTCACAGCCACCATCGTCATCATCGACCCAAGTTGACCTTTCGTTACGTCTAACGAGAGTACGGGTCGTCTCATATGTTTAATATTTGAACCTTCATACATAACCGTTTATTACTAACACACACACTTGAGTACAAAAGACAAGTTCGTTTAGATATTCTACTGGATAATTTACCTTTTTAGTGTTTTCAGTTTAGCGCTGACATTTCGCTGAATGTTGTGGAAGGCATTGTTGATTCTGGTCGTTTTTAACAAGCAATTAAATTCTCCGAACTGGAATCGGTTGTCGCCGTGTACGAAAATCAACATTTTTTTTCTGTCTTTTTTTTTGCGTTCGCTCTTCCGTTTGTCAACAATTACAATCCTGCATTAGTAGTTTTATTTTACAGAATAACTTCATATTTATTCACGTGCAGTACGCAATATTCATACTCTTAAATATATATTATAAATATTATACTATATATATTATAATTATTATACTATATATATATATATATATATATATATATATATATATATATAGTATCATGTGTTGTATGTTTTTATATTATTGCAGCATCTATCAAAACAAATTATGACGTTTCTTCCCTTTTCAGCACATAGCATTTGGGTTTTTATTTAATCATTATTATTTTTTAAAATTTACTTTTAAACTTTTTTTCTTTCTGCATATTCGTTAAATTCAAGTTGATCTTCTTGAGTTTATCTGATTCTCATGCTCGATAGTATATTCGTTCTGTTCTCGGATAATGAGTTATCGGAAAAAAATGTTTTCGCTTAAACGTATCGGGTTGACAAGAGTGGACCCAATGCCAACTAGGATATATATATAATTTGCAGCAATATTATTGTTTTAGTATTATCTTCATTAGGTTTTCGATAAATAGGTTTGAAGTCACAGTGGAACTGCAGTTATACGTGTAGCATCTCATGCTTTTGATGTTTTCCGATGAAATCTTTTTTTCTCATTTTCTAGTACGACATGTTCGCCTTTTTCCGTATTACTTTTTGTTGGTGATGCGCGTGCGTCGATACTCGATCATTTGACGAGCGCCCGATTCGCTACGTGATTGATTGATTGATTAATTAATTGGCCGTTCGAATTAATCGATGCTACTATCGAAATGTTTAATGTGATCACATATTGTGCCATACACTCCCGAACGGACGCGTGATGCGTTCGTCCTGGGTTATATCTCTTCAATCAAGATTCCACGTGTGATATTTCTAAATCAATTGTCTGGCTCTCACTCCTATTGAGTGTGTTCGTGTGTGTGTGTGTGCGTGTGTGTGTGTGTGTGTGTGTGGTTTACTCAGTTCACATGTGCAAGTGAGCGTGAACAAGTTTTTTGATCGTCATGTTTTAAATTTAAATTTAGAATCGCGTGGCCACAAATGAGTGATTGTCTAATCTTTTTCTTTCTAAATATTCATCGATTTTTTCGAGCTCATGTCAGCTCTTTAATAAGATTAACATGAATAAATCAGTTCGTAGAAACTTTTCTTTTTATATTTTTAGCATTTATTAACGGTACGGCTGGTGTATTTACAGTGTCGAATGCTTCCTTGGCAATGCTAGTGTGAAAGAAGCAAAAAAAAAAAGAACTGAGGTTTTATTTAAAAATACTAAAATCGTAAAACAGGACTGCTTTGCTTAATAATGCCAAAATATAATTTCACTCGACATCACAAAGTAAGGCAAACAAAGTTAAAGATGCTTTCTTAAAATAACTTATTGCCAAGCGTGTAAAATGGTCCAGGAAGACGTCTATTACTACGCGGCGGTAGCGGTAGTAGCGGCCGTCGTCGTCGTCACCACCAACGCTCCCACGTGATCGGGTTCCTGCCGCGTAGGTACGGCGGAGCACTGGTGCACCTGCGCAGGGGTACCGACTGTTGCATTATGGCTCTAATGGCCGGGTTGTCTCTGGCGCCTGGCGGAGGAAGATGAGCGTCTGTAAGCTGCGACTTGTCGGCGGCTCTCAGTCGCTCCGATGCCCACTCCGGGTGTATGGTGAAGTCGAAGGGCACTTTGGGTCGAGTGCAGGTGAAGAAAGTGCTGCGGTTCTTCGACAGCGAGCTGAGGCCGGCGTCGGTGGTTCTCGAAGTCGGAAAAACGTCGCGTCGGCTGGAACTCTGAGCTTGGAGACTTTTTCGAAGGATGTTCGAACGATCCAGCGACATGATTTAGTAGGTACACAGCAAACAAACCTACTGCACCTGCGATTCTCTGTGACGGCAGTAATTCAAACTTAAAAGTATTATCGGAGTTTCTACATTCTCTCAGATTATACTGAAAATATATATATTATTTATTAAACAACAAGTATCTCAATATATTTATATTATTTATTAAACAACAAAAATAAATATCAATATATTGTGGTGGGATGTTTGTTGCTACGCGTTAGGGCAGTATGAACGACTTGCGTCTTCAGCACATGTTCTGCAAGTGTTACAGCACGCTGCTGGTGGATGACTTCCTTCCCCAGGTTCCGTGTGCGTGCGCGAATTTCGAACGTGTCAATCAATCATCAATCAAATGGGCGTGTCATCGCTAAAGATTTCTGAAAATGCGATTCGGTTATAGGTATGCGAAGTCACATGGACGGTCTGGACGGATCCAGGGAGGATGCATCCTCCACCAGTTTATCAATTGAAAATGTTTTGGTAAAATACCCGGATTCTTGGAAAATGACCATTGTTTAAAGTAAAATTGTTGAAAAATATAAAAAAAATCTTTTTTGGAGAGGAAAAAGTGTGATTCTTTAAAAAAAAATGACAAAATACTATACGACTAACCCCTCCCCATCTCCTGGTCATCAGCTTTTTTTGGAGGAAAAAATATGCAAAATTTTGGAAAAACGTACCTGCATCACCCCAGGAATGTCTGGATCCGCCACTGCGAAGACATATAACATTAGATTATGTTATCTTTTAAAGCACTCTATCTTAGTAGGCACACAAGTATCTCAAAACAAAAATTTGTTTTTTTTAAGAACGAAAACGTGTGTAGGTCGGCTGTGTCAGAGACTTGAATTATGAATTTTCCAGGAAATGTAATCTATTTGGACCCCCGATCGCGCGTCCTAGCTTTCGCCTGAAGTGGTATACGCTTAGAGATGTGTGTTTTAGCTTCAATCATCAAGATTCAACCTAAGGGCGCAGGTGTAAATGTGGTAGAGCGTTTGCCTGTTGGCCTAAAAGTCGGCGGTTCGAATTTCACCGGCGACACTAGCGTCCGCCAGGGGGTGTTGAGAGGCAGGCACCATAAAAAATGCCTCTAAAATGTTGTAGTGGACAGGCTTCTGTCTTCTGAACCACTCTAAAACCATGTTAATTTAATTTAATTTAACCTGGAGATGTGAGTTCTAGGTTTAGTCTTGAGTTATGCATCCTATCCTATCCTGTGCTGCACAGGGAAAATGGACAAATATACAAAACTGAACGTTTGTTTCCAGTTTTTAGTTTTTACTGTTTGTGATACGGGTGCTACGTTGAGTTGATTTCTAATTCGTTTAAAAGTTATTTTAAGATAGTCTCAGAAAATCTACATTAGAACATTACTAAAATTATTTTGCCTCTCCCAGAACATCTTCTGCGGGCGCCCATTCCAGTACGCATTAAATTAAATCACCACTAGACCACTGGTTTGAGTAAAGTTAAAATTAAAATGATATATTAAAAATAGAATTATGAAAAACCATGGGAGGGAGCACTCTCTCCCTGTCTCCCCAATTCGCGTACCTGTCGTGCGGCACTTTTGAAGGAAGCGGAAAAAATAAAAGTTGATTAGATTTTTCTCTCCGATCATTGACTTATTTTGGAAAAAAATTGTACTCCCGGTAAACTTTTCTCTGAGAAAAATGCTACCGCCCTGTTTATCAATTTTTATGGAAATTCCCGCGGCCCTTGGGTGGCTGATACGCTATGGCCGCTATGCCAATACAGTATACAGTCGTTTTTCAAAAATCAACATTAGCTGTCTCTTTTTACTTGTTCTCTGATTATTATCATTTGTTTATGTATATTTATTACAAGTGCATTTTTTTAATAGTTTTCAAAAAAATATTTAATTGAGTTGAGGAAACTTGCAGCTGCTTTGCCAGTAAGCCTGAAACTTATTTGTCAGCCATCTTGCTAGGCTAGGAGGTCAGGTATTGTTTCTTAAATGTTCGATATAAAAAAATTTTTTCTCAAATTACACAAACCTGACTGGAGAAAACTTTCTTTTGTCATGGCTCTTTTTTTAAAATTCCAAAAAATAAAATTAAATTAGCAAAACTTCATGAGAGGTAAGTAAAAATTGAAGAGAAAAAATATCTTTAAATTATTAAAAGTAATTTGCGTAATTCATAAACGTAAATCGAATTCCGGATTCAGTACACCCATGTAATCGGAACCCACTGCGGTTCGGTGCTTAACAATTCGATGGCTCTTCTGAGTTTGTTGTACGTTTCATCGAAGTTATCGTTCAGAATCGTTAAGTCGAAGTAATGCCTGTACTGTCTTTCGATCTTCGTACTCTCCTCGTACGTACTCCTGAAATCCATTTCCTGCGTTCAAAATAATTAATTCATTAATTAATTAATACAAATATAATGCAATATAAATTACATTTTAAGTATAGCAGAATAAAAACAAACAAAACTAAGGATTCACAGCACATTAGCAATTCATAGAAAAAATGCCAAAACGGCTTTTGATTGTGAAGCAAAAGAAAGACAATTAGAATGAAATAGGAATGAAATGTCTTTGCATCATGACTGGAAGCCAAATAGTATTACATAAGTATTATCCATTTAATGATTTTTGGCTAGACAAAGTTTTCCATCACAATGAAGTTGCTTCTGTTTACGGCGAAAAAGGCTTTCCCTTGTCGGTTTTTCTTAAAATATGCTTATTTTACAGCTGGAATGCAATATCTAGAAATGTTTCCACAGTATCGCATAATTAAATAAAAAATAAGACGTCTAAAAAAAACTGCTAACGGCTTTGTATTTTTCTATTCTTCTTTGCATTTTGGCCCATTCGTACATATTCCTCTGTATCTCGATGCCCGGTGCAGATAAGAAGACGACGTAAGGCATGAATTCGGAGGTCTTTATCGTTTTTATAGCCTGAAATGAGTTTTTCAGCTGTTGTTCATAGCACAGCTTGTTCCGTTTAAAATAGCTGATAGATCACACTGCATTGCAAAAACATACCTACACACACACACACACACAACACACACACCACACATCTACATATTTTATTTATACACTTATACTCACACACATGTACATAAGTGAATCTTGGGAGCGTGGGGGGGGGGGGGCAAGGGCCTCTCTGTTGTTTTCAGAATTTGTTTGTTTTTAAATGCCCAGAAAAATAAACAGCAATACTGTGACAAGAAAAATTGTCGAGAATTAGTAATACGTGAAATAACTGAAGTTCTTTACAACCGGCTTATTTTTAGCCACGATGTTTTTTTCGGACCCAACCCAACCCTAGGGGTCCACGGTCAAGCGTAAGGCTCTCCTTTTGCCAAAGCAGTCTAGATCCGCCACCGTATGAATATATTTACACTTAACACCGAAACGCGTACACTAACCTGCGGACTTATGTCGAGGATGCACATCGTTCCGGCCCTCATGCACTGTCTGATGGTGTCCAGCTTGATGCCGTAGTAGTGCCCGTCGAACTCCCCGAACTCGAGGAATCTGTTGTTGGCGATGTCTTGAATCATTTCGTCCGTCGTCACGTGCCAGTACAGTTCGCCGTTTGTCTCCCCGGGCTGTAGCGGGCTGTTTGTGTCTGCATTTCATTGAAACAAAGAATTTGTTGGAAGGGGTTTTTTATACAAAGAATTTGTTGGAAGGGGTTTTTCATACAAAGAATTTGTTGGAAGGGGTTTTTTATACAAAGGATTTGTTGGAGGGGGTTTTTTTATACAAAGAATTTGTTGGAAGGGGTTTTTTATACAAAGAATTTGTTAGAAGGGGTTTTTTATACAAAGAATTTGTAGGGGGGGGGGGGGGTTTATACAACAAACTAAACATTCTTGAGTTGTGCAATAAATCAAGAAAACACTGCAATGTCATCAACTGTCTCTATTTTGTTTTATAAGTTTAAGCTTTAAGGCACCATTTTTTTTATTATTGAAATTTATTTTAATAAAAATGTCGAATGATGAGGGGTCTTCTGTTCTGACATTCCCAAAAAAAAATACACTCAGCAGAACTTTGTTAGAGTTTAAAATGACAATGACATAGCTACAGTCGTAGTCACAGTCTACGAAGTACCAAAACAGCAATCAACATCGATGACAACGTACGCGGTAGAACTGAAGCGAATCTGTTCGGATCGGCTTGGATGAGACGCTGTTTGAAGGTCCTTCTGCCGACTCCGTGGGGGCCGACCAGGACGAGGGTTTTCCTCTGGAACGGAGGCATTTTGGCGACCTCCTCGTATATGGCCAGATCGGTTCTGTCGAAATCTTAAATCATACGAACTTCAGATCTTAAAACAGCAACCTTTAAGAGTAGAGGTATGTATACACTTTTATGATTTATAATAAATCAATTTTAATTAACAAAAATAATTTTCAATCTTTTAATAAATTATTATTCCATATTTGTTACCTGTACTTTGGTTCAGCTGGTACATGGCCTTCTTCTTTTTCTTCGTTATTATTCCGCACAACACTTAAAACAGAAAACGGACGAGTTTATGAATACCGGGCACCTTCATCGTCGTCGGAAAAATCGACTGGCATTTGAAAAGTCTGAAAATACGAGCAGACGGTAAACTCACGAGAGTTGTGCGTGTAGTCGTACTCCGGTCTGACGAAAGCTTTTCTTTTTTCTTCGAGATGTTGGGAGGGAATGAGACCCGAGGCGCCATCCCCTGTCACTTTTTTTGCCTGGTTTTTTTTTTATAAAAGTTTAATATTTGTAGATTTTCCAAGTTCAACTCTCTTAATTATTTAACTCTACTTTTTAGGTAATTCATTCATTCAAGTGTCCGATTAACTCAGTGAATTAACACTCGCGATTAATTTCCTAATCACACCTGCCACCAGCTGTTGTCCTCCTTGCTGACCACCTGTAAGATGTCGCCTATTTTGAACGGCAGACCTGCGTCCCGGCACGGGATCAGGTTGTCCCTCCTGGGGTCGTAGTCAAAGTGAGCTTTCAAATACACCTGCAGGAATTTAATCGATCGAAAGAGATTATGAGATCGTACCGTGAATGCCACTTATTACTTGTGAAAATTGAAGAAACTGCTAGTCTAAATAACGCTTAACAAAAATTAAAAAGGATATATCAAAGATTTATAATGAAATTTAAAAAATATTAGATAAATTTATTAGATACATATCGCTAAACAAAAATTAAAAAAGATACATAAATGATTTATAAAACATACAAAAAAATGTGAACACGGTCGTTACCTGAGAAGAGGATGAATAATCTTCGGTGGTCGGTAGAATCTTCATGGTTATGTTGCCGTTTGATTTCCTCAGCAGCTCTCCCATCTGCTCTGGGCTCGTCACTTCCTGTCCGTTTATTTCTTTTATTATGTCGCCGACGTGGAGAAGTCCTTGACGTTCAAAATGTAACAGATAATGATTTTGATAAATTTAATCATGTTTTTTTATGTGAATCTACGAAAATGAGAAATTATTTTAAGATAATATAATTTATCTGTACAATTGTTTAAACTATTTAATTATTAATTATTTAATCAACAAATAATTGAATCAATAATTGGTTAAATCAATCAATAATCAAATTAATCAATCAATCAATTGTTCAATATATCAATCAATCATTCCTTCAATCAATCAATGCATCCATAATTCACTCATTTATTCAATGCATCAATAATTCAATCAATCAATCAATCAATGATTTACTCAACCAATCAACAACCTTGTTTGTCGATCATGTTTCCGGTCAATATTCTGGCCACGACCAATCCGTTTTCTTCGCTTCTGACAGTTATGCCCTGACACGGTGATGAACATCATTATCATTAAAATGATTATGTTAATGACTAACATATCTAACACCAGTCCCCAAGCATCATAGTCGATGAATAAACAGACATTTAAAACGAACAAACAATGCACAAAAAACATCGCACAAAACGGAAACAAATACCAGAGATTCGTCCGGATTCTTTCGTATCCCGACCATCCGGATGGCGTCCGTACTCTGCATGGGAAATATCTGCGGCTGGACTTCTGCGACCGGGAATATGTCGGGGAGGGCTTCGTAATTCTTCGACGCCACGTCATCGTGGGCTTCTACCACAGCCTGGTGTATTGAAATAATAACTAAGGGGGTCATTCATTAATTACGTAAGAACGGTTTTAATCATTTTCGACCCCCCTTACCCCCTTGTAAGGACACCTAAGATTTCTTTGACTCCCCCATCTTCTTTTTCACATAAAATTTTACCTAGTTCTCCTTCATAGTTAAATGTCGTTAGATGTGGATCGATAAAACTCAAACTCAAAATTTGAAATGAATGAGATTTTCATTTCATAAAAGATAATTATTTATTTTTTTGGTAAATCCATGCTTATAAATAATGATAGTTCATGTATATTAATATAATTGTGAAATATTACATAAGAATAACTTTTACTCACTTCCCCCTTAGATAAGGTGATGTAGAGATTTTTAAATACCCTCCACCCCCCTAATATAATAAATGAATCACTCCTAACAGCTCATTTATAATACAAAAGTAAATAGTTTAAATAGTTGCCGGTGACGCAAACCGAGTAAAAATTCCGAAGAAATTTTGGGACGACTAATAACCTAATCACTGTCCCAGCAGTACAGCTATGCAATCTGAACCAACCAACCAACCTTGAAATAAGGACTTCTGATGATGCCGTAAAGCTCCTTGGCATGTTGGTTCTTCACTGCAAGCAAGGCCAATTCTTCTGTTGTTGTCTTCAAGAGATCGATGTTGTCGCAGCTCAGCGGCTGTGTTTGCTCTTCCTCTAAAGTTTCGTGGGCCTGTTTTTTGTTGTTGTTGTTGTTGTTGTAGTAAAGGTAGTATAAATTTTCTTTAGCAAAAAATTATGAAAAGATTATCGAGAATACATTTCACATGTCCATATTTTTTTATTTAAAGAACAGTAATTTGTCAATGTTTTATTAATATTAAGAATACATTTTGCATATTAATATTTTCTGATTTAAAAAGAGATTTTATTAATAAGCATACCAGGCATGCTCCTGCAACAGGTTATACATGCTGTACTACAGCAAATATAATAAATAATAAACTTAATTTTTTTCAAATTGCTCACAAAATTAATTAAAACATAAATAAAAATAATAAAAAAAAAATTCCGAATAAAATCTCGTGTTAAAATTTAAACCTTAAAATATAGTAAAATAAAATGATTTAACAAAACCAACTTGTACGAGACCGTAGATGACAACATTATTGAGGAGTTCGGACAGAAAGGCCAAGTCGTCTTCGTTCGCTCCGACGGCCGTTTCAAAATGAGGAGAATTCAAATTGTCGCAAACCAGCTCGAAGGCGTCTGCCGGTTTCAAGGGAAAAAAAGTTTAAAAAAATAATTAATAAAAAAAAGTTTTTAATAAAAATAGCAATAAAACTAAAAATAATTTATAAGAAAATTTTTTAAATAAGAATATTACAAATATTATAATCATGGATTTGATTATTTTTCAAAATCTCAAATAAGTAATCTGTTAAATAGTTTTAAAATGTAAATAATTTGCTATTAATATGATTCTGTGTGACGTAAATAATCATCTTTTTAATTTGATTACAAGGGATGTAAATAAAACAAGGGTCTTATTCGATTACATAAGGTGTAAATAAAAAAATTTGTTATTTGATTACATATAATGAAAAACACAAAATTTTATTATTTGATTGCATAGGATTTACATAATCAACTTTGTAATTTCGTTACATAGGATGTAAATAATCAACTTTTCATTTTGATTTCACAGGATTATGTCTGACAATATTTCGATGAATAAAAAATGTTAATTGTAACCTAATAAATAAAACGTTGCATGAAATTTTAATGCTTCACACTTGAGTCAGTTTGATTTTTAATTGAATGAAAACTTTTGAAGTTTAAATTGTATTTTATGTTTTTAACTAACTAATACAAATCATGGAAAAATTACATAAACATTTTGTAATTCAATGAAACTATTGAACTTAAAATATTTAAACTGATTTTTTTAACTATAAAATAATAAATGACACAGAACTACAACTTTTTTAATCAATAATTCTGCAGCTATTTTGGTAATCAATCATGCAAAATACATAAATAACATAAATGATAGCTTAGCATTGCTGTACAACAAGCTACAAGCCTGGCGGCGCAATAAAAACCTCGAGCAAAGAAATCAATTTAGTTGGAAAAATGTTCTTAAAATAAGCATATATTTAGTAGAATCAAGTGATTGGTAAGACGGATTGTAATAATAGTTTATTTATTTACATCTGACCTACTAACTAATACTAACTACTATACTATACTACTAAACTAAACAACATACCCGCTCCCGAAAGTTGATTTCCGGACGGCATAATTCAGGTGAATAATCCAACAAATATCAATTCTTTGTTTTGTTTGAACAAAACAACAAAAAAGTTTAATATAAACAAATAAGAGCGAAACTTTAGAATTCACTTATCCGAAGTAGGTACAGACACCTGCGCGATGAACATAACTCTGTTAATAACAATTCAGGTGAACTTACCTGTACTATTGCTAGTGAGTGCATAGATTGCATATTTAACGAAGACACTACTCGGATACATAACAATAGATGATTATTTGAAAGCGCACGCTGAGTATTGCGTAAATTATACGAAAATAACTTTTAAAAAATTATTGAAGCTAGCAACGTGTTGTTTGTGTCGCATAATATCATTAAAATCTGTCGCACCAAAGCGTTTTTTTTTCTTCTGCCTGAACTGATAATGACTTTGTTACGTGTTGTGAGCTACGCACTTATAGATGCACGGGTGGTTATGGTGGAATGAAAAAAAGATCCACTGGATCAATCATGCAAAATCATGAAACCTGCTAGAGGGCTGAAAAAACCTCGGCTGCCCGAAAATTACTAGCCACAAGGATACATGATATAATCTGCGTATTAGTGCGTAGGGGGTACCTTATATTTGCGTATAGCTGGTTCAAAGTTCCACTACTGTGTGGGCGTATAGATGGATTGCTTGTTGTTTTTGCATAATATGTAACTTGCTTTTTCTTTGCCTATATATTGACTCTGATAAAGAAAAAATGTACAAAAGAAAAATGTACATAACATAGTTTATTACAAGGCGCAGGCAAAGCCTATATGCCCCGACAGTAACAAAAAAAACCATAAAAAGAATAAATTAAAGAACATAAATTATTAAAAAAAAACAAACAAACAAAAATTACAAATAAATCATTGGAAATATTTTGAAAGAAAAAATTAATTAAGCTAGAGATGCTTTTTTATTTTCAAATGTTTTAGAGTCTTTGGCTCAATAAACAAAAAAGTGGTGTTTATAAAAATTTACCGCGTTCTCGCACTAAATCAAAATTAATATAATATTCAGTTGTATGAAGTTTGGTTATTATTTACTTTCAATTGTATTGTATAAATTTGGAATTGGCATACATTTGTTTAGGTTTGTAGAATCTTATTAGGAGTGCTTTATTTATTAAATTGTGCTAATACAGCTAATGATTTCTTTAAGTCAGTTTAAGTTTAATAAGACAAGAGTGACAAGACTGTGGTCAGTTCGGTTATGTCTATGTCGTTCGTGTATGCATGACAATTGTGGCCATTGTTTGTATTAAACTTACAAGATTAGGATTAAAAATAATTGCGCTTACAACCAAATAACTGAAACAGTCTATTTGCTTAAATTGTATGTACGGGATATTCTACTTTAAATTTAAAAGGTTATTTAATTTGTTCTCTTATTCGAGTTTATTTAGTTATAAGTTATAATCAGTTATATACTAGTTATAGTTGTATACTATTATACTCATAAGCCGCTTATGCATTACATAGTAACAACGAAAAATAAGTCCTGTGACAGTTGCGTCTCTAGAAATAATCTGACCGAACTTAATTTTAAACAAAGTACAAGTGGGTCACATTTCTTGTTTCAGGCATACTTCTTTATTTACTACACAACATCATTCAATCTTTGACCCTCTAAATTAATACACAAAATATTTAAAGACCAATAATTTTGTAAAACTTTTAAAGTGGTTTGTATTGAAATATTCGATTTCATTGTTTTCCGTTAATAATTTATTCTACGATATCTCGAGGAAAATTAGTTTCATAAACGTAAACTTTTCCAGATGGCAACAGTAGTCGAAAAATGGAGCAAGCTCTGCTCGGAAGCCAAAATGCTGAGGGAGAAAGGCGACCTCAAGAACCTAGAGAAAGCACTCGGATTGTACAAAGAGGCTCAGAAACTGAATCCGAACAACGAAAAACTGATAAAACTTATCGCTAAAATAGAGGTAGGCTAGGAAGCTTCTGGCATTATTCTGTTCATTTAGTTTAATTTTTTGTTCTTTAATTTTGTTTGTCTTTAATTAACTTAATGTTTTGTTTCTGTTTCACAATTGTTTTTCTGCGCTAGCACGGGTTGGACAGTTTCTTCCAATTTGACGCCTTGATTCATTCCCATCTTGTGCCAACTCAGCTCGAAGTCTCAGATTGTGCAGTCTGACACATTTTCCCCAAAACGTTTTGCACCTGCCCCCACTCTTCGACCCGACCGCTTCAAAATTTCCGCACCAGCTACCCACTCGTCTCTGCTTTTCCTCCGTATGAAATCAATAACGTAAACTGAAACAAAGTGATGGTTTTTCCCCTCGTGAATAAGGGGGCCGAGGATCGTTACGACTGTCGGCTCCGATTCTATCACGAACGAAACGTCTTTTCGGGGCAAACCACCCTCCTCGCCCGTCCGCCCGTGTTTCGTACGACTTAATTTAAAGATCGATAAAACTTTAATCGGATCCGAATTTTTTTTCTTCGAAAGGACCACCTCGAGAAAAACGCTCAACAAGAAGAAGAGGAGGAGGAGGAGGAAAACAACGATGAAGGTCAGGACGGAGATAGCGAAGAAGAAGAAGAGAGCGAGAGAGAAGAAGATCAACATAAAAGTGGTGAAGGTGAAAGCATGGTTCACATGGGTGAAGGTTACTACATAGCGAAGAAAACCTACGACGCACTCTACGGTTACCAGAAGGAAGGTGTCTTGTATCTTTACAGGCTGTTCAAAGCCAGGAAAGGAGGCCTACTGGGAGACGACATGGGGTCTGTTTGTCTGCCTCTTTGTTTTTGTCTGTCTGTCTGTTTGAGTTTGTTTATTTGTGTTTGTATGCGTGTATTTCTTGTCTCTTTACTACCCCGGCTGTAATATTGAATAATATATTACGCTGTAATTTTCAATTGCATGGGGCTTGTTTGTCTATTTGTTTTTGTTTGTTTGTGTGTGTGTTTGTATGTATATTTGTTTGTATGTTTTTTTGTTTTTTGTTCCTTTGTCATATTATTGATTTGCTCAATAAGCTGTATCATAAATTAATATATCAAGGTGTAACATCAAATACGTTATTGTGTACAATACGTCTCATACATCGAGGTGACATACAATGTGTTGGACATTTCCAAGCACTTGTTAAAAACACACTTCGCCTCGTGTAACAATACAACATTACAGCCGATACGGTCGCGATGTCATCACGCTTAACGGACCGTGGTCATTTTTGGTTTCGTTTCAGGTTGGGAAAAACCGTCCAGGTAGCTGCTTATCTGTCGGGAATGTTCGACTCGCAGCGAATTAAAACAGCCCTCATCGTCATGCCTCCCCCTCTCATCTCCAACTGGGAGAGAGAGATGTCTAAGTGGTTGGTTGTTTTGCTTGCTTGCTTGCTTGTGGCCGATGAGTTGATTTTTGTTTAAGTTTTTAAGTTTCTTATTATTGTAAATTAATACTGATAAAGAAGAAGTGATTTAAATACAATTTTATCATTATTGCGGAATTTAAATGATTATCGTCAGCGTTAATGACTATTATTATTGTATTATCAAACTAAAAAATCAACACTTTCGCTCAAACGTCTCGTAAAACCGCGGGCATTGAACTCCTGTCGTTCCGATTCCGCCGACCGGTCTTTCCGAGGTCGTTCACTCGTTTGCTTCTTCCACCAGGACTCCGGGCCTGAACGTCGTAAAGTACCACGAGTGCACCAAGAAGGAGAAAGAAAAGATCCTCTATACCATCCAGAGGAGGGGCGGGGTCTGCCTGACCACGTACAACACGGTCATGACCAGTTACGAGCTGCTGTCGTCGTGCAGGGATCGTCCTTTCACTTGGGTCGGTGAATGAATTATGTTAATTACTCTGTAGTGTATATTTTTATAATTATATGCAAAATTTTCTATGAATGAATTATGATAATAATTATTTTGTAGTTGTTTGAATATATAAAAAATTTTCTATGAATGGTTATGTTAATTAATGTTGACAAGGTCAACCAATCGGGATTTGGTAATTTGTTGTTTAGGTCAAATTTTGGCTGTTCAGGCTAAGGATTTGCTAAAAATCAAAATCCGTAAATTTAAGTTTTCAGAGCAGTTTGAATTTTTTTTTGCGATTTGCAGGACTACTGCATATTGGACGAGGGCCACAAGATCAAGAACGCCCACGCGAAAACCGCCAAGGCCTGTCACGGAATTCGTTGCAACCACAGGGTCATCCTCACCGGAACCCCGATTATGAATAATTTGAAGGTTCGATTTTTTTCAAGATTCATTTAAACGAAGGAGAATTGAAATGCAGTTAGGCTGAATATTAAACATATTGATTATTATAATGTATGTATAATATGTAATTATATTTATTTTTATAATTATAATATGTAATTATATTTATTTTTATAATTATATTTATTTTTATAATTATATTTATTTTTATAATTATATTTATTTTTATAATTATAATATGTAATTAGGTTTATTTGTATAATTATAATATGTAATTATTATTATTTGTATATTTATAATACGTAATTATATTTTACAATTCTTCTTTGCGAGTTGTCAAACAAGACTAAAAATATTTAAATGCAAATCCACGACAGGAGCTGTGGTCGCTATTCGACTGGACTCACCAGGGCCAACTTCTGGGAACGTCGAGAACCTTCGGGGAGGAATACGAAAACCCCATCACAAGGGTGGGTTTTTTAAATGGTGTTTTTTTATTGATGCAAAACCCCATCACCCATGGTGGGTTTTTTAAATGGTGTTTATTTATTGATGAAAACCCCATCACCAGGTTGGGTTTTTAAATGGTGTTTATTTATTCATGAAAATCCATTATCAGGGTGGGTTTTTTTAAATGGTGCTTATTTATTTATGAATGTATTTTAATGTTTCCATGTTTGTTGATTATTTTAATTTTGATTCCTGTTTACAAAATAAAACTTTGTAAACAGGAAAATGTTTTTATTTAATTTTTTGTCAAAGTTTTTGAAATTTTACTAATCGCATTTGAAACATTAAATAAAAACACGTTTCCTTCTTCTCGTGTGTCATCGCAGGCGAGGCAAAAAGACGCCTCGGCCAACGAGCGACGCCACGGGGAAGTGATGAGCGAGAACTTGGGCAAGCTGATCCAGCCGTACATTCTCAGGAGACTCAAGAACGTTGTCATGGCGAAGAAATCACGAGAGGAAGACCCAAAGTTTGTTTTAGATTTTTCATTTCTCGTTGTTATTATTATGAGAAGTCTCCGACGAAATATCGTGCGAGATGTTTTATTGTAAATTGTGCTAGGAAGCATTATTAGAAGATAAGCCGTGTTCTTCAATCTGTGTTTATACAATGTTTTATTTATTCGTTAACATGAGATTGTTCTGTCCTTTGGTTAGGCCATTTGATCACCCTCTTTCACTCTTTTTTCATTTGTGTGTTAATAAAAGCCAAGGCAGCATTTGAAGGCATCTCCCCGTCACCCTTACGGGGGGGCTGGATATGTCGACGGGGATTTATACCGCCGGCTCTCTGGTCTATGGCTGAATGTCTCGCACCTGTATACCACCATTAATACTCATTTCGCTTATTCAAACTGATTGTATTATATTCGTTTGTCAATCTCATTCAGTCGTTAGTCGTACGGTCATCGCCAACGGTTACGTTCACTCGTTCGTTTATAAATAAACTCCAGGATGCCGACGATGACGCGCAAGAACGACCTAATCTGCTGGATCCAGTTGTCGCCCGATCAGGAGAGAGTCTACAGGGATTTCTTGACGTCTGAAGAAGTCAAATTTGTAAGACGTTTCTTCCTGCAATTTTTCGTTTTTTTTTCGTTCTTGATGTTTCTCTTTTGTAGAATTTAACGAAATTATTTTTTCAACGATATTTAACGAATATGTTTTGTCTATATTTTAATGTATTCTTGTCAAATAATTAGATGGTTTTTAACGAATATGTTTGTTTTTTATTTTAATGTATTCTGATTAAGTATTTAAGTGATATTTAACGAATATGCTTGTTTTATATTTTTATGAAATGATTAAATAATTAAATGATTATTTTATTTTTTAATTCTACCATCAGTTACTCAACTCGACGAAATCGCCCCTCGTAGGCTTGACGACTCTGAAAAAAATTTGCGACCATCCTCGTCTCCTGTCCAATCAGAAGTGCAAGATGCTCGGAGTCTCGGAAGAGTTGGTTCAAGTTTTTATTTTTTATTATTTTCATTGTTTCGTTTTTTTTGGTTATATTCGGGCTTTTCCGAGCGGTCGTCAGTGTCACCATATCAATAAATGTCACCAGCATGTGTCACCGGTAATGTATCGTCAGCGCTGAGTACGAGTGATTTTGGGAGTTAGTGTGAAACAGGACCGGATTAAGCCGTTTTAGTGCCCAAGGCACAAACCAACATGGGCGCCCCCTTCTTTCTGCCTGGGGCCCTGATCTTCCTCTGACCGTGACCACGGGTATGTTAAATTTGTTCAAAAAAATATTTCTTGAGACTTGTGGTGCCCCCCCCCAACCCTTGGTGCCCAAGGCATGTGTCTTGTATGCCTGATGGTTAATCCAGACCTGGTGTAAAAGTGAATGCGAGAGTGGAGTAGATTTGTTAGTTTATTTATAATTTTAATTGATTAGTTGATGTGAAAATTTATTGATGTAATATTAGTTGTGATAATTTATTGATGTAATATTTAACTAATTTAATTTTTTTCCAATTTGATGATTGATTTTGATCTAATATTAGTTGCGTTAATTAATTATTATTTTTCAATTCGATGGTTATTTGTGTCACCAGTAATTCATCAGCATTGAGTAGATGCTTTAAAAAATAGTTTCTAATGAAATGATTTGTTAGTTTAATTATACTTGTAGTAGTTGATTAGTTGATGTGAAAATTTATTGATGTAATATTCAATTTAATTATTTTATATAAAAATTATATATTTAATTAATATAATTCTTTTCCAATTTGTTGATTATTTGTGTGGCCTGACTGACTGAGTCTGTAGACTTTTAAGCAAGGCAAAAATTTTATTTTATAAAAAAAAGATATATTTGATTGAATTCATGTGCAGTCGACAATTTAGAAATATATTTGATGACTAATTATTAGTGTGGCCTGAGAGTTTGTAGTATTTTAAGCCATGCAAAAATTTTAGTTTATTAAAAAAAACATTTGATCATCAATTGATATACATACAGTCTACGATTTTGAAAATAAATATTTCCGACACCGCCAGGTTAGACGATGACGAAGATGACAACAGCGCCTTCAACGTCTCCCTCATTCCAGATGAGACGTTGATCAAAGAGGCCGGCAAGATGCGCTTCCTCATGGGACTTGTCGATCGCCTGAGAGAGGAAGGCCGAAGGTGTTTGATCTTCTCCCAGTCCAGGAGAATACTCGACATCGTCCAGAAAATCGCAGAGCACAGGGTATGCACGAGTTATTGCCTTCGCTATCCCGAGAGTTTCTTATTAGACCCCACCCCCCGTAATTTTCCCCGGCCCGTTTCGTGGGCACAGAATTTTAGACCCAACCTGTTTTTACGAACACAAAATCTTAGACTCGACTTATTATCATCTACCTGGCCCAGCCATGTGCAGGACTCTGTTTCTTGTAGCTGTATTAGTTTGATTAGTTGATTAGATAGACATCTGTTTTTTTTTCCCGACGTTAAAATTCTAATTAAATATCTCAAGGGGCATCGACTACTGCGATTGGACGGCCTGGTGAAGACTATGGCAGAGAGGCAGGTGATCATAAACAAGTTTCAGAACAGCACCAAGTACAACCTGTTCCTGTTGACAACGAAAGTGGGAGGTGTCGGGCTGACCTTGACCGGAGCCGATCGTGTCATCATATGTGAGTGTGAATTTGCGTGACGTTTTATACATTTTGTAGGCGAGTACAAGAAATTGCGAGTAGTAACTTTGAAACAAAGTATTATTACTTAATTAATTGCTATGGGGGATTTTGTTTTTTTTTTTTTTTTTTTTGGTTGGTTTGTAGGTTGTGAGGGTAACTGTCAAAACTTTCTTCATAGTTGAGATTCAGAAGAATGAAATATGTTATGAAAAAAGATAGTCCTAGTCTCTTTAAAACTTTAAAAAACGAATTCTAGAAACAATTTGTAAGAAGGCGGTCAGCTTGAAATGGAGAGTTATTTTCAATAGAGCATGTGTGGACAAAAATTTAGTCCCTCGCTATGAAGTTGTTTTGTTTATTGTTGTTTATTTAAAAATAAGAAAAGCAAAATTATTAAATAAAAAAACTTTTTTAAAAAATATTTCTGATGGATTTTTAATAATAATAATGAAAATTTAGTCCCTCGCTATATAGTTGTTTATTTAAAAATAAAAACAGCAAAATTATTAAATGTAAAACTTTTAAAATATTTCTGATGAATTTTTAATAATAATAATATTTTAATAATATTTGTTGTTGATAAATCTTTGAAGACTTTAGATGAGTAATGGTCACTGAACAGTTGCGTTTGTCACGTTCGAGTCCTTTTGTAAGTTTTCTTACTTCGTTTATTGAAAGAGACAAAATAAAACAAATCGAAATTTCAACACAACGATAATAAAATCAACAATAATCACACCGATCGAGAAACAAAAAAAAGTTTATAGCTCATGCGGGACATTTTTTTACCAAAAACCAATAGAACGGCCCAAATTCAAACCACGCGCTAAACAAAATGCAAAACAGCTGTACTTGAAGATATACAATGAAGAAAATTTGTTTTCTATTAAAATTGTAAAACAATTTAGGCATTAAACAACAAAAACCTAGATGTAAAATTACCGCTTTAATGGAATCAAAAGAGTAAACAAAAGAAATAACTATGAAGAATTCAAGACAGAAAAGTCCACAAGTTTTAACTTTTGGTTTGTTTAGATAAGCAATAAATTCCATGAATCCAGCCCAACACAAAATATGAATTACAATAAAATTTATGTCAAAACTGGTGTGGCAAGAAAACATAACGAGAGAACATAAAATCGCTAACCATGGCTCTTTTGTTTTCCAAATTGATATTTTCTTGTCTCTATTATTTCCAGCAATCTTTGTCCTGCACATTGGGCAGACAGTTGACTTTTTAAGCCACGATTGCATGCATTCCCAGCAAAATATGTGTTCACACGGGTCAACAATACACTCTTCATTTTTTGAAAGTGTTGACAGGCAAATTGGGCAGTCATTATCAATATCGTTTGCAGGCATTTTCTAAGTTAGAAATAAGTAATTATAGCTTTTAATTGTGTATCTTATTTTTTTTAAAGAGTTATTAAGAGTTAATAATTTCAACGATATAACTTTCTTTAGATAATTTTGTTGTTCTAAATAATTAAAAAACAAAAATTGTAATAAAATAGAGTTTCAAGTTCTTGGAGCTTTTTAAAAGGAAAAACAAATATTAAAAACAGTAATATTTAATTGTTTATATATTATATTTTATATATATTATATATATATATATATATATATATATATATATATATATATATATATATATATATATATATATATATATATATATATATATATATATATATATATAAGTAACTATATATATATATCCAGACGATCCTAGCTGGAATCCCTCAACAGATGCACAGGCAGTGGATAGAGCCTTCAGGATCGGTCAGAAGCAAAATGTCGTCGTCTACCGGTTGATCACGTGCGGAACTGTGGAGGAGAAGATCTACCGAAGACAGGTCTACAAAGATTCCATCTGCAGGAAAATTCTCAAGGACTCGAAAAATCCCAAGAGGTTTCTGTTTCAGTTTGTTTTCGAGCTATGAATGAATTATTTTATATATCACCGTGTATTTAATATTGAAGGCTGAGTTTAACTTTAACCTTTATCGGTCATTTTACCGGATTTCTTAAGTACTTTAAAATCTATTAAACTTTCGGTTTATTCCATTTGACGTCAGCCCGACATATGGCAACGACGGAGAACGAAAATCAATGGTTTTGATGATGATGATTTATTTCAGACACTTCTCGAGGCAGGACTTGTACCAGCTGTTCGAGCTGGGCGAACTAGACGTCTGCGAGACACAGCTCCAGCTTGCCGAGGAGCACAGGGGGAAGAGAAAGACCGACGCCGGTCTCGAAGCGCACATCAAATTCCTCGAGACACTCGGTTGGTCCGGCAGTTACTTAATTTACGCATCCTTTCTTTGCTAGTTAAAAACTGAGTTGACCTTTTTTCACGTTACTCGTCTGATTGTTGGGCTACTTTAAACAAAAATTTCCATCTTAATTAGTGACACAAAAAAGAGATGTTATGCTCGGTTATTATTGATAATAATATTCATTTATATAATAATTCGTGTTGTGCGTCGGATGTGTCATTTTGTTTGAATGAATGTGGGAAAATTGTATTCCAGTCGAATTGTAATCCAGTCATCACATTGGAATGCAATTTTTTTTTAACCAGATTTGAACCTCGAGCCTGGCAATAATAAGTCTACGCCTGAATAATACCTCAGTGCACACCATTCAGTGTTCAGTCCTAGTATTATACCTGTTTGATATAAGGCTAAGATTTAATATTTCCAGAAACAGTTAGAGGTTTTTAGCATGTATTTATATATATTTCATTTATCTATTATATTCTTTGATTATCTGAATTTTCAATTCAATTCGTCTTTACTCAGACCATCGTCAGACCGCAATGGCTTACAGCAATAAATAAATAAATAAGTAATAATTATAAAGAATAAATAAAAAATATAATAAAATAATAAAAATAAAAATAAAATAAACTAAAAAATAAAATGAAATACAGAATTTTTATAGTTCTTTCTTGATTCCAGAATATTTCATCGGTATAAGCGACCACGACTTGGTGTTCAGCCAGGACGATCTTGATGATGATGATGAGAACACCAACAAAGAGCACTTCGAACAAGTTGTAAGTTGACGTCTGCTTGGTGTTGGATGAAGGGATGGGCGTTTTCCATTTGCAATTCAAGTAGATTAATAATAAATATAATTAGTTATAAGTATAAATAAATATAAGCAGTTAGTGATAAATATTATGATAATGATTATAATAAGAAATAAATATAATAAGTATTACATATAATTAGTAAATATAAATAATAATGAATATAATTAGTAAATAAATAAAAATTTGATTAGTAATAAGTGTAATTGGTAACATGTATAATAAATAATTAATGATGTAATTCAAATGTTGTTGTTTTTCTCTATCTAGGTGTCCCAAGCTATGAAAAAGCTGACACTGGAAGCAGAAGAGAACAAAGCTCTGACGCAGCAGCTTGGCCGATACGCGGGCGGCGGGGTGCTGGAGAATAAAAATACTACGAGGAGAAGGAGGGTACCATCGGTGGGTTCAATGGAACGATCTGATTTTTTTTTTTTTTTTTTTATAAAATTTGTTTAGTAATTTCTAACGGATTATATAATTCAGATCAAAGTAGCATACGAAGAGAGATCAACTTTTTATTTTTATTCTCAAACTTTTTTTTTTACGTTTAATTCTTTTTATTAGGGTTCAGAGCATGAAGGAGGAGAGTTTACCAAAGAGAGGACAAAAGGTGTTCCAAAAACTGTAAGTTTACAGCGAATCATCTCTATTCAACTTTTACGAAACTTTCTCGGAAATCAAATTGAATCGAGTAGTTTTTTTTACGTCGCTGGAGAAGCCGAATTTTATAAATTTCCTTCAGTATTTAATAGTCTAATGATTAATAATAATAATAGGTAGGGATGTACCCGATATTGTCATTATTATACAGGGTGTCCAAAAAGTTTTGCCCGATTTTATATTAATAACGAATATAGATTTTAGAACATTTTGAAACATTCCGATAATATTCATCATCTTTGGTTCATTCATAGATATATCATTGTGCTCGTAGTTTTCATTCATCATATAATAAAATTAATTAAAAATCTACATTCGTTATTTATATCAAATCTGGCGAAATTTTTTGGGAACCCTGTATACTCATTGTTATTATTATTATTATTTGTTTTTGCGACGTTGAGTAGGTTAGTTTTTTTTTTATTTTATTTTAATTCACCCGTTGCATCATTTTTCGTTTTCAACCGCCAGCCGAGAAGGAAGGTCCAGTATTCATCATCGGATGAGTCGGACAAGGAGAATGAGGTCAGTGTATTGCGGTCCGGTTGTTTCTTTATTCTCTCTTTTTTTTGCTTTGAATAAATTATTTATTTTAATTTTCTTTTACCTATTTATTTTGATTTTAATTATTTATTTATTTATGTTCTTAGTTGAGTTAAAGTAATTTTATGAAAACCTTCTTTTTTTTTCTTCTAGTATTCTACGAGCAGGGACAGCATCTTCCACAAGGGCAACAACAAGTTTTCAGGCAATCGCAACGTTAGTTTATGATAATTATTATTTACTCGAAACAGGGATATGCAAAGGTATCGAATTAGGCTTTTCAAATTTTTCTTGTTTTAGATTTTGAATTAAATGATTGTACACATTATCCGCTGAGTTATTATATTTATAATAACCAAATAGACAAAACAGATTTCATTCCTTATAGCATATAATAAAGATATTATTGAAGTTAAGTTGTGTATAGAATATACATCATATTGAAATTACTGCTATTTTAGAAAGTAGATGTTATTGAAATTGCTGTTGTATATCATTTTGAAATTACTGCTAGTATAGAATGTACATAGTATTGAAATTATGGCTATTGTAGAATGTACATAGTATTGAAATTACGGCTAGTATAGAATGTAGATGTTATTGAAATTACTGTTAGTATATATAATGTACATCATATTGAAATTACTGCTAGGCACAACAAGATAGTGAATCATCATCTTCATCATCACAAGAAAATGATGATCACATTGGTGGTGGAAAAAAAGAATCAGCAATTAATGTTCGTCGTTTCGTTTCTAAGTTCAATTTTTTTTTTTATAAATGGTTATTTTTTAATTTTTTTTTCTTTATTTCTCTTTCAGTACCGGGCGGATGATGCAGACGAAACGAAAAGAGAGGTGAGTCTCGTGTTCCTCGTGAACCTAATTGCTTCGTTCACCTGTCGATGTGCATTTTAAGACTTGTTGGACGATTGTACAAATCTATGATAACAATATTAATATTATTATCAACGATAAGCAATATGTTAAATTGTTATAATATTAGTATTAATAACGAATTAAAAGTCAAAAAATTAATATTATTATAAATGGTAAACAATATGTTAAATTTTTATAATATTAGTAACTAGCAGTGCCCGTAGCGGCTTCGCTCGCATGAAATTAGAGAGTTTGAACCGTGCATCCATAGTAGAGATCAATTTTTTAGGTCTCGGCTCGGCCCGTCGACAACTTAGCCCAGCCCGTTTTAAAAACCCAAACTCCTGGCCCGGAACAGCCCGTCTGAATTAGGCCCGGCCCATTCTTACAGGCTTAGAAGTTCTATATACTTGATGAAAAACTTCGGCCCGTCCCACCTTGACTTCAGGTTTGGCCCGGCCCAACTGAAGACCCTAAAATCACTAAAATATCTAACTACTTGGTGAAAAACCTCGGCCCGTTCCACTTTGATTTAAGGTTTGGCCTGGCCCGTGTGAAGACTCTAAAATAACGGCTTGGCCCGGCCGGTGATAAACTGAACTTAGCTACTTTTAACCGGCACAAAACTTCAAAATACTAATTTTTACATTTGTAGCACTTACAGTTTTTGAGTAGCAGTTATTTTGAAATCAAATAACCCTTTTTTCCACCCCACATTTGATGTCCTGGAAACCAAATTTTTAAGAAAATGTTGAAACACTTATATCATAATTTTTTGAGTAAATACTAAATACTAATTTTGACATCTGTAGCATTCACAGTTTTTGAGTAGCAGTTACTTTAAAAACCAAAGAAACCTTTTTTCCACCCCACATTTGAAGTCCTGAAAACTAAAATTTCAAAAAATGGTGAAACACATATATCCTTATTTTTAGAATAGAAACTAAATACTAATTTTTACTTTTGTAGCATTAACAGTTTTTGAGTAGAAGCTACTTTAAAAACCAAATAACCCAATTTTCCAACCCACATTTGAGGTCCGGGAAACCAAATTTGTAAAAAATGGTGAAACACGTATATCTTTATTTTTAGAAAAGAAACTAAATAATAATTTTTACATCTGTGGTATTTACTGTTTTTGAGTAGCAGTTACTATAAAAGACAATTAGCCCTATTTTCCACCCCACATTTGAAGTCCTGGAAACCAAATTTTCAAAAAATGCTAAAACACGTATTTCATTATTTTTGGAGTAGAAACTAAATACTAATTTTTACTCCTGTAGCATTAACAGTTTTTGAGTAGAAGCTACTTTAAAAACCAAATAACCCAATTTTCCAACCCACATTTGAGGTCCGGGAAACCGAATTTTCAAAAAATGGTGAAACACGTATCTTTTTATTTTTCAAAAAGAATCTATATACCAAATTTCAGAAAAAAATTTTAGAAAAAATTTTTAGAAAAAAGTTTGTTTTCCAGTTTTTTCCCCTCAGGAGCAAAATTTTCAAAAATCCTTTCTTAGCGGATGTTTACGCTATAAAAGTAATATAAGTTCCAAATTTCACGTTCCTAGGATGAGGCGTTTGAGCTCGGCGTTGATTATGAGTCAGTCATCTGTCAGTCAGGACATGTTCTTTTATATATATAGATAATAACGAATTAAAAGTCAAAAAATAATATTCTTATAAACGATAAACAATATGTTAAATTGTTATAATATTAGTAATAATAACGAATTGAAATTCAAAAACCGATTTCGCCTTTGAATGCAGAGCACTTCTAGCGAGAACTCAAACGACTCTAAAAACGTCCTCAAAACGAGAAACAGGTGTGTATCTTGAATATGATATCTTGAGAATAGATTATATATGACATGATATCTTAAGAATATATTATACATGATATCTTGAGAATATATTATATATGATATCTTGAGAATATATTATACATGATATCTTGAGAATATATTATATATGATAACTTGAGAATATATTATACATGATATCTTGAGAATATATTATATATGATATCTTGAGAATATATTATACATGATATCTTGAGAATATATTATACATGATATCTTGAGAATATATTATATATGATATCTTGAGAATATATTATACATGATATCTTGAGAATATATTATACATGATATCTTGAGAATATATTATATATGATATCTTGAGAATATATTATATATGATATCTTGAGAATATATTATACATGATAACTTGAGAATATATTATATATGATATCTTGAGAATATATTATATCTTATAAAAAAAAAAGATTAAATCACTTGATTTCTGTTACCGAGTTCAAATTTTTGACCGACCAAAATTTATTTTGCTTTTTAAATTTAGAAT
This sequence comes from Erpobdella octoculata, assembly GCA_963978895.1. NCBI lineage: Eukaryota > Metazoa > Annelida > Clitellata > Hirudinida > Erpobdellidae > Erpobdella > Erpobdella octoculata. The sequence goes on from OZ022241.1 coordinate 39,886,160, forward strand.
TCAGGAGGACTCGTCTACTTCCAGTTGGTCAGAACGTTCGGCGCGGGCGAAGCAGAGCAGCACCATCGTCGTGGAAGACAGCAATGAAGAAGAAGAAGAAAAAATAATAAAAAAAGAATATTCGGAATTTTCGGGAGAGGAAAGGGAAGAGAAAAAGCAGAAATCCATCCAGTACGCGAAATTAAAGAACGAATACTCGTCCGAAGAAGAGACTAAAGAAAAAGAATTTCAAGGGAAACAGAAATCCATCCAGTACGCGAAAAAGATTGATTACTCGGATTCGTCCGAAGAAGAGACAACAGAGAAGGAAGTCCAAGGGAAACAAAAATCCATCCAGTATGCGAAAATAAAGAATGAATACTCAGATTCGTCCGAAGAAGAGACAAAAGAAAAAGAATTCCAAGGGAAACAGAAATCCATCCAGTATGCGAAAATAAAGAATGAATACTCGGATTCGTCCGAAGAAGAGACAACAGAGAAGGAAGTCGATCATGCCGACAAAATGGAGGACCAGTCGTATTCGTCCGAGGACGAGGCGGGGAACAAGTCGGACGCGTCGGAGGACTTTTTTGAAGACGACGCCGGAGTCGAGGGTGACGGTTCATCCGACCGCAAGTCCGAAAGCACGAGCGAAAGTCTCGTGGAAGACGAAGACGGTGACCGAGGAACGACGGACGCGAACCACCCCCCCGAAACGACGAACCCCGAAGCGACACTTCCGCTAGAAGGCAGAAGTGCATACGAGAGTGCTGACGAGAGTTATCAAGAAGATGATGAACAAGCCAGTCATTCCTCTGGGATTTCCATGAAATCTGGTGAGAATTAGACCAGTGTTTCTGGATGATTATCAATAATGGAGTACTGAGGTCAATAATAATGATGATGTTAATTATATCAGTAATGATATTGGTAGGGATGCTAATGATGTTGGTAATTATGCTAATTATCTTGGTAATAATGCTAATGATGCTGGTAATTATGCTAATGATGTTGGTAATAATGCTAATGTATTTGTAATTATGCTAATGATGTTTTTACTGGTAATGATGTTGGCGACCATTTTGCTGATAATATTGTTTGTATTGTTAATGATGTTATGACAAAATTGGTAATGATGCTAATGAAAGAAAAACTTTTTAAAAACTAGTCTTATGATAAGACTAGGGTGCTCGCTAAGCCATACAGATCTGTTCATTAAATTCAAACTGAGCACCCTAGTCTTATCATAAGACTAGTTTTTAAAAAGTTTTATTTATTTGTATTTTCTACTTTTTAGTCTTTACACTTTTTTAATTATCTTCACAATTATCCGACACTCACTATAAATCGAAAATATTTAATTAAATTAATATATACAAATAAACGAGTAACCTGACAAAGCAAGTTAATATAAGACAAAGACTAGTAAAAATATGGAAAAGGAGTTGTTGAAGATGTTGAGGTCTTCATATAAAACGTTGATGATGGCTGTAATAGTTGTTACACTGAGAACAAAACTACGGTAGAAACACTAATGACAGTGCTGATAATAATGACAATGTAGGTCACGACGATCAAACAAGCGTCAAAGAATCCATGGACGACAGTGACGGCGAAAAAAACCGGTCAACCAACGTAACCGGAGTCGGAGAAATGTTCCGAAGTCGTTTGGCGGACGACGGAGACGTTCCGTCAGCGAATGTCACGGGCGTCGACGAGCTGTTCAACCCGATGGACGCGGATCAGATCAACTCGACTCTCGACGAAAGCCTCGCCCGGGCGCTGATGAACAACCGGTCGAAATCTGTCGGCAACGATGGATCCGACGAGGAGGAATGCGACTCGGACGATGACGCAGACGACAGCACGTTCCTCGCCTACAGCAACCTCATCAACGAGGGAAGGTAAGTAAGCGTGGTTCGTCGTGGCGGTGGTGATAATGATGTTCGTGTCGTACAACGAGAAACCTCAACGGTTTTTTGGCTTATTTTATGCTTGCCAGTCCTCTTGATGTATTTTTTTTTATATTTTTGTTTGCATTAGAGATGCAGTTTCGAGATATTTTAAATTAATAAAATAATGTTTTCATCTTCACAGAGCCCTCCTTTTAGACAACCAACACTCGGCGGGGTTAGAAAAATTGGAAGAGGCTGTGAGTTGTTTTACTTCTTGAACTTTTAATATGTATATCGGTTCGAGATTACACATCTCGTAGAACTAATGTCATAGTCTCATCTCTGACGCTCTATCTAATAAGTCGGAGTACGTCGAAGAAATATTTAAAATAGCAAATTTTCGCCTATTCTAAATGTCCACATTTTAAAATGTCCACAGTACACACTTTACAACGAAGAAGATCAAGATGCCAAGTTCATCGACTTCCTCAGCAGCCTCAGGGAAAAGTTCGCACAAGACCGAGGAAAGGACTAGAAACTTCATTCCTGCCGTTCACTACAAACTGATTTTAATCCAGAATATGTTAATTTTCGGAGTTTTATTCTTGTAATCGCAACAAATTGATCTGCGATAGGAAACTCAGACTTCTGGGCGTTCCGTCGGACGAGGTTTTTCTTTATGTCCGTCGTGACTTGCAATAAAAGGTTTTATTGAAATTTTGAACTCTGGGTGACGTATACGACCGGGTGACTTTATCGTATTGGTCGTTTTTAATTTTGACATATAAGGTTGTTTGCTTTTATTCTTAAACAACATCATGAGACGTCTTAGCGATGTAAGAAATTCATAGAACAAAACTGAAAACCGCGGAATCATATAACTCCACCGAAGAGCAGCCAACCTCTGTTTCCAGGCCTGGTTAATTATCTCCGTGAAAAAATGGCAATTTCTTTTGCAATGACATCAGCATACCACCTTCAAACTAACGGGTTAGCGAGACGCTTCAACCAAACCATTTTCCAAGCCTGGAGAAAGGAGGACGGAAAAGTTTAAAGGATCGAATTATGGTCGAAGACAGGAAGTACATAGGTGCTTCCTATATACAGCCAAAATAATAATCCTATATACAAAACAAATTTACAAGATTGTCATTTCAGGGTGCAGGAGTGACATTTGTTATGGTACCTAATGAAGACCATGATAGTGATGACATAAAAAATGAATTTTTGTTGAAATTGTCTTTATTAGAATATAGATAACTTTCCGGTCATACGCTAATTTGGGAGGGAAAAGTTTAGATGTTTTTGGAAAATTACATACGTCTTCCTTCTTCGGTCAACAGCTTTTAAGAAACTCCAAAGACTGTCTATTTTTTGTTTAGACATTACGATAAAACTTGTCTTAGCTTAAAGCAATTATCTGCATTTGTGTTTTCACTCAACAACACAAAAGTATCAATCAAAATTCTTAATATTTGCATTGTTACTTTTCGCAATTAAAGTAATGTAAACAAAAACCTCAAAGAAATGAAGTCGCGGGAAAAAAAAGATCGCAATCAGGGTGCCTCATCTTAGTAGGTCAATTTGAAAAATAATACATAAAAACTCTTGGACAATACAAAGAGGTTTAGTAGAGCAAAATATGGCTGTTTCAACTCTTTCGACAGAGATTGTTGAAATGTTTGTCTTTTTCAGATCAATTTTTGCAGATTATTAAAAGAACAGCAACTTGCTCATATGATGAAATTCCCTTCTTTGCCCTCGATATGAGGGAGCCTCATGTAGATGTCCGTTCCGTGACCCTGCATGGTCACCATCTTAAGTTCTCCTCCCAGGTGTTCTACAAACGCCTTACACACAGGCAGTCCAAAACCATAACTGGAAATAAAGTAATCATTCAGTTTGTAGTTTATTTATTAATTCAATTCAAGTCAAATAACTTGGAATTATATTTAATTTAAATAGGATATAATAAATTAAACATCTTGAGTTTGTAGTTTATTTATTAATTCAAGTCAAATAACTTGTAATTGTATTTAATTTACAAAGAATATAATAAATTAAACAGCCTAGACCTTTTAGGTCACCTATTTCCTAAGATCGAGAGGAACGTAAAACCAACAGACCCGAACATGACACCGGCTGCCCTGTTCTCGCTGATAAGATCAAACACCCCCCCGGTCGGCTGGCATTCCTGCGAGTGGGAGCTCGAGAAACCGTACTCCCACACTTGCGGCACGAGTTCGTGTTTGATGCCCCCTCCTCTGTCGCTTATCCTGTGAAAATAGGCACCATAAACGACCGCCCTTAGTTTTCAAAGTGGTCATAAACAGGCAAAAAAAAATTTCTAAACCACTATAATAGATGTTGATTTAATGCTTACTAATAATTTCATGAATTAAACTTCTGCACTGAAACGTATAAATGCTTTTGATTTCACACGTCAGCTATGGTAACCGTTTCATTATGTTATTTATCAACGTTCCAAATCATGTTTTATTTATAACCCAAAAAAATACAGAACTTTACGAATCAATTAAATATAAATGCAAACCTAAAACAGAAGTTGGTGTCGTTATTGACAACGGTGACGACAATTTCAGGCAGGGGCTGATCCGCTAAGGACTTCTGCGATTCTATGACGGCCCTGAAACGAAATGTCAAGGCTCTGACAACATTCTCAATGACATACACGATGCTTTGTGGTTCGGGCCGATAGAATAGAACCACCGTGTATCCTCCTATGCGTGTCGTAAAAGGCGACTAAAGGGAGGTTCGCAGGAAGGGCATCCGGGTAAAACCTAAATCTAAATATTTCAAACGAAAGTCGAAACTACCGACCTGGTCTCTCTTGCCTTCCTTTCGACGAGATACTTTGGTGAGAATTTTGTTTCGATGCTTCCAACGTAACCTCTCTTGGAGAAAAAACAATAATTTATTCAAAACAATCTTTTTATATAACTTTTCCAGTATAGATTGACTTGATGAACGAAGCTTTCCTTTGAATAAAACTAATTAAATAATAAAAAAGATTACAATACAAATAAACAACCAGAATTGCTCAATAACATTAATAAATGAAGTGAACAAAATGGAGCCATTTAAAGTTAAAATCGACTGGAGCTTATTATTAACCCTATCGAGTGGCAGTTGGAGGTAGTGGTCGCAGAGGAGTCTCATTCCGAGTCGCGACTTCATCATGTTGTCGAGGAATTTCGTTATGAGAGATTTGTCCTGGATGTAATTTTTGACGATTTGTGTTTTTACAGTGAAATTCGTAACTCGAGAAGAAAATTTAGAATGTTAGAAGCACGATAATTTTTCTCGCATTTTTATGTTGTCAAAATCTGTGATTTTCTAAAAATACAAATTTTTTGAAATTGCTGATATATATTAGAATCACCAGTTTTAGTAGATAACAAATATTTAAAACAAATAATCGACCACAAACAGAAAGCTACTTGAAAATGATTTCCGGCCTCTTTGAAGCCCTGAGACAAAAGCGATATAACTTCTTTGTGATTGTCCAGAAGATCTTGTATTGATTCGCTGAAATTCGCCTCTCCCTCTGCATCCACAACCTGCCAAATCGTGACGATTACTTTTCGAATTTTTAATATAAAAATTCTTCTAATTAATGTTTTATGTAAAAAACTTGTTAATATATTAAAATTCTTGTAATTATGTATAAAAAAAAACTTTTTAATATAGCTATCTATTTCGTTTAGCTCTTATTGAATACAGGATCTGTTGCAACATGCGAATCCATAAATTATATGCCTAAAAACAAACATTTTATTACAACACCTACAGTATAAGACAAAGATGCATTTGCTAGTTTCTTGAATAGAGCCTCAAGAGAATAGCAGTGTTTATAAACAAATGAATTTTACCTGCATTATTGGTATGCAAATTTGATTATTATTTTTTTAATCAACTCACTGGAGGCGAATTGTTGAGTTGCTCGAAAGCCGATATGTAAAGCTCTTGCTGCAATACGTTTAAAAAAAAACTAATATTTAAAAGTACGTAATTAATTTTTGGGTAGATAATTAAAATAGCAATATTGATTTAATTTTTATTTGTATTATATTATTAAAAAAAAACAGAAAAACTTTATTATTATTTAACCAAAAATTATAGGTCTGCAAAAGATTTCAGAAAGCCAGCTTTTTAAGCACAATAAAAAAAAAATTTTCTATTCTCAGCTTTTCCTTTTATAAGCCCCTTATAAGAAAAAAATAACAATGAATTGATAAAGGCAAAGCTTACACATCTTAAAAGTGACGGATTAGAAGCCACAATAAAAGGCAAAGCATGAAAGGAGACAACACATTTTGCTATTCTGATTGGGAGCTGTTTCTGAAGTAGCCGTGCACAATCCTGTTTAGAAATTCTGTTTCAGTTATATATAAATAATCATAAAATCAGTTCTTTTTATTGTAAAACAAAAATGACACATTTAGTGATATTCTAAAGCTAAGTTATTTTGTGTTTATAACAATATTGATTCGAAAATAATCATATATGCTTATGCAGCTGTATCTTCCAAAAGAGTGGTAGGGAACATCCTTAACATGACCACTGCTTGTAATGTTAAAGTACTCATAGAAATATCTGAGTTTCCCATTGAAATAGACCCGCTACTTTAGTTTGAGATTACCAACACCTTTTAATTAGCAAGTAACAGTGAAATTTTATACCAATAAATTATTTCTACCAAAAGATATATCCATAAGCTTGGCAAAAGACATTGGTTCGTGGTTCTGAAAAATAATAATTATAATAAAAGAACAATCAATCAAATCAAAGATTAGAAAGCTTCTGAATCTAGCAAATGTGGTTTTGCAGGGGTAAAAATAAACGCAGACCCACTTTCTCAGCCGCTTCTATCAATTCAATCTGCAGGTAATGATTCGTCGAGAAACGCTCGTTTTCGAGAGGGATCCCTCCGTTCTGATTCTGCGTACCCACAAATCGACAGCTGGGCAAAATATTCTTCATCAACCCATTACCCCCTCTTCTCACTAGGGCACAAAGGGGTGCCGATCGCATCCTCATCCTAACGCCCGAACGGGAGACTTTTAAGGCTCCGAAAAAATTTCTATCGTATCAGTAATTTCCATTCACTTTTAAACTGGTCAAAAATACGATGCGCCAAAATGGCTATGATAAAACTTAGATACTACTAGACAAGGCCTGCTAAAGATTTATGACGTTCTTATTGTGAATTCGTTAATTCATGTTTCTGGCATGATAAAAATAACCAACCAATTGACATTCACGGTAATACACTTGAATATCCCGATTTTCTTAAAAGCCTCATGTCAGACACGGCCAATCCAGATAGACAAAAGTTTCGACAACATATTCGATCATACAACAGCGCAGTTTCTTTCGCTTCCATGGCCGCAGAAATTTTTGATTTGCTTATATATAGAATTTTTTATGGTTATCAAATGTCATTTTGTTTTTGTTGACTATTTTTATAATAACGGGCGCCGTGTTTTAAAACTTCCGTCATATTTGACGAGCTATCTCTAGTTAGTAATAATAACGAATTGAAATTCAAAAAACGATTTCGCCTTTGAATGCAGAGCACTTCTAGCGAGAACTCAAACGACTCTAAAAACGTCCTCAAAACGAGAAACAGGTGTGTATCTTGAAAATGATATCTTGAGAATATATTATACATGATATCTTGAGAATATATTATACATGATATCTTGAGAATATATTATATATGATAACTTGAGAATATATTATATATGATATCTTGAGAATATATCTTATAAAAAAGAAGAAGATTAAATCACTTGATTTCTGTTACCGAGTTAAAATTTTTGACTGACCAAAATTTACTTTGCTTTTTAAATTTAGAATTCAGGGGGACTCGTCTACTTCCAGTTGGTCCGAAGGTATACAATGAAGAAAACTTGTTTTCTATTAAAATTGTAAAACAATTTAGGCATTAAACAACAAAAACCTAGATGTAAAATTACCGCTTTAATGGAATCAAAAGAGTAAACAAAGTAAATAACTATGAAGAATTCAAGACAGAAAAGTCCACAAGTTTTAACTTTTGGTTCGTTTAGATAAGCAATAAATTCAATGATTCCAACAAAACACAAAAACTTAATTACAATAAAATTTATGTCAAAACTGCTGGGGCAAGAAAACATAACGAGAGAACATAAAATCGCTAACCATGGCTCTTTTGTTTTCCAAATTGATATTTTCTTGTTCTTGCCTCTATGTTTTCCAGCAATCTTAGTCCTGCACATTGGGCAGACAGTTGACTTTTTAAGCCACAATTGCATGCATTCCCAGCAAAATATGTGTTCACACGGGTCAACAATACACTCTTCATTTTTTGAAATTGTTGACAGGCAAATTGGGCAGTCGTTATCAATATCGTTTGCAGGCATTTTCTAAGTTAGAAATAAGTAATTATAGCTTTTAATTGTGTATATATATATATTTATATATATATATATATATATATATATATATATATATATAAATATATATATATATATAAATGAATGTATGTATGTATGTATGTATGTATGTATGTATATATATATATATATATATATATATATATATATATATATATATATATATAAATGAATGTATGTATGTATGTATGTATGTATATATATATATATATATATATATATATATATGTTATTCATGCATTGCTACACCATTCATCCGATCGTAATGAAATGTTCACACAACCTTGAGAGTTGAGGGGAATCAAATATAGAGAAAAAAATTTGAAATCCGACACAAAATGAGCGGAGCGGAGCGGGTGAGCGAGCGGAAACTATATATATATATATATATATATATATATATATATATATATATATATATATATATATATATATATATATATATATATATATATATATATATATATATATATATATATATATATATATATACGCGGAAAATCGACCAAGAACGGGAAAGCGGAGAAGGGAACGGGAGATAGAGAGACAAACATTAGAAAAACCTCTAGTATATATATATATACTAGCGGGGTTACCCGGCGTTGCCCGGGGTTTTTAGAGGTTTTTCTAATGTTTGTCTCTCTCGCTCCCGTTCCCTTCTCCACTTTCCCGTTTTCGTAGCGTTCCCGGTCGCTTTTCCGCTCTCGGTCGTTTTCCAGCTCCCGGTCGCTTTCCCGCTCAGAAGTTCTGTTATCGATTTTCTCTCTTGCTCGCGTTTCCTTCCAAGCTTGCTCTCCCGATTTCAGTCGCTTTCCGCGTTCCCGGTCGCTTTCCGCGTTCCCGGTCGCTTTCCGCGTTCCCGGTCGCTTTCCCGTTCCCGGTCGCTTTCTCGTTCCCGGTCGCTTTCCCGTTCCCGGTCGCTTTCCCGTTCTCGGTCGCTTTCCCGTTCCCGGTCGCTTTCCCGTTCCCGCTCACGCTTGCTCTCCCGTTCCCGGTCATGCTTGCTCTCCCATTCCCGGTCACGGTAGCTCTCCCGTTCCCGTTCCCGCTCATTTTCTCTTTTACATTCTTTCATAACTTCTGTTAGCCTATAAAACGCAAAATAGATTTGCTAAGACTATATATATATATATATATATATATGAATGTTTGTGGGTTAGTTTGTCTATTATAGAAACGGGAAAGCACCCGGAACGGACAGCGAGCGGGAACAGAAAAGCAAGCGTGAGCGGGAATGGGAGAGCAAACGTGAGCGGGAACGGGGCAGCGACCGGGACGGGAAAACGACCGGGAGCGGGAAAGCGACCGGGAGCGGGAAAGGGAGCGGGAAAGCGACCGGGAGCGGGAAAGGGAGCGGGAAAGCGACCGGGAGCGGGAAAGGGAGCGGGAAAGCGACCGGGAGCGGGAAAGGGAGCGGGAAAGCGACCGGGAGCGGGAAAGCAACGGGCAGTGGGAAAACGACCGAAAACGGAAAAGCTAACAGGAGTGGGAAAGCAGGTGGGAAAGGAAACGGGAGAGAAAGAGACAAACATTAGAAAAACCTCAAAAAACCTGGGCAACGCCGGGTATCTCCGCTAGTACATACATAAACACACACACAGACACACATACATGCACATACACATACATACATACACACATACATACGCACATACATATATATATAGTTCCCGCTCGCTCACCCGCTCCGCTCCGCTCATTTTGTGACAGATTTCAAAAAAAAAATTTTTATATTTGATTTTCATTGACTCTCAAGGTTGTGTGAAAATTTCATTACGATCGGATGAATGGTGTAGCAATGCATAAAGAACATTAACATATATACATATATACAAACATTCATTTTTATATATATAGATATATATATATATTTATATATATATATATATATATATACATACATACATACATACATACATTCATTTATATATATATATATATATATATATATATATATATATATATATATATATATATATATATATATATATATATATATATATATAATATATAAACAATTAAATATTACTGTTTTTAATATTTATGTTTTTCCTTTTAAAAAGCTCCAAGAACTTGAAACTCTATTTTATTACAATTTTTGTTTTTTAATTATTTAGAACAACAAAATTATCTAAAGAAAGTTATATCGTTGAAATTATTAACTTTTAATAACTCTTTAAAAAAAAGATACACAATTAAAAGCTATAATTACTTATTTCTAACTTAGAAAATGCCTGCAAACGATAGTGATAACGACTGCCCAATTTGCCTGTCAACACTTTCCAAAAATGAAAAGTGTATTGTTGTCCCGTGTGAACACATATTTTGCTGGGAATGCATGCAATCGTGGCTTAAACAGTCAACTGTCTGCCCAATGTGCAGCACTGAGATTGCTGGAAAACATAGAGGCAAGAACAAGAAAATATCAATTTGGAAAACAAAAGAGCCATGGTTAGCGATTTTATGTTCTCTCGTTATGTTTTCTTGCCCCAGCAGTTTTGTCATAAGTATTAATGTGATTAATTTTTTGTGTTGGTATGAATTCATTGAATTTATTGCTTATCTAAACAAACCAGAAGTTAAAACTTGTGCACTTTTCTGTCTTGAATTCTACATACTTATTCACTTTGCATTATCTTTAGATTCCATTAAAGCTGTAATTTTACATCTAGGTTTTTGTTGTTTAATGCCTGTATTGTTTTACAATTTTAATAGAAAACAAGTTTTCTTCATTGTATACCTTCAAGTACAGATATTTTGTATATTGTTTAGCACGTGGTTTGAATTTGGGACATTCTATTGGGTGTTTGTAAAGGAGTGCCTCAGCTCACCCATAGATAATTCTGATTACTATTGTGTTCAGGTTAGGTTAAACAAAAATGGTGCGCATGAGCTATAAACTTTTTTTGTTTATCGATCGGTGTGATTATTGTTGATTTTATTATCGTTGTGTTGAAATTTCGATTTGTTTTATTTTGTCTCTCTCAATAAACGAAGTAAGAAAACTTACAAAAGGACTTCAACGCGACAAACGCAACTGTTCAGTGACCACTACTCATCTAAAGTCTTCAAAGATTATTATTATTTTTATCAACAACAAATATTATTATTATTAATTAAAAATCCATAAGAAACATTTAAAAAAAATTAAGTTTTCAAAAGGTCAAATTATGATCCACGACTGGAAGTACTTATGTGCTTCCTACATACAACCATTTCAGTCATAAAACACCTGGTGTAAAGGACTATAAACTATAATAAAAAAAAATAAAGGACATACATACATACATGGACAAACAGGAATTTATATATATATATATCTATATATATATAAAAATGAATGTTTGTATGTTAATGGCCTTTATGCATTGCTACACCATTCATCCGATCGTAATGAAATTTTCACACAACCTTGAGAGTCAAGGGGAATCAAATATAAGAAAAAAAATTTGAAATTTTTAATGCGTAGATGGCTTTTGCCATCCATCGTGCACTGTGCAATGCACCAGGTTTGCGAATGGCTACATCAACCTGCAGCCCATTTGTGCAGCAAGAAGAAGAAACTCTAAATAGTCATCTCGTGAATGTCTGACCTCAAGTTGACATTTGATGAATGCTTTAATTGCATCTGAAACAATTATCAAAGGGGTTGATCTGGCTTCTGGTGTGATTCATTTCTGTCCATTTTTCACGAAACCTTTTGAAAAATAAAATTTCTGGTCCAGTGGATGGTCCAACACAAACATTGAATACATCGGCAAGCAGCACTTCTGACATATGATGACGGCAAGCCATCCATAATAAGTTACGTCCCATGGCTTTTTCTAGAAGAGTGCAAGCTCCATTGAGATTTCCAGTATTGGAAGCTGTCGTGTCCAAAGCACATGCCAATAACCATTGATTCACACTTCCAAGATTTTATATGTTCATGAACTGCATCAGCAGCTGCTCGTACTGATCCAGATGCTAACTTTGTAACTCCAAGAAGTTTTGTAGTGCCATCGACAAGTGATGAGAGCAGGACAGGTAACTGATCCACGTTGACCTCACCAGTAACATCGGTCAAATGTTTACCATCCCAATGAACAATGGATTTTGAGGAAATATAATTTTCTTTTATAAGAGCTGCAGCTTGTTGACGACGGCGCTGACGATGTCTATGCATTGTACTCTTGAAAAATATTGTCTCTGATATCGGAACACCAGCTTCGTTGAATGCCGATGCGAGAATCATAGGCCCACTTTACTGCGTAGGGCCCACTCTAGTGCCGGGGGCCCACTGAAAATTCCGGGAAGGGCCACTTAAAAATCCGCAGGGCCCACTAACTTAAGTGCGTGGGGCCCACTTTAGTGATGGGGCCCACTTAACTGCGCGGGGCCCACTTAACTGCGTGTGGCCCACTAAAATGCGTGTGGCCCACTTAACTGCGTGTGGCCCACTTGATTTCGTGGGGCCCACTTAACTGTGTGGGGCCCACTTTAGTGCCGGGGGCCCACTGAAAACTCAGGAGGGGGGCGATCGCCCCCTCCTGCCCCCCCTAATTGACGTCCCTGACGACAGCACGTTTCTCGCCTACAGCAACCTCATCAACGAGGGAAGGTAAGTAAGCGTGGTTCGTCGTGGCGGTGGTTGTGATAATGATGTTCGTGTCGTACAACGAGAAACCTCGACGGTTTTTTGGCTTATTTTATGCTTGCCAGTCCTCTTGATGTATTTTTTTTTATATTTTTGTTTGCATTAGAGATGCAGTTTCGAGATATTTTAAATCAATAAAATAATGTTTTCATCTTCACAGAGCCCTCCTTCACACTCGGCGGGGTTAGAAAAATTAGAAGAGGCTGTGAGTTGTTTTACTTCTTGAACTTTTAATATGTATATCGGTTCGAGATTACACATCTCGTAGAACTAATGTCATAGTCTCATCTCTGACGCTCTATCTAATAAGTCGGAGTACGTCGAAGAAATATTTAAAATAGCAAATTTTCGCCTATTCTAAACGTCCACATTTTAAAATGTCCACAGTACACACTTTACAACGAAGAAGATCAAGATGCCAAGTTCATCGACTTCCTCAGCAGCCTCAGGGAAAAGTTCGCACAAGACCGAGGAAAGGACTAGAAACTTCATTCCTGCCGTTCACTACAAACTGATTTTAATCCAGAATATGTTAATTTTCGGAGTTTTATTCTTGTAATCGCAACAAATTGATCTGCGATAGGAAACTCAGACTTCTGGGAAAAACCCCGTCGGACGGGGTTTTTCTTTATGTTCGTCGTGACTTTATTGAAATTTTGAACTCTGGGTGACATATACGATCGGGTGACTTTATCGTGTTGGTCGTTTTTAATTTTGACATATAAGGTTGTTTGCTGTTATTCTTAAACAACATCATGAGACGTCTTTGCGATGTAAGAAATTCATAGAACAAAACTGAAAACTGCGGAATCATATAACTCCACCGAAGAGCAGCCAACCTATGTTTCCAGGCCTGGTTAATTATCTCCGTGAAGAAATGGCAATTTCTTTTGCAATGACATCAGCATACCACCTTCAAACTAACGGGTTAGCGAGACGCTTCAACCAAACCATTTTCCAAGCCTGGAGAAAGGAGGACGGAAAAGTTTAAAGGATCGAATTATGGTCGAAGACAGGAAGTACATAGGTGCTTCCTATATACAGCCAAAATAATAATCCTATATACAAAACAAATTTACAAGATCGTCATTTCAGGGTGCAGGAGTGACATTTGTTATGGTACCTAATGAAGACCATGATAGTGATGACATAAAAAATGAATTTTTGTTGAAATTGTCTTTATTAGAATATAGATAACTTTCCGGTCATACGCTAATTTGGGAGGGAAAAGTTTAGATGTTTTTGGAAAATTACGTACGTCTTCCTTCTTCGGTCATCACTAGTCATCAGCTTTTAAGAAACTCCAAAGACTGTCTATTTTTTGTTTAGACATTACGATAAAACTTGTCTTAGCTTAAAGCAATTATCTGCATTTGTGTTTTCACTCAACAACACAAAAGTATCAATCAAAATTCTTAATATTTGCATTGTTACTTTTCGCAATTAAAGTAATGTAAACAAAAACCTCAAAGAAATGAAGTCGCGGGAAAAAAAGATCGCAATCAGGGTGCCTCATCTTAGGAGGTCAATTTGAAAGATAATACATAAAAACTCTTGGACAATACAAAGAGGTTTAGTAGAGCAAAATATGGCTGTTTCAACTCTTTCGACAGAGATTGTTGAAATGTTTGTCTTTTTCAGATCAATTTTTGCAGATTATTAAAAGAACAGCAGCTTGCTCATATGATGAAATTCCCTTCTTTGCCCTCGATATGAGGGAGCCTCATGTAGATGTCCGTTCCGTGACCCTGCATGGTCACCATCTTAAGTTCTCCTCCCAGGTGTTCCACAAATGCTTTACACACAGGCAGTCCAAAACCATAACTGGAAAGAAAGTAAAGTATCGATTAGTAATCCAGTTTGTAATTTATTTATTAATTCAATTCAAGTCAAATAACTTGGAATTATATTTAACTTAAATAGGATATAATAAATTAAACATCTTGAGTTTGTAGTTTATTTATTAATTCAAGTCAAATAACTTGTAATTGTATTTAATTTACAAAGAATATAATAAATTAAACAGCCTAGACCTTTTAGGTCACCTATTTCCTAAGATCGAGAGGAACGTAAAACCAACAGACCCGAACATGACACCGGCTGCCCTGTTCTCGCTGATAAGATCAAACACCCCCCCGGTCGGCTGGCATTCCTGCGAGTGGGAGCTCGAGAAACCGTACTCCCACACTTGCGGCACGAGTTCGTGTTTGATGCCCCCTCCTCTGTCGCTTATCCTGTGAAAATAGGCACCATAAACGACCGCCCTTAGTTTTCAAAGTGGTCATAAACAGGCAAAAAAAATTTCTAAACCACTATAATAGATGTTGATTTAATGCTTACTAATAATTTCATGAATTAAACTTCTGCACTGAAACGTCTAAATGCTTTTGATTTCACACGTCAGCTATGGTAACCGTTTCATTATGTTATTTATCAACGTTCCAAATCATGTTTTATTTATAACCCGAAAAAATACAGAACTTTACGAATCAATTAAATATAAATGCAAACCTAAAACAGAAGTTGGTGTCGTTATTGACAACGGTGACGACAATTTCAGGCAGGGGCTGATCCGCTAAGGACTTCTGCGATTCTATGACGGCCCTGAAACGAAATGTCAAGGCTCTGACAACATTCTCAACGACATACACGATGCTTTGTGGTTCGGGCCGATAGAATAGAACCACCGTGTATCCTCCTATGCGTGCCGTAAAAGGCGACTAAAGGGAGGTTCGCAGGAAGGGCATCCGGGTAAAACTTTGCTCCAAATTCCATATGGGTAACAAAACAAAGAATTTCATGCCGGCTCGGACGTCGCCTGGTCAAACAAGGTCGACAAGGTCAGCGCTTTCTTTTCTGGGCCTAGACGGAAGTGAAAAGCTAGCTATGGGCTTGAGGAAGAATTTATGAGCTCGGCCTGAAGCGACAGTCTGCCCTGGATTGTGACTTGTGGAGGGGCCTGATATGGAAAAAACGTCCAACCCTAGCATAGCGTGGAATAGGGACGTTTAAAAAATAAATGATGATGATGATGATGATACACACACGCACGCATATATATATATATATATATATATAAAATTACCTCATGGCATTTTTCAGAATTTCGTTGAGAACGTAATCAAGTGGAGGAGCGATGTACATGAACGTAGCATCCGAATGCCCGATTATTTTCACTTCCGGTGCAGAGCCGTACTTTCGTTCGCACTGTAACCTACGAATGGATTTTATGTCATTACGTGAAAAACAAGTCAAATAAAAAGGTATATGCATCAACATGCACAATTTCCATGCACGATTTCTTAAAAACAATAAAATGATTTTCGTGTATTCGAAAATATTTTCTCAAACACTGAACTTGACAGTCAAACAAAACCTAAATCTAAACTACCGACCTGGTCTCTCTTGCCTTCCTTTCGACGAGATACTTTGGTGAGAATTTTGTTTCGATGCTTCCAACGTAACCTCTCTTGGAGAAAAAACAATAATTTATTCAAAACAATCTTTTTATATAACTTTTCCAGTATAGATTGACTTGATGAACGAAGCTTTCCTTTGAATAAAACTAATTAAATAATAAAGGAGAACAACCAGAATTGCTAAATAACATTAATAAATGAAGTGAACAAAATGGAGCCATTTAAAGTTAAAATCGACTGGAGCTTATTATTAACCCTATCGAGTGGCAGTTGGAGGTAGTGGTCGCAGAGGAGTCTCATTCCGAGTCGCGACTTCATCATGTTGTCGAGGAATTTCGTTATGAGAGATTTGTCCTGGATGTAATTTTTGACGATTTGTGTTTTTACAGTGAAATTCGTAACTCGAGAAGAAAATTTAGAATGTTAGAAGCACGGTAATTTTTCTTGCATTTTTATGTTGTCAAAAATTGTGATTTTCTAAAAATACAAATTTTTTGAAATTGCTGATATATATTAGAATCACCAGTTTTAGTAGATAACAAATATTTAAAACAAATAATCGACCACAAACAGAAAGCTACTTGAAAATGATTTCCGGCCTCTTTGAAGCCCTGAGACAAAAGCGATATAACTTCTTTGTGATTGTCCAGAAGATCTTGTATTGATTCGCTGAAATTCGCCTCTCCCTCTGCATCCACAACCTGCCAAATCATGACGATTACTTTTCGAATTTTTAATATAAAAATTCTTCTAATTAATGTTTTATGTAAAAAAACTTGTTAATATTTTAAAACATTTTGAATTATTAAAATTCTTGTAATTATGTATAAAAAAATTACTTTTTAATATAGCTATCTATTTCGTTTAGCTCTTATTGAATACAGGATCTGTTGCAACATGCGAATCCATAAATTATATGCCTAAAAACAAACATTTTATTACAACACCTACAGTATAAGACAAAGATGCATTTGCTAGTTTCTTGAATAGAGCCTCAAGAGAATAGCAGTGTTTATAAACAAATGAATTTTACCTGCATTATTGTTATGCAAATTTGATTATTATTTTTTTAATCAACTCACTGGAGGCGAATTGTTGAGTTGCTCGAAAGCCGATATGTAAAGCTCTTGCTGCAATACGTTTAAAAAAAAACTAATATTTAAAAGTACGTAATTAATTTTTGGGTAGATAATTAAAATAGCAATATTGATTTAATTTTTATTTGTATTATATTATTAAAAAAAAACAGAAAAACTTTATTATTATTTAACCAAAAATTATAGGTCTGCAAAAGATGTCAGAAAGCCAGCTTTTTAAGCACAATAAAAAAAAAATTTTCTATTCTCAGCTTTTCCTTTTATAAGCCCCTTATAAGAAAAAAATAACAATGAATTGATAAAGGCAAAGCTTACACATCTTAAAAGTGACGGATTAGAAGCCACAATAAAAGGCAAAGCATGAAAGGAGACAACACATTTTGCTATTCTGATTGGGAGCTGTTTCTGAAGTAGCCGTGCACAATCCTGTTTAGAAATTCTGTTTCAGTTATATATAAATAATCATAAAATCAGTTCTTTTTATTGTAAAACAAAAATGACACATTTAGTGATATTCTAAAGCTAAGTTATTTTGTGTTTATAACAATATTGATTCGAAAATAATCATATATGCTTATGCAGCTGTATCTTCCAAAAGAGTGGTAGGGAACATCCTTAACATGACCACTGCTTGTAATGTTAAAGTACTCATAGAAATATCTGAGTTTCCCATTGAAATAGACCCGCTACTTTAGTTTGAGATTACCAACACCTTTTAATTAGCAAGTAACAGTGAAATTTTATACCAATAAATTATTTCTACCAAAAGATATATCCATAAGCTTGGCAAAAGACATTGGTTCGTGGTTCTGAAAAATAATAATTATAATAAAAGAACAATCAATCAAATCAAAGATTAGAAAGCTTCTGAATCTAGCAAATGTGGTTTTGCAGGGGTAAAAATAAACGCAGACCCACTTTCTCAGCCGCTTCTATCAATTCAATCTGCAGGTAATGATTCGTCGAGAAACGCTCGTTTTCGAGAGGGATCCCTCCGTTCTGATTCTGCGTACCCACAAATCGACAGCTGGGCAAAATATTCTTCATCAACCCATTACCCCCTCTTCTCACTAGGGCACAAAGGGGTGCCGATCGCATCCTCATCCTAACGCCCGAACGGGAGACTTTTAAGGCTCCGAAAAAATTTCTATCGTATTAGTCCGATCAAATGTAATGTTATACCTTAAAATTTATTCATGATTTGAAATTTTTAGATAAAATGGAAGCTAATGCTCTGTTCTTTACGGCAAACTAAATAATTTATTCAAGGAATACTTGGAAAGTTAGTAATTTTGAATCGAAATTGTACGAAGTTAAACGTGGGCGGTAATAGATATACCATACGTAAACAACATCGGTAATTCGTAAAATCCGTGGATTATATCAGGTTATTTGTAAATAAAATTACATTTACGTGATTCCTAACAAGTGGCCTGGGTCTAAACAAAAAAACTCGGTCTGGGACGCCCTACAAGTTCATAACCACGAATGTAAGCATAACCCTAGGGCCTGGCCTAGGCCCATGTTACTTTTTTGGCCTACTTTGTACATAATTATATTAGCATCACTGGTATGTTAACTGAGTAATATCTTTCTCTTTCATTTTCGGTTTTATTTGTTTTAAAAGTTATTCTTTTATAACAATTTCAGGCAATGAGTGATTTCCTTGTGATTATGAAAAATATTCTCTCATCATTACAACATTGATTTATTTAACAATAACATCAAGTATCTTATACAAGTTATTTGGAAGATGGCAGATGTTTAAGTTTAACATAACAGCAAAGAAAAATGACTATATACATGCAATATAGTCTGAAATGACTCAAGTCATTAAATCCAGCGTCAAAATAGTTCTGTGTTGTATTGCCATGAAGAAAAAAAATGCAAAGTTCTACATCAGGGATGGATAGACGACATTAAATAACACAGTCTAACCAAGACGATACAGAAACTTGCAATTTGTTCAAAGGATAATGGCCACAGTAGTTTAAAAAAAATGTATTTTATTGATTTTACTCAGCTGTGTCGTCAACTGCTGAAATTTGTTCTGGAGTTACAATGGGAGCATTTTCACACTGTCCACCACACTTGCAGTGAATACTGCAAGACAATCGCTTTTTATAACATCCGCATGATGTGGAACATAACAATGCACCCTTGGAGCAACTGCATCTGATCTCCTGGAAAAGTTCTGGTGGTGCCGGATTGATGTCTGTAATAATTGGATGGATTTCTGCACTTGTACATGTATAGCCATACTCTTCCTTTGGCAAACCTGATCTCAAAGATTTCCATGTATTTGTCTGAAGATGAACTCGCAAACTGTGGAAATATGCTGCCCTGGATGTCGGTGGAAGGCGTTCCAGTGGTACATACTTCGTTGACATCATATTCATGTACCTGAATGAAATTAAAATTAATTTGTATTTTTCACGTAATTTTATTTATTTTATTTACTATTAACTATTTTTTTGTCGTCAAGACTTGGGTATCAAAATTTTGTTGTCTTATTAATAAATCATGTTTTACATTGAACAATTTATAGTTATGTTCTTGAAGTTAATGAAAAATTACATGGAATAACATGGTGTTTTTCAATTGCGCAAAACATCTTAACAATAACATTGTTTAACATACTTTGCATTTAAAGAAAATTTAAGTTATTTACCTCAGCTCATCTAAAGTATGAATGGATTCTTTCGAGCCATACAGAGACAGCATAAACTCCTCTCCAATGCATCTGATGTCATCTTTTGAGGTTTCGGAATTTCCAAATGTTCTAAGTTTTTCTTTTTTAACCTCAGATAATTTTTGCAATAATTTGAATGCTTTTAACTTTCCCTGACCAAAAAATGATGACGTCGTGTCACATCCTGACATTGCATGTACAAAAGGCAACAGTTTACACGCTGACTTTCCTATCACCTTCTGTGCCTCAACAATATTAATTGTGTTTGTTTTGGTTTGTATGAAAATAGGATGTTCCTCGGAAACATGATGGATCAATAAAACCAGAATATCTGTGTCTTCAGAAATTACTGTAACAATTTCTTTTGATCGCCTTGCAAGCTCTAGAGCCAAACGAACGATTACAACATCGGCATCACCTTCCTCTCCCGCATGTTGAACAGATATGTTTTTCTCAAGTAGACATTTTCCGAGCATCAATATGTAGTTTTGCTTATTTTTTTTATTACTCAGAAAGTCAAACTTGTTTGAAGGAATTGAAAAATTTTCATGGATGATGACTTCTGCTGATTGTGGTGCATTCAAACGACGCCTTTTTTGTTCCTGATCTTTTGTTGTAATAACGTCATAACTATCAAAAATGACATGCGGATGTTGGTCTGGAAACTTTTTATAATGAGAAAAAATGTAGTTAACAAAAAGATCACAAGAATCCTTGATGCTACCGAGTTTAGGCCATGGAAGCTGCTGAAGTACAGCACAGCCATCAATTACATTTATTCTTGAACATAGATCATTTTTGACCCATATGTCTGGACTCAGAGTTACTATGTGCTTGCCAAGTTGTGACTTAGGAGTCCTCCTCATGCTTCCATCATCTGTAAACATTGCTGGAGCAACTGACGACAGTTCATAACTGTACAAGGATGGGTCAGGCTGTTGTGAATGAGACGTGATCGCAATTAATCTTTGACTGAGTTCTGCAGTAGAAACATGAATTTTTTCATTCTGTCCTAATACTACACTCTTCTTCATCACCAAAAAGGTTACCACTTGATCAGACTTTTTAAATTGGACTTGACCAATAGATTTTCCTGTAATTCTTTTCTGGATTTTGTTACCAATTGTATCTACTTGATCGACATTCACGCAGTCATCTGCAATAAACCAGTGGAAATGTTAACCAGACATTCATTTCCTTGTGTCATGAATGGATTGTGACTTCTGAAGAAAGTCAAAAATTTCTCAACATGAGTCATGTCGTTCTTGACACGTGCTACGGCTATGTCTCTGTGTTCACGCAGTCATCTGCAATAAACCAGTGGAAATGTTAACCAGACATTCATTTCCTTGTGTCACGAATGGATTGTGACTTCTGAAGAAAGTCAAAAATTTCTCAACATGAGTCACGTCGTTCTTGACACGTGCTACGGCTATGTCTCTGTGTTGGGCAGACCATGTTCCGGAATATTGGCCGGTTAAATTTCTAATTTCATCGGAATATTGTGCTAGAATGTGCGTAGCTAGTAGCCACACTGTTTTAGCAGCTTCACGGTGAGTTAGCGCTCACTTGAATTGAGAGGTCATCTCCACGTTGCCAGCATGCACATAAAATAGTATCTTGTACCATACTCTTCTTCTTACTGTCGATCAACTCTACCTTACAAACTTGTGGATAAAATGTTGGATTCCGATTGTATTTATCTATGTCTTCCCTTTTTGCACAGATGATGCAGCATGTTGGGTAGTCAAACGGATATGAGATCTTTCTACGAGTGACACGCTTGGAAGGCGGAAGCAACTTGGCAGCATTCTCCTCGACGACTTTTTGGACGTTTAACTTGTTACTATAATCGCGTCGACACTTTTCGTGAATTGAAACAAACGAGTTGGATGATGTCAGTCTTACTTATCAATGTCATCTTCATGTTGTACTGATGCCTATATAATCGTCTTCTGACCTTTCTCCAAAACATTCGACAACCTTCCACCTTTCTTGCAAATTACGCACAAACTCATGCTAGACATTTCTGGAACAAATAGAAAAAACTAGAGTGCTAACATTTAATTATAACATTATATTTATGTCATTAAATTCCAACAACTAATCTACTTATTTAGCTTACAATTTTAATAAAAAAAGAGCTTGTCGCAACTTTATTATGCGAGTTTGTAGGGATGCTGGAATCAAAATCTACAAGCAGAATATTAAAGTTAACTTTATAGAAATATTAAACACGAACCGTTGTCACCAGAGTCAGTAATATCGTTAAAGAAGGAAATAGTGCACAGAAATATAAAAAGCGTTGCATTGCCTAATAACTAACAAATAATAAATGTAATAATAAATAAATTACATGTTCCTACAAGTTTCAGCTCAGCCGGTCAGCTTATCGCTCACCTGTTGTATGCTATCAAACTCGCTCCGAAATCTTATTTAAATAAGGTTTTTCAAGCTGTTAACAACGGATTCAGATTAAGGACTATATTGTCTAACCTTTGAATATCTTTATTCGCTTCCAACGTTTTAATCCACCTTTCAAAATCAATTTTTATCCAACGTACCGAATATTGCCGAATAATAATAAACCGTTTCAAATTCGTTCAAAATTTCATATGTTCCAAATATTTTACAAAAAAATTATTTAGACCACAATAATATACAAATTAATCCAAAGCTTTTCATATAAAAAAATATAATCATGAATAAATTTTAAGCTATTGATGCGATTTTCAAACTTTTTTACCGGACTATATCAGTAATTTCCATTCACTTTTAAACTGGTCAAAAATACGATGCGCCAAAATGGCTATGATAAAACTTAGATACTACTAGACAAGGCCTGCTAAAGATTTATGACGTTCTTATTGTGAATTCGTTAATTCATGTTTCTGGCATGATAAAAATAACCAACCAATTGACATTCACGGTAATACACTTGAATATCCCGATTTTCTTAAAAGACTCATGTCAGACACGGCCAATCCAGATAGACAAAAGTTTCGACAACATATTCGATCATACAACAGCGCAGTTTCTTTCGCTTCCATGGCCGCAGAAATTTTTGATTTGCTTATATATAGAATTTTTTTATGGTTATCAAATGTCATTTTGTTTTTGTTGACTATTTTTATAATAACGGGCGCCGTGTTTTAAAACTTCCGTCATATTTGACGAGCTATCTCTAGTTAGTAATAATAACGAATTGAAATTCAAAAAACGATTTCGCCTTTGAATGCAGAGCACTTCTAGCGAGAACTCAAACGACTCTAAAAACGTCCTCAAAACGAGAAACAGGTGTGTATCTTGAAAATGATATCTTGAGAATATATTATACATGATATCTTGAGAATATATTATACATGATATCTTGAGAATATATTATACATGATATCTTGAGAATATATTATACATGATATCTTGAGAATATATTATATATGATAACTTGAGAATATATTATATATGATATCTTGAGAATATATCTTATAAAAAAGAAGAAGATTAAATCACTTGATTTCTGTTACCGAGTTAAAATTTTTGACTGACCAAAATTTACTTTGCTTTTTAAATTTAGAATTCAGGGGGACTCGTCTACTTCCAGTTGGTCCGAAGGTATACAATGAAGAAAACTTGTTTTCTATTAAAATTGTAAAACAATTTAGGCATTAAACAACAAAAACCTAGATGTAAAATTACCGCTTTAATGGAATCAAAAGAGTAAACAAAGTAAATAACTATGAAGAATTCAAGACAGAAAAGTCCACAAGTTTTAACTTTTGGTTCGTTTAGATAAGCAATAAATTCAATGATTCCAACAAAACACAAAAACTTAATTACAATAAAATTTATGTCAAAACTGCTGGGGCAAGAAAACATAACGAGAGAACATAAAATCGCTAACCATGGCTCTTTTGTTTTCCAAATTGATATTTTCTTGTTCTTGCCTCTATGTTTTCCAGCAATCTTAGTCCTGCACATTGGGCAGACAGTTGACTTTTTAAGCCACAATTGCATGCATTCCCAGCAAAATATGTGTTCACACGGGTCAACAATACACTCTTCATTTTTTGAAATTGTTGACAGGCAAATTGGGCAGTCGTTATCAATATCGTTTGCAGGCATTTTCTAAGTTAGAAATAAGTAATTATAGCTTTTAATTGTGTATATATATATATATATATATATATATATAAATATATATATATATATAAATGAATGTATGTATGTATGTATGTATGTATATATATATATATATATATATATATATATATATATATATATATATATATATATAATGAATGTATGTATGTATGTATGTATGTATATATATATATATATATATGTTATTCATGCATTGCTACACCATTCATCCGATCGTAATGAAATTTTCACACAACCTTGAGAGTTGAGGGGAATCAAATATAGAGAAAAAAATTTGAAATCCGACACAAAATGAGCGGAGCGGAGCGGGTGAGCGAGCGGAAACTATATATATATATATATATATATATATATATATATATATATATATATATATATATATATATATACGCGGAAAATCGACCAAGAACGGGAAAGCGGAGAAGGGAACGGGAGATAGAGAGACAAACATTAGAAAAACCTCTAGTATATATATATATATATATATATATATATATATATATTTATATATATTATATATATATATATATATATATATATATATATATATATATATATATATTATATATATATATATATATATATATATATATATATATATATATATATATATATATATATATATATATATATATATATATATTATATATATATATATATATATATATATATATATACATACATACATACATTCATTTATATATATATATATATATATACATACATACATACATTCATTTTTATATATATATATATATATATATATATATATATATATATAATATATAAACAATTAAATATTACTGTTTTTAATATTTATGTTTTTCCTTTTAAAAAGCTCCAAGAACTTGAAACTCTATTTTATTACAATTTTTGTTTTTTAATTATTTAGAACAACAAAATTATCTAAAGAAAGTTATATCGTTGAAATTATTAACTTTTAATAACTCTTTAAAAAAAAGATACACAATTAAAAGCTATAATTACTTATTTCTAACTTAGAAAATGCCTGCAAACGATAGTGATAACGACTGCCCAATTTGCCTGTCAACACTTTCCAAAAATGAAAAGTGTATTGTTGTCCCGTGTGAACACATATTTTGCTGGGAATGCATGCAATCGTGGCTTAAACAGTCAACTGTCTGCCCAATGTGCAGCACTGAGATTGCTGGAAAACATAGAGGCAAGAACAAGAAAATATCAATTTGGAAAACAAAAGAGCCATGGTTAGCGATTTTATGTTCTCTCGTTATGTTTTCTTGCCCCAGCAGTTTTGTCATAAGTATTAATGTGATTAATTTTTTGTGTTGGTATGAATTCATTGAATTTATTGCTTATCTAAACAAACCAGAAGTTAAAACTTGTGCACTTTTCTGTCTTGAATTCTACATACTTATTCACTTTGCATTATCTTTAGATTCCATTAAAGCTGTAATTTTACATCTAGGTTTTTGTTGTTTAATGCCTGTATTGTTTTACAATTTTAATAGAAAACAAGTTTTCTTCATTGTATACCTTCAAGTACAGATATTTTGTATATTGTTTAGCACGTGGTTTGAATTTGGGACATTCTATTGGGTGTTTGTAAAGGAGTGCCTCAGCTCACCCATAGATAATTCTGATTACTATTGTGTTCAGGTTAGGTTAAACAAAAATGGTGCGCATGAGCTATAAACTTTTTTTGTTTATCGATCGGTGTGATTATTGTTGATTTTATTATCGTTGTGTTGAAATTTCGATTTGTTTTATTTTGTCTCTCTCAATAAACGAAGTAAGAAAACTTACAAAAGGACTTCAACGCGACAAACGCAACTGTTCAGTGACCACTACTCATCTAAAGTCTTCAAAGATTATTATTATTTTTATCAACAACAAATATTATTATTATTAATTAAAAATCCATAAGAAACATTTAAAAAAAATTAAGTTTTCAAAAGGTCAAATTATGATCCACGACTGGAAGTACTTATGTGCTTCCTACATACAACCATTTCAGTCATAAAACACCTGGTGTAAAGGACTATAAACTATAATAAAAAAAAATAAAGGACATACATACATACATGGACAAACAGGAATTTATATATATATATATCTATATATATATAAAAATGAATGTTTGTATGTTAATGGCCTTTATGCATTGCTACACCATTCATCCGATCGTAATGAAATTTTCACACAACCTTGAGAGTCAAGGGGAATCAAATATAAGAAAAAAAATTTGAAATTTTTAATGCGTAGATGGCTTTTGCCATCCATCGTGCACTGTGCAATGCACCAGGTTTGCGAATGGCTACATCAACCTGCAGCCCATTTGTGCAGCAAGAAGAAGAAACTCTAAATAGTCATCTCGTGAATGTCTGACCTCAAGTTGACATTTGATGAATGCTTTAATTGCATCTGAAACAATTATCAAAGGGGTTGATCTGGCTTCTGGTGTGATTCATTTCTGTCCATTTTTCACGAAACCTTTTGAAAAATAAAATTTCTGGTCCAGTGGATGGTCCAACACAAACATTGAATACATCGGCAAGCAGCACTTCTGACATATGATGACGGCAAGCCATCCATAATAAGTTACGTCCCATGGCTTTTTCTAGAAGAGTGCAAGCTCCATTGAGATTTCCAGTATTGGAAGCTGTCGTGTCCAAAGCACATGCCAATAACCATTGATTCACACTTCCAAGATTTTATATGTTCATGAACTGCATCAGCAGCTGCTCGTACTGATCCAGATGCTAACTTTGTAACTCCAAGAAGTTTTGTAGTGCCATCGACAAGTGATGAGAGCAGGACAGGTAACTGATCCACGTTGACCTCACCAGTAACATCGGTCAAATGTTTACCATCCCAATGAACAATGGATTTTGAGGAAATATAATTTTCTTTTATAAGAGCTGCAGCTTGTTGACGACGGCGCTGACGATGTCTATGCATTGTACTCTTGAAAAATATTGTCTCTGATATCGGAACACCAGCTTCGTTGAATGCCGATGCGAGAATCATAGGCCCACTTTACTGCGTAGGGCCCACTCTAGTGCCGGGGGCCCACTGAAAATTCCGGGAAGGGCCACTTAAAAATCCGCAGGGCCCACTAACTTAAGTGCGTGGGGCCCACTTTAGTGATGGGGCCCACTTAACTGCGCGGGGCCCACTTAACTGCGTGTGGCCCACTAAAATGCGTGTGGCCCACTTAACTGCGTGTGGCCCACTTGATTTCGTGGGGCCCACTTAACTGTGTGGGGCCCACTTTAGTGCCGGGGGCCCACTGAAAACTCAGGAGGGGGGCGATCGCCCCCTCCTGCCCCCCCTAATTGACGTCCCTGACGACAGCACGTTTCTCGCCTACAGCAACCTCATCAACGAGGGAAGGTAAGTAAGCGTGGTTCGTCGTGGCGGTGGTTGTGATAATGATGTTCGTGTCGTACAACGAGAAACCTCGACGGTTTTTTGGCTTATTTTATGCTTGCCAGTCCTCTTGATGTATTTTTTTTTATATTTTTGTTTGCATTAGAGATGCAGTTTCGAGATATTTTAAATCAATAAAATAATGTTTTCATCTTCACAGAGCCCTCCTTCACACTCGGCGGGGTTAGAAAAATTGGAAGAGGCTGTGAGTTGTTTTACTTCTTGAACTTTTAATATGTATATCGGTTCGAGATTACACATCTCGTAGAACTAATGTCATAGTCTCATCTCTGACGCTCTATCTAATAAGTCGGAGTACGTCGAAGAAATATTTAAAATAGCAAATTTTCGCCTATTCTAAACGTCCACATTTTAAAATGTCCACAGTACACACTTTACAACGAAGAAGATCAAGATGCCAAGTTCATCGACTTCCTCAGCAGCCTCAGGGAAAAGTTCGCACAAGACCGAGGAAAGGACTAGAAACTTCATTCCTGCCGTTCACTACAAACTGATTTTAATCCAGAATATGTTAATTTTCGGAGTTTTATTCTTGTAATCGCAACAAATTGATCTGCGATAGGAAACTCAGACTTCTGGGAAAAACCCCGTCGGACGGGGTTTTTCTTTATGTTCGTCGTGACTTTATTGAAATTTTGAACTCTGGGTGACATATACGATCGGGTGACTTTATCGTGTTGGTCGTTTTTAATTTTGACATATAAGGTTGTTTGCTGTTATTCTTAAACAACATCATGAGACGTCTTTGCGATGTAAGAAATTCATAGAACAAAACTGAAAACTGCGGAATCATATAACTCCACCGAAGAGCAGCCAACCTATGTTTCCAGGCCTGGTTAATTATCTCCGTGAAGAAATGGCAATTTCTTTTGCAATGACATCAGCATACCACCTTCAAACTAACGGGTTAGCGAGACGCTTCAACCAAACCATTTTCCAAGCCTGGAGAAAGGAGGACGGAAAAGTTTAAAGGATCGAATTATGGTCGAAGACAGGAAGTACATAGGTGCTTCCTATATACAGCCAAAATAATAATCCTATATACAAAACAAATTTACAAGATCGTCATTTCAGGGTGCAGGAGTGACATTTGTTATGGTACCTAATGAAGACCATGATAGTGATGACATAAAAAATGAATTTTTGTTGAAATTGTCTTTATTAGAATATAGATAACTTTCCGGTCATACGCTAATTTGGGAGGGAAAAGTTTAGATGTTTTTGGAAAATTACGTACGTCTTCCTTCTTCGGTCATCACTAGTCATCAGCTTTTAAGAAACTCCAAAGACTGTCTATTTTTTGTTTAGACATTACGATAAAACTTGTCTTAGCTTAAAGCAATTATCTGCATTTGTGTTTTCACTCAACAACACAAAAGTATCAATCAAAATTCTTAATATTTGCATTGTTACTTTTCGCAATTAAAGTAATGTAAACAAAAACCTCAAAGAAATGAAGTCGCGGGAAAAAAAGATCGCAATCAGGGTGCCTCATCTTAGGAGGTCAATTTGAAAGATAATACATAAAAACTCTTGGACAATACAAAGAGGTTTAGTAGAGCAAAATATGGCTGTTTCAACTCTTTCGACAGAGATTGTTGAAATGTTTGTCTTTTTCAGATCAATTTTTGCAGATTATTAAAAGAACAGCAGCTTGCTCATATGATGAAATTCCCTTCTTTGCCCTCGATATGAGGGAGCCTCATGTAGATGTCCGTTCCGTGACCCTGCATGGTCACCATCTTAAGTTCTCCTCCCAGGTGTTCCACAAATGCTTTACACACAGGCAGTCCAAAACCATAACTGGAAAGAAAGTAAAGTATCGATTAGTAATCCAGTTTGTAATTTATTTATTAATTCAATTCAAGTCAAATAACTTGGAATTATATTTAACTTAAATAGGATATAATAAATTAAACATCTTGAGTTTGTAGTTTATTTATTAATTCAAGTCAAATAACTTGTAATTGTATTTAATTTACAAAGAATATAATAAATTAAACAGCCTAGACCTTTTAGGTCACCTATTTCCTAAGATCGAGAGGAACGTAAAACCAACAGACCCGAACATGACACCGGCTGCCCTGTTCTCGCTGATAAGATCAAACACCCCCCCGGTCGGCTGGCATTCCTGCGAGTGGGAGCTCGAGAAACCGTACTCCCACACTTGCGGCACGAGTTCGTGTTTGATGCCCCCTCCTCTGTCGCTTATCCTGTGAAAATAGGCACCATAAACGACCGCCCTTAGTTTTCAAAGTGGTCATAAACAGGCAAAAAAAATTTCTAAACCACTATAATAGATGTTGATTTAATGCTTACTAATAATTTCATGAATTAAACTTCTGCACTGAAACGTCTAAATGCTTTTGATTTCACACGTCAGCTATGGTAACCGTTTCATTATGTTATTTATCAACGTTCCAAATCATGTTTTATTTATAACCCGAAAAAATACAGAACTTTACGAATCAATTAAATATAAATGCAAACCTAAAACAGAAGTTGGTGTCGTTATTGACAACGGTGACGACAATTTCAGGCAGGGGCTGATCCGCTAAGGACTTCTGCGATTCTATGACGGCCCTGAAACGAAATGTCAAGGCTCTGACAACATTCTCAACGACATACACGATGCTTTGTGGTTCGGGCCGATAGAATAGAACCATCGTGTTTCCTCCTATGCGTGCCGTAAAAGGCGACTAAAGGGAGGTTCGCAGGAAGGGCATCCGGGTAAAACTTTGCTCCAAATTCCATATGGGTAACAAAACAAAGAATTTCATGCCGGCTCGGACGTCGCCTGGTCAAACAAGGTCGACAAGGTCAGCGCTTTCTTTTCTGGGCCTAGACGGAAGTGAAAAGCTAGCTATGGGCTTGAGGAAGAATTTATGAGCTCGGCCTGAAGCGACAGTCTGCCCTGGATTGTGACTTGTGGAGGGGCCTGATATGGAAAAAACGTCCAACCCTAGCATAGCGTGGAATAGGGACGTTTAAAAAATAAATGATGATGATGATGATGATACACACACGCACGCATATATATATATATATATATATATAAAATTACCTCATGGCATTTTTCAGAATTTCGTTGAGAACGTAATCAAGTGGAGGAGCGATGTACATGAACGTAGCATCCGAATGCCCGATTATTTTCACTTCCGGTGCAGAGCCGTACTTTCGTTCGCACTGTAACCTACGAATGGATTTTATGTCATTACGTGAAAAACAAGTCAAATAAAAAGGTATATGCATCAACATGCACAATTTCCATGCACGATTTCTTAAAAACAATAAAATGATTTTCGTGTATTCGAAAATATTTTCTCAAACACTGAACTTGACAGTCAAACAAAACCTAAATCTAAACTACCGACCTGGTCTCTCTTGCCTTCCTTTCGACGAGATACTTTGGTGAGAATTTTGTTTCGATGCTTCCAACGTAACCTCTCTTGGAGAAAAAACAATAATTTATTCAAAACAATCTTTTTATATAACTTTTCCAGTATAGATTGACTTGATGAACGAAGCTTTCCTTTGAATAAAACTAATTAAATAATAAAGGAGAACAACCAGAATTGCTAAATAACATTAATAAATGAAGTGAACAAAATGGAGCCATTTAAAGTTAAAATCGACTGGAGCTTATTATTAACCCTATCGAGTGGCAGTTGGAGGTAGTGGTCGCAGAGGAGTCTCATTCCGAGTCGCGACTTCATCATGTTGTCGAGGAATTTCGTTATGAGAGATTTGTCCTGGATGTAATTTTTGACGATTTGTGTTTTTACAGTGAAATTCGTAACTCGAGAAGAAAATTTAGAATGTTAGAAGCACGGTAATTTTTCTTGCATTTTTATGTTGTCAAAAATTGTGATTTTCTAAAAATACAAATTTTTTGAAATTGCTGATATATATTAGAATCACCAGTTTTAGTAGATAACAAATATTTAAAACAAATAATCGACCACAAACAGAAAGCTACTTGAAAATGATTTCCGGCCTCTTTGAAGCCCTGAGACAAAAGCGATATAACTTCTTTGTGATTGTCCAGAAGATCTTGTATTGATTTGCTGAAATTCGCCTCTCCCTCTGCATCCACAACCTGCCAAATCATGACGATTACTTTTCGAATTTTTAATATAAAAATTCTTCTAATTAATGTTTTATGTAAAAAAACTTGTTAATATTTTAAAACATTTTGAATTATTAAAATTCTTGTAATTATGTATAAAAAAATTACTTTTTAATATAGCTATCTATTTCGTTTAGCTCTTATTGAATACAGGATCTGTTGCAACATGCGAATCCATAAATTATATGCCTAAAAACAAACATTTTATTACAACACCTACAGTATAAGACAAAGATGCATTTGCTAGTTTCTTGAATAGAGCCTCAAGAGAATAGCAGTGTTTATAAACAAATGAATTTTACCTGCATTATTGTTATGCAAATTTGATTATTATTTTTTTAATCAACTCACTGGAGGCGAATTGTTGAGTTGCTCGAAAGCCGATATGTAAAGCTCTTGCTGCAATACGTTTAAAAAAAAACTAATATTTAAAAGTACGTAATTAATTTTTGGGTAGATAATTAAAATAGCAATATTGATTTAATTTTTATTTGTATTATATTATTAAAAAAAAACAGAAAAACTTTATTATTATTTAACCAAAAATTATAGGTCTGCAAAAGATGTCAGAAAGCCAGCTTTTTAAGCACAATAAAAAAAAAATTTTCTATTCTCAGCTTTTCCTTTTATAAGCCCCTTATAAGAAAAAAATAACAATGAATTGATAAAGGCAAAGCTTACACATCTTAAAAGTGACGGATTAGAAGCCACAATAAAAGGCAAAGCATGAAAGGAGACAACACATTTTGCTATTCTGATTGGGAGCTGTTTCTGAAGTAGCCGTGCACAATCCTGTTTAGAAATTCTGTTTCAGTTATATATAAATAATCATAAAATCAGTTCTTTTTATTGTAAAACAAAAATGACACATTTAGTGATATTCTAAAGCTAAGTTATTTTGTGTTTATAACAATATTGATTCGAAAATAATCATATATGCTTATGCAGCTGTATCTTCCAAAAGAGTGGTAGGGAACATCCTTAACATGACCACTGCTTGTAATGTTAAAGTACTCATAGAAATATCTGAGTTTCCCATTGAAATAGACCCGCTACTTTAGTTTGAGATTACCAACACCTTTTAATTAGCAAGTAACAGTGAAATTTTATACCAATAAATTATTTCTACCAAAAGATATATCCATAAGCTTGGCAAAAGACATTGGTTCGTGGTTCTGAAAAATAATAATTATAATAAAAGAACAATCAATCAAATCAAAGATTAGAAAGCTTCTGAATCTAGCATTGGGGATTTTAATATTCCTATTAATAAAACTAAGGACTCTTTTGTTTCTCAATTTCTTGAAATCTTATCTACTTTTAACTTCTTTCAGCATTGTGACTTTCCGACTCATAATCGGGGTAACACATTGGATCTTATTATTTCTCCTATTTTCTCTAATATAAGCAATCTTTCACCTGTTAATCTTCACTTTACTGATCACTACTTTATTTCTTTCACCTTACCTCTATCTCAACCTTTAATTAATCTTACTTCAGTCACTAAAAGGTGTTGGTCTAGATTTGATAATAATCAATTTTCAAATTTATTTCTCACCTCTGGGTTTTCTTCTTCTTCTTTCACTGATGTTGATTCCTTTATGGACAATCTCAATCTGACGATTTCATCCATACTGGATACGTTGGTTCCTTTTGAGACGTTTAAGTTTCGACTCTTTTCTAAAAAAGCTCCTTGGTTTGATCGTGATTGTGTTCTCTTGAAGCAATCTGCACGTAAAGCCGAGCGAGCTTATCGTTCTAAATTGTCTAAGGGTTCTTGGTATGAGTGGCAATACCATCTCAAACAATACCATAACCTCATCTTTACTAAGCATTCTTCCTTTTTGAGAAAATCTATTGTTCTTGCTTCTAGCTCGAGGAATAGGTGGTCTTCTCTTTCTAAACTCCTTAATAAAAAATCTCCTCCTCCTTCTTTTTCTCCTGATGACTATCATAATTTTCTTACCACGAAAATTGAAAGCATCAGATCTTCTAACAATAGTAAAACCCCTACTTTTTCTAAATTCTCTACTGAAACTTTTACTTTTTTCTCTCCTATTACACTTGACTATCTTACTAAACTTATTAACTCTATGTCTTCTTCTACTTGCTCTTTGGATCTCATTCCTACTACTATCTTTAAAGAGCTTTCTTCTGTTCTTTATCCAATTTTACTTGATTTAATTAATCTCTCTTTATCTACATCTGTGTTTCCCTCTGTTCTTAAGTCCTCTTTTATTATCCCTACTATTAAAAATGCCTCTCTTGATCCTTCTTCTCTATCTAGCTATAGGCCTGTCTCTAACCTATCCTTTATCTCTAAAATAATGGAAAGAGTTGTGTATGAGCAAATAAGTGCTTATCTAACTGCTTTCTCACTTCTTCCCTCTTCTCAATCTGGCTTCAGACCTGGCCACTCTACTGAAACTGCTCTACTTAAGCTTCATAATGACCTTATTGTTTCCTCTGACTCTGGCCTCTCTACCCTTCTTCTTTGTCTTGATTATTCATCTGCATTTGATACAGTTGATCACTCACTGTTGTTGGATGTACTTGATAAATCTTTTAATATAACTAGCGATGCTCTCCGGTGGATTAAATCTTATCTATCTGGTAGATATTCCTATGTTTCTATTGAATCTTCTAAATCTACTCCTGTAACTTTGAGCTACGGTGTCCCTCAAGGGTCTATTCTTGGTCCTTTACTGTTTATTCTCTATACTTCTGAACTTCCTCATATTATATCTTCTCACTCTCTCAATAGCCAAATGTATGCCGATGACTCTTATGTCTATTCTACTTTCTCTAACTCTTCTCTTGAGTCTGTTCTTAACAAAATAGCTGCCTGCCTTCAATCTATTATATCCTGGAGTTCTTCTATGTGTCTTAAACTTAATCCTGACAAGTTTGAACTAATCTATTTCAACAAGTCCTCTAAATCCCTAAATCCTCTTCCTTTGGTTTTGCCACCACCATCTTCTCTTTCCATTTCTCCTTCTCCCTTGATTCGTAGCTTAGGTTTTCTCTTTGACTCTAACTTGTCGCTAACCCCCCAAATTAATTCTGTTACTAAATCCTGCTACTTTCATCTTCGCCGTATTAAGCAGCTTCGTCCACTTCTGGATGATCCTTCGCTGCAACTTCTAGTCTCTTCTCTTGTCCTGTCTCGAATTGACTACTGCAATTCTCTATACTATGGTCTTCCTGACACTACCCTCTATCCTCTCTCTAAAGCCTTCAACTCGGCTGCTCGCTTAGTTTCTCGCACCTCCTACTCCTCTCACATCTCTCCATCTCTTGTTCTTCTCCATTGGCTTCCTCTCAGATATAGGGTGATTTTTAAAATCTGTTTAATAATGTACAAAATAAAAAATTGCCTTTCTCCTCTCTACTTAACTAATTTAATACATATCCCTCCTAAGTCTGGTCTTCGTTCTTCTTCTCGTAATCACTCTCGCATCTTCACTATTAAGCATTCTTTTGCTAAACGCTCTTTCTCCTACTCTGGTCCCTATCTCTGGAACTCTCTTCCTTCTTCTCTTACTAACTCTACTTCTCTCGCAGTTTTCCGTCGTGGACTTAAAACATATCTGTTTACTAAGTTCACGACCGAGCGCTATTGAACACTGCGGAAATAGCGCTATAGAAATAATGATTGATTGATTGATTGATAGCAAATGTGGTTTTGCAGGGGTAAAAATAAACGCAGACCCACTTTCTCAGCCGCTTCTATCAATTCAATCTGCAGGTAATGATTCGTCGAGAAACGCTCGTTTTCGAGAGGGATCCCTCCGTTCTGATTCTGCGTACCCACAAATCGACAGCTGGGCAAAATATTCTTCATCAACCCATTACCCCCTCTTCTCACTAGGGCACAAAGGGGTGCCGATCGCATCCTCATCCTAACGCCCGAACGGGAGACTTTTAAGGCTCCGAAAAAATTTCTATCGTATCAGTAATTTCCATTCACTTTTAAACTGGTCAAAAATACGATGCGCCAAAATGGCTATGATAAAACTTAGATACTACTAGACAAGGCCTGCTAAAGATTTATGACGTTCTTATTGTGAATTCGTTAATTCATGTTTCTGGCATGATAAAAATAACCAACCAATTGACATTCACGGTAATACACTTGAATATCCCGATTTTCTTAAAAGACTCATGTCAGACACGGCCAATCCAGATAGACAAAAGTTTCGACAACATATTCGATCATACAACAGCGCAGTTTCTTTCGCTTCCATGGCCGCAGAAATTTTTGATTTGCTTATATATAGAATTTTTTTATGGTTATCAAATGTCATTTTGTTTTTGTTGACTATTTTTATAATAACGGGCGCCGTGTTTTAAAACTTCCGTCATATTTGACGAGCTATCTCTAGTTAGTAATAATAACGAATTGAAATTCAAAAAACGATTTCGCCTTTGAATGCAGAGCACTTCTAGCGAGAACTCAAACGACTCTAAAAACGTCCTCAAAACGAGAAACAGGTGTGTATCTTGAAAATGATATCTTGAGAATATATTATACATGATATCTTGAGAATATATTATACATGATATCTTGAGAATATATTATACATGATATCTTGAGAATATATTATACATGATATCTTGAGAATATATTATATATGATAACTTGAGAATATATTATATATGATATCTTGAGAATATATCTTATAAAAAAGAAGAAGATTAAATCACTTGATTTCTGTTACCGAGTTAAAATTTTTGACTGACCAAAATTTACTTTGCTTTTTAAATTTAGAATTCAGGGGGACTCGTCAACTTCCAGTTGGTCCGAAGGTATACAATGAAGAAAACTTGTTTTCTATTAAAATTGTAAAACAATTTAGGCATTAAACAACAAAAACCTAGATGTAAAATTACCGCTTTAATGGAATCAAAAGAGTAAACAAAGTAAATAACTATGAAGAATTCAAGACAGAAAAGTCCACAAGTTTTAACTTTTGGTTCGTTTAGATAAGCAATAAATTCAATGATTCCAACAAAACACAAAAACTTAATTACAATAAAATTTATGTCAAAACTGCTGGGGCAAGAAAACATAACGAGAGAACATAAAATCGCTAACCATGGCTCTTTTGTTTTCCAAATTGATATTTTCTTGTTCTTGCCTCTATGTTTTCCAGCAATCTTAGTCCTGCACATTGGGCAGACAGTTGACTTTTTAAGCCACAATTGCATGCATTCCCAGCAAAATATGTGTTCACACGGGTCAACAATACACTCTTCATTTTTTGAAATTGTTGACAGGCAAATTGGGCAGTCGTTATCAATATCGTTTGCAGGCATTTTCTAAGTTAGAAATAAGTAATTATAGCTTTTAATTGTGTATATATATATATATATATATATATATATATAAATATATATATATATATAAATGAATGTATGTATGTATGTATGTATGTATATATACTATATATATATATATATATATATATATATATATATATATATATATATATATATATATATATATAAATGAATGTATGTATGTATGTATGTATGTATATATATATATATATATATGTTATTCATGCATTGCTACACCATTCATCCGATCGTAATGAAATTTTCACACAACCTTGAGAGTTGAGGGGAATCAAATATAGAGAAAAAAATTTGAAATCCGACACAAAATGAGCGGAGCGGAGGCGGGTGAGCGAGCGGAAACTATATATATATATATATATATATATATACATATATATATATGATACTATATATAGATATATATATATATATATATATATATTATATATACGCGGAAAATCGACCAAGAACGGGAAAGCGGAGAAGGGAACGGGAGATAGAGAGACAAACATTAGAAAAACCTCTTAGTATATATATATATATATATATATATATATATATATATATTATATATATTTATATATATATATATATATATAACTATTATATATATATATATATATATATATATATATATATAATATATATATTATATTTATATATATATATATATATATATATATATATATATATATATATATTTATATATATATATATATATATATATATATATACATACATACATACATTCATTTATATATATATATATATATATACATACATACATACATTCATTTTTATATATATATATAATATATATATATATATATATAATATATAAACAATTAAATATTACTGTTTTTAATATTTATGTTTTTCCTTTTAAAAAGCTCCAAGAACTTGAAACTCTATTTTATTACAATTTTTGTTTTTTAATTATTTAGAACAACAAAATTATCTAAAGAAAGTTATATCGTTGAAATTATTAACTTTTAATAACTCTTTAAAAAAAAGATACACAATTAAAAGCTATAATTACTTATTTCTAACTTAGAAAATGCCTGCAAACGATAGTGATAACGACTGCCCAATTTGCCTGTCAACACTTTCCAAAAATGAAAAGTGTATTGTTGTCCCGTGTGAACACATATTTTGCTGGGAATGCATGCAATCGTGGCTTAAACAGTCAACTGTCTGCCCAATGTGCAGCACTGAGATTGCTGGAAAACATAGAGGCAAGAACAAGAAAATATCAATTTGGAAAACAAAAGAGCCATGGTTAGCGATTTTATGTTCTCTCGTTATGTTTTCTTGCCCCAGCAGTTTTGTCATAAGTATTAATGTGATTAATTTTTTGTGTTGGTATGAATTCATTGAATTTATTGCTTATCTAAACAAACCAGAAGTTAAAACTTGTGCACTTTTCTGTCTTGAATTCTACATACTTATTCACTTTGCATTATCTTTAGATTCCATTAAAGCTGTAATTTTACATCTAGGTTTTTGTTGTTTAATGCCTGTATTGTTTTACAATTTTAATAGAAAACAAGTTTTCTTCATTGTATACCTTCAAGTACAGATATTTTGTATATTGTTTAGCACGTGGTTTGAATTTGGGACATTCTATTGGGTGTTTGTAAAGGAGTGCCTCAGCTCACCCATAGATAATTCTGATTACTATTGTGTTCAGGTTAGGTTAAACAAAAATGGTGCGCATGAGCTATAAACTTTTTTTGTTTATCGATCGGTGTGATTATTGTTGATTTTATTATCGTTGTGTTGAAATTTCGATTTGTTTTATTTTGTCTCTCTCAATAAACGAAGTAAGAAAACTTACAAAAGGACTTCAACGCGACAAACGCAACTGTTCAGTGACCACTACTCATCTAAAGTCTTCAAAGATTATTATTATTTTTATCAACAACAAATATTATTATTATTAATTAAAAATCCATAAGAAACATTTAAAAAAAATTAAGTTTTCAAAAGGTCAAATTATGATCCACGACTGGAAGTACTTATGTGCTTCCTACATACAACCATTTCAGTCATAAAACACCTGGTGTAAAGGACTATAAACTATAATAAAAAAAAATAAAGGACATACATACATACATGGACAAACAGGAATTTATATATATATATATCTATATATATATAAAAATGAATGTTTGTATGTTAATGGCCTTTATGCATTGCTACACCATTCATCCGATCGTAATGAAATTTTCACACAACCTTGAGAGTCAAGGGGAATCAAATATAAGAAAAAAAATTTGAAATTTTTAATGCGTAGATGGCTTTTGCCATCCATCGTGCACTGTGCAATGCACCAGGTTTGCGAATGGCTACATCAACCTGCAGCCCATTTGTGCAGCAAGAAGAAGAAACTCTAAATAGTCATCTCGTGAATGTCTGACCTCAAGTTGACATTTGATGAATGCTTTAATTGCATCTGAAACAATTATCAAAGGGGTTGATC
Source organism: Erpobdella octoculata (assembly GCA_963978895.1). NCBI lineage: Eukaryota > Metazoa > Annelida > Clitellata > Hirudinida > Erpobdellidae > Erpobdella > Erpobdella octoculata. The sequence continues at coordinate 39,925,886 of OZ022241.1, forward strand.
TGGCTTCTGGTGTGATTCATTTCTGTCCATTTTTCACGAAACCTTTTGAAAAATAAAATTTCTGGTCCAGTGGATGGTCCAACACAAACATTGAATACATCGGCAAGCAGCACTTCTGACATATGATGACGGCAAGCCATCCATAATAAGTTACGTCCCATGGCTTTTTCTAGAAGAGTGCAAGCTCCATTGAGATTTCCAGTATTGGAAGCTGTCGTGTCCAAAGCACATGCCAATAACCATTGATTCACACTTCCAAGATTTTATATGTTCATGAACTGCATCAGCAGCTGCTCGTACTGATCCAGATGCTAACTTTGTAACTCCAAGAAGTTTTGTAGTGCCATCGACAAGTGATGAGAGCAGGACAGGTAACTGATCCACGTTGACCTCACCAGTAACATCGGTCAAATGTTTACCATCCCAATGAACAATGGATTTTGAGGAAATATAATTTTCTTTTATAAGAGCTGCAGCTTGTTGACGACGGCGCTGACGATGTCTATGCATTGTACTCTTGAAAAATATTGTCTCTGATATCGGAACACCAGCTTCGTTGAATGCCGATGCGAGAATCATAGGCCCACTTTACTGCGTAGGGCCCACTCTAGTGCCGGGGGCCCACTGAAAATTCCGGGAAGGGCCACTTAAAAATCCGCAGGGCCCACTAACTTAAGTGCGTGGGGCCCACTTTAGTGATGGGGCCCACTTAACTGCGCGGGGCCCACTTAACTGCGTGTGGCCCACTAAAATGCGTGTGGCCCACTTAACTGCGTGTGGCCCACTTGATTTCGTGGGGCCCACTTAACTGTGTGGGGCCCACTTTAGTGCCGGGGGCCCACTGAAAACTCAGGAGGGGGGCGATCGCCCCCTCCTGCCCCCCTAATTGACGTCCCTGACGACAGCACGTTTCTCGCCTACAGCAACCTCATCAACGAGGGAAGGTAAGTAAGCGTGGTTCGTCGTGGCGGTGGTTGTGATAATGATGTTCGTGTCGTACAACGAGAAACCTCGACGGTTTTTTGGCTTATTTTATGCTTGCCAGTCCTCTTGATGTATTTTTTTTTATATTTTTGTTTGCATTAGAGATGCAGTTTCGAGATATTTTAAATCAATAAAATAATGTTTTCATCTTCACAGAGCCCTCCTTCACACTCGGCGGGGTTAGAAAAATTGGAAGAGGCTGTGAGTTGTTTTACTTCTTGAACTTTTAATATGTATATCGGTTCGAGATTACACATCTCGTAGAACTAATGTCATAGTCTCATCTCTGACGCTCTATCTAATAAGTCGGAGTACGTCGAAGAAATATTTAAAATAGCAAATTTTCGCCTATTCTAAACGTCCACATTTTAAAATGTCCACAGTACACACTTTACAACGAAGAAGATCAAGATGCCAAGTTCATCGACTTCCTCAGCAGCCTCAGGGAAAAGTTCGCACAAGACCGAGGAAAGGACTAGAAACTTCATTCCTGCCGTTCACTACAAACTGATTTTAATCCAGAATATGTTAATTTTCGGAGTTTTATTCTTGTAATCGCAACAAATTGATCTGCGATAGGAAACTCAGACTTCTGGGAAAAACCCCGTCGGACGGGGTTTTTCTTTATGTTCGTCGTGACTTTATTGAAATTTTGAACTCTGGGTGACATATACGATCGGGTGACTTTATCGTGTTGGTCGTTTTTAATTTTGACATATAAGGTTGTTTGCTGTTATTCTTAAACAACATCATGAGACGTCTTTGCGATGTAAGAAATTCATAGAACAAAACTGAAAACTGCGGAATCATATAACTCCACCGAAGAGCAGCCAACCTATGTTTCCAGGCCTGGTTAATTATCTCCGTGAAGAAATGGCAATTTCTTTTGCAATGACATCAGCATACCACCTTCAAACTAACGGGTTAGCGAGACGCTTCAACCAAACCATTTTCCAAGCCTGGAGAAAGGAGGACGGAAAAGTTTAAAGGATCGAATTATGGTCGAAGACAGGAAGTACATAGGTGCTTCCTATATACAGCCAAAATAATAATCCTATATACAAAACAAATTTACAAGATCGTCATTTCAGGGTGCAGGAGTGACATTTGTTATGGTACCTAATGAAGACCATGATAGTGATGACATAAAAAATGAATTTTTGTTGAAATTGTCTTTATTAGAATATAGATAACTTTCCGGTCATACGCTAATTTGGGAGGGAAAAGTTTAGATGTTTTTGGAAAATTACGTACGTCTTCCTTCTTCGGTCATCACTAGTCATCAGCTTTTAAGAAACTCCAAAGACTGTCTATTTTTTGTTTAGACATTACGATAAAACTTGTCTTAGCTTAAAGCAATTATCTGCATTTGTGTTTTCACTCAACAACACAAAAGTATCAATCAAAATTCTTAATATTTGCATTGTTACTTTTCGCAATTAAAGTAATGTAAACAAAAACCTCAAAGAAATGAAGTCGCGGGAAAAAAAGATCGCAATCAGGGTGCCTCATCTTAGGAGGTCAATTTGAAAGATAATACATAAAAACTCTTGGACAATACAAAGAGGTTTAGTAGAGCAAAATATGGCTGTTTCAACTCTTTCGACAGAGATTGTTGAAATGTTTGTCTTTTTCAGATCAATTTTTGCAGATTATTAAAAGAACAGCAGCTTGCTCATATGATGAAATTCCCTTCTTTGCCCTCGATATGAGGGAGCCTCATGTAGATGTCCGTTCCGTGACCCTGCATGGTCACCATCTTAAGTTCTCCTCCCAGGTGTTCCACAAATGCTTTACACACAGGCAGTCCAAAACCATAACTGGAAAGAAAGTAAAGTATCGATTAGTAATCCAGTTTGTAATTTATTTATTAATTCAATTCAAGTCAAATAACTTGGAATTATATTTAACTTAAATAGGATATAATAAATTAAACATCTTGAGTTTGTAGTTTATTTATTAATTCAAGTCAAATAACTTGTAATTGTATTTAATTTACAAAGAATATAATAAATTAAACAGCCTAGACCTTTTAGGTCACCTATTTCCTAAGATCGAGAGGAACGTAAAACCAACAGACCCGAACATGACACCGGCTGCCCTGTTCTCGCTGATAAGATCAAACACCCCCCCGGTCGGCTGGCATTCCTGCGAGTGGGAGCTCGAGAAACCGTACTCCCACACTTGCGGCACGAGTTCGTGTTTGATGCCCCCTCCTCTGTCGCTTATCCTGTGAAAATAGGCACCATAAACGACCGCCCTTAGTTTTCAAAGTGGTCATAAACAGGCAAAAAAAATTTCTAAACCACTATAATAGATGTTGATTTAATGCTTACTAATAATTTCATGAATTAAACTTCTGCACTGAAACGTCTAAATGCTTTTGATTTCACACGTCAGCTATGGTAACCGTTTCATTATGTTATTTATCAACGTTCCAAATCATATTTTATTTATAACCCGAAAAAATACAGAACTTTACGAATCAATTAAATATAAATGCAAACCTAAAACAGAAGTTGGTGTCGTTATTGACAACGGTGACGACAATTTCAGGCAGGGGCTGATCCGCTAAGGACTTCTGCGATTCTATGACGGCCCTGAAACGAAATGTCAAGGCTCTGACAACATTCTCAACGACATACACGATGCTTTGTGGTTCGGGCCGATAGAATAGAACCACCGTGTATCCTCCTATGCGTGCCGTAAAAGGCGACTAAAGGGAGGTTCGCAGGAAGGGCATCCGGGTAAAACTTTGCTCCAAATTCCATATGGGTAACAAAACAAAGAATTTCATGCCGGCTCGGACGTCGCCTGGTCAAACAAGGTCGACAAGGTCAGCGCTTTCTTTTCTGGGCCTAGACGGAAGTGAAAAGCTAGCTATGGGCTTGAGGAAGAATTTATGAGCTCGGCCTGAAGCGACAGTCTGCCCTGGATTGTGACTTGTGGAGGGGCCTGATATGGAAAAAACGTCCAACCCTAGCATAGCGTGGAATAGGGACGTTTAAAAAATAAATGATGATGATGATGATGATACACACACGCACGCATATATATATATATATATATATATAAAATTACCTCATGGCATTTTTCAGAATTTCGTTGAGAACGTAATCAAGTGGAGGAGCGATGTACATGAACGTAGCATCCGAATGCCCGATTATTTTCACTTCCGGTGCAGAGCCGTACTTTCGTTCGCACTGTAACCTACGAATGGATTTTATGTCATTACGTGAAAAACAAGTCAAATAAAAAGGTATATGCATCAACATGCACAATTTCCATGCACGATTTCTTAAAAACAATAAAATGATTTTCGTGTATTCGAAAATATTTTCTCAAACACTGAACTTGACAGTCAAACAAAACCTAAATCTAAACTACCGACCTGGTCTCTCTTGCCTTCCTTTCGACGAGATACTTTGGTGAGAATTTTGTTTCGATGCTTCCAACGTAACCTCTCTTGGAGAAAAAACAATAATTTATTCAAAACAATCTTTTTATATAACTTTTCCAGTATAGATTGACTTGATGAACGAAGCTTTCCTTTGAATAAAACTAATTAAATAATAAAGGAGAACAACCAGAATTGCTAAATAACATTAATAAATGAAGTGAACAAAATGGAGCCATTTAAAGTTAAAATCGACTGGAGCTTATTATTAACCCTATCGAGTGGCAGTTGGAGGTAGTGGTCGCAGAGGAGTCTCATTCCGAGTCGCGACTTCATCATGTTGTCGAGGAATTTCGTTATGAGAGATTTGTCCTGGATGTAATTTTTGACGATTTGTGTTTTTACAGTGAAATTCGTAACTCGAGAAGAAAATTTAGAATGTTAGAAGCACGGTAATTTTTCTTGCATTTTTATGTTGTCAAAATTGTGATTTTCTAAAAATACAAATTTTTTGAAATTGCTGATATATATTAGAATCACCAGTTTTAGTAGATAACAAATATTTAAAACAAATAATCGACCACAAACAGAAAGCTACTTGAAAATGATTTCCGGCCTCTTTGAAGCCCTGAGACAAAAGCGATATAACTTCTTTGTGATTGTCCAGAAGATCTTGTATTGATTCGCTGAAATTCGCCTCTCCCTCTGCATCCACAACCTGCCAAATCATGACGATTACTTTTCGAATTTTTAATATAAAAATTCTTCTAATTAATGTTTTATGTAAAAAAACTTGTTAATATTTTAAAACATTTTGAATTATTAAAATTCTTGTAATTATGTATAAAAAAATTACTTTTTAATATAGCTATCTATTTCGTTTAGCTTTTATTGAATACAGGATCTGTTGCAACATGCGAATCCATAAATTATATGCCTAAAAACAAACATTTTATTACAACACCTACAGTATAAGACAAAGATGCATTTGCTAGTTTCTTGAATAGAGCCTCAAGAGAATAGCAGTGTTTATAAACAAATGAATTTTACCTGCATTATTGTTATGCAAATTTGATTATTATTTTTTTAATCAACTCACTGGAGGCGAATTGTTGAGTTGCTCGAAAGCCGATATGTAAAGCTCTTGCTGCAATACGTTTAAAAAAAAACTAATATTTAAAAGTACGTAATTAATTTTTGGGTAGATAATTAAAATAGCAATATTGATTTAATTTTTATTTGTATTATATTATTAAAAAAAAACAGAAAAACTTTATTATTATTTAACCAAAAATTATAGGTCTGCAAAAGATTTCAGAAAGCCAGCTTTTTAAGCACAATAAAAAAAAAATTTTCTATTCTCAGCTTTTCCTTTTATAAGCCCCTTATAAGAAAAAAATAACAATGAATTGATAAAGGCAAAGCTTACACATCTTAAAAGTGACGGATTAGAAGCCACAATAAAAGGCAAAGCATGAAAGGAGACAACACATTTTGCTATTCTGATTGGGAGCTGTTTCTGAAGTAGCCGTGCACAATCCTGTTTAGAAATTCTGTTTCAGTTATATATAAATAATCATAAAATCAGTTCTTTTTATTGTAAAACAAAAATGACACATTTAGTGATATTCTAAAGCTAAGTTATTTTGTGTTTATAACAATATTGATTCGAAAATAATCATATATGCTTATGCAGCTGTATCTTCCAAAAGAGTGGTAGGGAACATCCTTAACATGACCACTGCTTGTAATGTTAAAGTACTCATAGAAATATCTGAGTTTCCCATTGAAATAGACCCGCTACTTTAGTTTGAGATTACCAACACCTTTTAATTAGCAAGTAACAGTGAAATTTTATACCAATAAATTATTTCTACCAAAAGATATATCCATAAGCTTGGCAAAAGACATTGGTTCGTGGTTCTGAAAAATAATAATTATAATAAAAGAACAATCAATCAAATCAAAGATTAGAAAGCTTCTGAATCTAGCAAATGTGGTTTTGCAGGGGTAAAAATAAACGCAGACCCACTTTCTCAGCCGCTTCTATCAATTCAATCTGCAGGTAATGATTCGTCGAGAAACGCTCGTTTTCGAGAGGGATCCCTCCGTTCTGATTCTGCGTACCCACAAATCGACAGCTGGGCAAAATATTCTTCATCAACCCATTACCCCCTCTTCTCACTAGGGCACAAAGGGGTGCCGATCGCATCCTCATCCTAACGCCCGAACGGGAGACTTTTAAGGCTCCGAAAAAATTTCTATCGTATCAGTAATTTCCATTCACTTTTAAACTGGTCAAAAATACGATGCGCCAAAATGGCTATGATAAAACTTAGATACTACTAGACAAGGCCTGCTAAAGATTTATGACGTTCTTATTGTGAATTCGTTAATTCATGTTTCTGGCATGATAAAAATAACCAACCAATTGACATTCACGGTAATACACTTGAATATCCCGATTTTCTTAAAAGACTCATGTCAGACACGGCCAATCCAGATAGACAAAAGTTTCGACAACATATTCGATCATACAACAGCGCAGTTTCTTTCGCTTCCATGGCCGCAGAAATTTTTGATTTGCTTATATATAGAATTTTTTTATGGTTATCAAATGTCATTTTGTTTTTGTTGACTATTTTTATAATAACGGGCGCCGTGTTTTAAAACTTCCGTCATATTTGACGAGCTATCTCTAGTTAGTAATAATAACGAATTGAAATTCAAAAAACGATTTCGCCTTTGAATGCAGAGCACTTCTAGCGAGAACTCAAACGACTCTAAAAACGTCCTCAAAACGAGAAACAGGTGTGTATCTTGAAAATGATATCTTGAGAATATATTATACATGATATCTTGAGAATATATTATACATGATATCTTGAGAATATATTATATATGATATCTTGAGAATATATTATACATGATATCTTGAGAATATATTATATATGATAACTTGAGAATATATTATATATGATATCTTGAGAATATATCTTATAAAAAAGAAGAAGATTAAATCACTTGATTTCTGTTACCGAGTTAAAATTTTTGACTGACCAAAATTTACTTTGCTTTTTAAATTTAGAATTCAGGGGGACTCGTCTACTTCCAGTTGGTCCGAAGGTATACAATGAAGAAAACTTGTTTTCTATTAAAATTGTAAAACAATTTAGGCATTAAACAACAAAAACCTAGATGTAAAATTACCGCTTTAATGGAATCAAAAGAGTAAACAAAGTAAATAACTATGAAGAATTCAAGACAGAAAAGTCCACAAGTTTTAACTTTTGGTTCGTTTAGATAAGCAATAAATTCAATGATTCCAACAAAACACAAAAACTTAATTACAATAAAATTTATGTCAAAACTGCTGGGGCAAGAAAACATAACGAGAGAACATAGAATCGCTAACCATGGCTCTTTTGTTTTCCAAATTGATATTTTCTTGTTCTTGCCTCTATGTTTTCCAGCAATCTTAGTCCTGCACATTGGGCAGACAGTTGACTTTTTAAGCCACAATTGCATGCATTCCCAGCAAAATATGTGTTCACACGGGTCAACAATACACTCTTCATTTTTTGAAATTGTTGACAGGCAAATTGGGCAGTCGTTATCAATATCGTTTGCAGGCATTTTCTAAGTTAGAAATAAGTAATTATAGCTTTTAATTGTGTATATATATATATATATATATATATATAAATATATATATATATATAAATGAATGTATGTATGTATGTATGTATGTATATATATATATATATATATATATATATATATATATATATATATATATATATATATATATATAAATGAATGTATGTATGTATGTATGTATGTATATATATATATATATATATGTTATTCATGCATTGCTACACCATTCATCCGATCGTAATGAAATTTTCACACAACCTTGAGAGTTGAGGGGAATCAAATATAGAGAAAAAAATTTGAAATCCGACACAAAATGAGCGGAGCGGAGCGGGTGAGCGAGCGGAAACTATATATATATATATATATATATATATATATATATATATATATATACGCGGAAAATCGACCAAGAACGGGAAAGCGGAGAAGGGAACGGGAGATAGAGAGACAAACATTAGAAAAACCTCTAGTATATATATATATATATATATATATATATATATTTATATATATTTATATATATATATATATATATATATATATATATATTTATATATATATATATATATATATATATATATATTTATATATATATATATATATATATATATATATATATATTTATATATATATATATATATATATATATATATATATATATATATACATACATACATACATTCATTTATATATATATATATATATATACATACATACATACATTCATTTTTATATATATATATATATATATATATATATATATATATAATATATAAACAATTAAATATTACTGTTTTTAATATTTATGTTTTTCCTTTTAAAAAGCTCCAAGAACTTGAAACTCTATTTTATTACAATTTTTGTTTTTTAATTATTTAGAACAACAAAATTATCTAAAGAAAGTTATATCGTTGAAATTATTAACTTTTAATAACTCTTTAAAAAAAAGATACACAATTAAAAGCTATAATTACTTATTTCTAACTTAGAAAATGCCTGCAAACGATAGTGATAACGACTGCCCAATTTGCCTGTCAACACTTTCCAAAAATGAAAAGTGTATTGTTGTCCCGTGTGAACACATATTTTGCTGGGAATGCATGCAATCGTGGCTTAAACAGTCAACTGTCTGCCCAATGTGCAGCACTGAGATTGCTGGAAAACATAGAGGCAAGAACAAGAAAATATCAATTTGGAAAACAAAAGAGCCATGGTTAGCGATTTTATGTTCTCTCGTTATGTTTTCTTGCCCCAGCAGTTTTGTCATAAGTATTAATGTGATTAATTTTTTGTGTTGGTATGAATTCATTGAATTTATTGCTTATCTAAACAAACCAGAAGTTAAAACTTGTGCACTTTTCTGTCTTGAATTCTACATACTTATTCACTTTGCATTATCTTTAGATTCCATTAAAGCTGTAATTTTACATCTAGGTTTTTGTTGTTTAATGCCTGTATTGTTTTACAATTTTAATAGAAAACAAGTTTTCTTCATTGTATACCTTCAAGTACAGATATTTTGTATATTGTTTAGCACGTGGTTTGAATTTGGGACATTCTATTGGGTGCTTGTAAAGGACTGCCTCAGCACACCCATAGATAATTCTGATTACTATTGTGTTCAGGTTAGGTTAAACAAAAATGGTGCGCATGAGCTATAAACTTTTTTTGTTTATCGATCGGTGTGATTATTGTTGATTTTATTATCGTTGTGTTGAAATTTCGATTTGTTTTATTTTGTCTCTTTCAATAAACGAAGTAAGAAAACTTACAAAAGGACTTCAACGCGACAAACGCAACTGTTCAGTGACCACTACTCATCTAAAGTCTTCAAAGATTATTATTATTTTTATCAACAACAAATATTATTATTATTAATTAAAAATCCATAAGAAATATTTAAAAAAAATTAAGTTTTCAAAAGGTCAAATTATGATCCACGACTGGAAGTACTTATGTGCTTCCTACATACAACCATTTCAGTCATAAAACACCTGGTGTAAAGGACTATAAACTATAATTAAAAAAAATAAAGGACATACATACATACATGGACAAACAGGAATTTATATATATATATCTATATATATATAAAAATGAATGTTTGTATGTTAATGGCCTTTATGCATTGCTACACCATTCATCCGATCGTAATGAAATTTTCACACAACCTTGAGAGTCAAGAGGAATCAAATATAAGAAAAAAAATTTGAAATCCGTCACAAAATGAGCGGAGCGGAGCGGGTGAGCGAGCGGGAACTACACACACACACATATATATATATATATATATATATATATATATATATATATATATATATATATATATATATAAATATAAAGTACAAAACTATTTCCTTTAAAACATCGTCATATATTGAAAATTGGCTGAAAAAATACAATTTCAAATTTCAAATCTTTCTATCGAATTAATTATGCCACCTAAACGAAAAGCTATTGATTCCACAGTTTATTCGCAATATATATATATATATATATATATATATATATATATATATATATATATATATATATGTGAATGTTTGTGGGTTAGTTTGTCTATTACAGAAACGGGAAAGCGACCCGGAACGGACAGCGAGCGGGAACGGAAAAGCAAGCGTGAGCGGGAATGGGAGAGCAAACGTGAGCGGGAACGGGACAGCGACCGGGAACGGGAAAACGACCGGGAGCGGGAAAGCGACCGAGAGCGGGAAAGCGACCGGTAGCGGGAAAGCGACCGGCAGCGGGAAAACGACCGAAAACGGGAAAGCGAACAGGAGTGGGAAAGCAGGTGGGAAAGGAAACGGGAGAGAAAGAGACAAACATTAGAAAAACCTCTAAAAAACCCGGGCAACGCCGGGTATCTCCGCTAGTATATATATATATGGCTGTATATAGGAAGCACCTATGTACTTCCTGTCGTCGATCCTTTAAACTTTTCCCTCCTCCTTTCTCCAGGCTTGGAAAATGGTTTGGTTGAAGCGTCTCGCTAACCCGTTAGTTTGAAGGTGGTATGCTGATGTCATTGCAAATGAAATTACCATTTCTTCACGGAGATAATTAACCAGGCCTGATAACAGAGGTTGGCTGCTCTTCGGTGGAGTTATATGATTACGCGGTTTTCAGTTTTGTTTTATGAATTTCTTACATCGCTAAGACGTCTCATGATGTTGTTTAAGAATAAAAGCAAACAACCGTATATGTCACCCAGAGTTCAAAATTTCAATAAAACCGTTTATTGCAAGTCACGACGGACATAAAGAAAAACCTCGTCCGACGGAACGCCCAGAAGTCTGAGTTTCCTATCGCAGATCAATTTGTTGCGATTATACGAATAAAACTCCGAAAATTAACATATTCTGGATTAAAATCAGTTTGTAGTAAACGGCAGGAATGAAGTTTCTAGTCCTTTCCTCGGTCTTGTGCGAACTTTTCCCTGAGGCTGCCTAGGAAGTCGATGAACTTGGCATCTTGATCTTCTTCGTTGTAAAGTGTGTACTGTGGACATTTTAAAATGTGGACGTTTAGAATAGGCGAAAATTTGCTATTTTAAATATTTCTTCGACGTACTCCGACTTATTAGATAGAGCGTCAGAGATGAGACTATGACATTAGTTCTACGAGATGTGTAATCTCGAACCGATATACATATTAAAAGTTCAAGAAGTAAAACAACTCACAGCCTCTTCCAATTTTTCTAACCCCGCCGAGTGTGAAGGAGGGCTCTGTGAAGATGAAAACATTATTTTATTGATTTAAAATATCTCGAAACTGCATCTCTAATGCAAACAAAAATATAAAAAAAAATACATCAAGAGGACTGGCAAGCATAAAATAAGCCAAAAAACCGTCGAGGTTTCTCGTTGTACGACACGAACATCATTATCACCACCGCCACGACGAACCACGCTTACTTACCTTCCCTCGTTGATGAGGTTGCTGTAGGCGAGAAACGTGCTGTCGTCAGGGACGTCAATTAGGGGGGGCAGGAGGGGGCGATCGCCCCCCTCCTGAGTTTTCAGTGGGCCCCCGGCACTAAAGTGGGCCCCACACAGTTAAGTGGGCCCCACGAAATCAAGTGGGCCACACGCAGTTAAGTGGGCCACACGCATTTTAGTGGGCCACACGCAGTTAAGTGGGCCCCGCGCAGTTAAGTGGGCCCCATCACTAAAGTGGGCCCCACGCACTTAAGTTAGTGGGCCCTGCGGATTTTTAAGTGGCCCTTCCCGGAATTTTCAGTGGGCCCCCGGCACTAGAGTGGGCCCTACGCAGTAAAGTGGGCCTCATCACTAAAGTGGGCCAAACGCACTTAAGTGGGCCCGCCCTTAAGTGGTCTCCGGCGATTAAGTGGGCCCCGGAACATATGTTAGTGGGCCCCTCCTGATTTCTAAATAGCGCTTCCCGGACGTTTCAGTAGGCCCCCTGCACTAAAGTTGGCCCCACGTACTTAAGGGGGCACTCGGCACTAAATTGGGTCCCACGCACTTAAAAGGGCCCAGTACTGAAGTGAGCCCCACGCACTCAAGGGGCCCCCGGCACTGATGTGGGCTCCACGCACTTAAGTGGGCTTCGGTCTTACGTGAGCCTCTGCACTCAAGTGGGCTCCCGGCACCTAAGTGGGCCCCTACTTACTTAAGTGACTCTTCCCGGACTTTTCAGTGGGTTTCCCGGCATTAAAGTGATTCCCCGCACTTAAGTGGGCTCCCCGCCCTTGAGTGGTCCACCGCACTTAAGTGGCTCCCACCCCCGTTTTCACGTGAGCCACCATACTAAATTGGTCCCCCTCGCTTAAGTGGTCCACCGCACTTAAGTGGCTCCCACTAAATTGGTCCCCCGCACTTAAGTGGGCCCCGGCACTCAAGTGGGTCCCTCTTAACTTTTAACTGGCCTTTTCCTGATTTTTGACTGGCCCTTCTCTGACTGTTAAGTAGCCCTCCCTGACTTTTATGTAGGCTCCTGACTTTTAAGTGGGCCATGGTTAATATATGGGCACCTTTCAGACCGTTACTTTCAAAACTCATGGACATCATTTAGGGGAACTGGGCTTCGGACTTTTATGTAAACCAATAGTTATTATATATGGGCCCCTGTTGGTTTTTTTTGGTGTTTTTAGTGAGATTTGAGAAGAGAAAAACAGAAGCTTTTGTAATTATAGGATGCAGCCATATGTAGAAAAATGCCGTCCCGGTTATAAAAATGGTTAGCGTTATTCATAGCCTGGCCAAGTAGATTGTCCATAGAAATTAAAAGAAAGAAGAGATGCTAAAGAAACTAAGAAGCTTGATCGTCCACGTCGAGATGGAGAGGTGTTAAAAAAGTTATGAACAGTTCAAAATGGAACGAGGTAGGTCACAGATTTTTTATGCATGCATCGATCGCATTTTGTCTAAGTTGAACGCACGATTTACAGAAAATACTTAAAATAGTGATATTCTTGCATGCCTGAATTCCTTCAATCCGCAATCTGATGATTTCCTCTCTGCACTCTGCAGACCGAATAGGAACACTTTTGCGGCCAGTCCCAACCCGGATAAAAAATATCAAATTATGATTCACGACAGGATAATTCAATATATATTACATATACTAGCATCTTCCACAAGGGCAACAACAAGTTTTCAGGCAATCGTTACGTTAGTTTATGATAATTATTATTTACTCGAAACAGGGATGTGCAAAGATATCGAATTAGGCTTTTCAAATTTTTCTTGTTTTAGATTTTGAATTAAATGATTGTACACATTATCCGCTGAGTTATTATATTTATAATAACCAAATAGACAAAACAGATTTCATTCCTTATAGCATATAATAAAGATATTATTGAAGTTAAGTTGTGTATAGAATATACATCATATTGAAATTACTGCTATTTTAGAAAGTAGATGTTATTGAAATTGCTGTTGTATATCATTTTGAAATTACTGCTAGTATAGAATGTACATAGTATTGAAATTATGGCTATTGTAGAATGTACATAGTATTGAAATTATGGCTATTGTAGAATGTACATAGTATTGAAATTATGGCTATTGTAGAATGTACATAGTATTGAAATTACGGCTAGTATAGAATGTAGATGTTATTGAAATTACTGTTAGTATATATAATGTACATCATATTGAAATTACTGCTAGGCACAACAAGATAGTGAATCATCATCATCATCATCACAAGAAAATGATGATCACATTGGTGGTGGAAAAAAAGAATCGGCAATTAATGTTTGTCGTTTCGTTTCTAAGTTCAATTTTTTTTTTATAAATGGTTATTTTTTAATTTTTTTTCCTTTATTTCTCTTTCAGTACCGGGCGGATGATGCAGACGAAACGAAAAGAGAGGTGAGTCTCGTGTTCCTCGTGAACCTAATTGCTTTGTTCACCTGTCGATGTGCATTTTAAGACTTGTTGGACGATTGTACAAATCTATGATAACAATATTAATATTATTATCAACGATAAGCAATATGTTAAATTGTTATAATATTAGTATTAATAACGAATTAAAAGTCGAAAAATTAATATTATTATAAATGGTGAACAATATGTTAAATTGTTATAATATTAGTAATAATAACGAATTAAAAGTAAAAAAAATAATATTCTTATAAACGATAAACAATATGTTAAATTGTTATAATATTAGTAATAATAACGAATTGAAATTCAAAAAACGATTTCGCCTTTGAATGCAGAGCACTTCTAGCGAGAACTCAGACGACTCTAAAAACATCCTCAAAACGAGAAACAGGTGTGTATCTTGAATATGATATCTTGAAAATATATTATATATGATATCTTGAGAATATATTATACATGATATCTTGAGAATATATTATATATGATATCTTGAGAATATATTATATATGATATCTTGAGAATATATTATATATGATATCTTGAGAATATATTATACATGATATCTTGAGAATATATTATAAATGATATCTTGAGAATATATTATATATGATATCTTGAGAATATATTATATATGAAATCTTGAGAATATATTATATCTTATAAAAAAAAAAGATTAAATCACTTGATTTTTGTTACCGAGTTCAAATTTTTGACCGACCAAAATTTATTTTGCTTTTCAAATTTAGAATTCAGGAGGACTCGTCTACTTCCAGTTGGTCCGAACGTTCGGCACGGGCGAAGCAGAGCAGCACCATCGTCGTGGAAGACAGCAACGAAGAAGAAGAAGAAGATAAAATAATAAAAAAAGAATATTCGGAATTTTCGGGAGAGGAAAGGGAAGAGAAACAGCAGAAATCCATCCAGTACGCGAAATTAAAGAACGAATACTCGTCCGAAGAAGAGACTAAAGAAAAAGAATTTCAAGGGAAACAGAAATCCATCCAGTACGCGAAAAAGATTGATTACTCGGATTCGTCCGAAGAAGAGACAACAGAGAAGGAAGTCCAAGGGAAACAAAAATCCATCCAGTACGCGAAATTAAAGAACGATTACTCAGATTCGTCCGAAGAAGAGACAAAAGAAAAAGAATTCCAAGGGAAACAGAAATCCATCCAGTATGCGAAAATAAAGAATGAATACTCGGATTCGTCCGAAGAAGATAGGCTGATAGCAAGCTCGTCAGTTTAGGAAACCATGATGAACAATATTAGATAAGGAACAATTGAAGTCAGAAGCCTTGAACAATAAATATGAACAATGAATTTAAATTTATTTTTCCAATCTGCAACTCCTTTTTGTAAAACACAAAATGTTAGAGCATAATGATAATCATATAATAATTAATAATAATATAACATAATTGAACACGTGCAATGCAACAAACGAAACAAATTGAAAGATACACAGTAAATCATGATTTTAAAAACTAAAAACAAATTACCAAAGCTTTGCCACTTACTTTTGAATGGGAGATATGAACAATGAATTTCTAATTTGATTTAATTTTAATTGGTTAAGTCTGGAACTCTTTTTGTGAAGCACAAAATATCTCTAAATAGAAGAAATTTCACCTGCAATTTATTGATTAGTCCTGAAAACCAAAGTTATCTAGATTTAAAAGATAAGTTGCTAAAATCAAATATAAAGTTTGCCGATAGCAGAGCTGTCGTATCGGAGGTTCGGAAGAGCATGAGCTCTATGAAATCAAAACAAAGGTATCCGGCGGCACCATAGATATCTATGGGCGGCACTAAACAACACACATATTTATTCAATTTAATATTTATATTTAAAACCTTTAAAACTTAAGAAACAAAAATAAAAAATATTTTGTATAATTTAACTATAAATTAATTTATTTTTATTTTGTAGAAAAAAAATTTACTCCAACTTACTACCGCTGACCAAAACGTTTTTTGTCCATAAAACATCAACGGAGAAACCAATTTATTTAAAATTTTACAGGAACCACCGCTTGAATAATTTACATAAGTATGCCAAATTTCAGTTAAATCTGTTCAGCCGTTTTCATTTTATTTCCGGACAAACAAACAAACAAGCATTTCATTTTTATATATAAGATAATATTCATTTATATAATAATTCGTGTTGTGCTTCGGATGTGTCAGTTTGTTTGAATGAATGTGGGAAAATTGTATTCAACTCAAATTGTAATCCAGTCATCACATTGGAATGCAATTTTTTTTAGCCAGATTTGAACCTCGAGCCTGGCAATAATAAGTCTACGCCTGAATAATACCTCAGTGCACATCATTCAGTGTTCAGTCCTAGTATTATACCTGTTTGATATAAGGCTAAGATTTAATATTTCCAGAAACAGTTAGAGGTTTTTGGCATGTATTTATATATATTTCATTTATCTATTATATTCTTTGATTATCTGAATTTTCAATTCAATTCGTCTTTATTCAGACCATCGTCAGACCGCAATGGCTTACAGCAATAATTAAATAAATAAATAAGTAATAATTATAAATAAGAAATATAATAAAAATAAAATAAACTAAAACATAAAATGAAATACAGAATTTTTAATGTTCTTTCTTGATTCCAGAATATTTCATCGGTATAAGCGACCACGACTTGGTGTTCAGCCAGGACGATCTTGATGATGATGATGAGAACACCAACAAAGAGCACTTCGAACAAGTTGTAAGTTGACGTCTGCTTGGTGTTGGATGAAGGGATGGGCGTGTTACTTTTGCAATTCAAGTAGATTAATAATAAATATAATTAGTTATAAGTATAAATAAATATAAGTTGTTAGTGTAAATAAATATAAGTTGTTAGTGATAAATATTATGATAATGATTATAATAAGAAATAAATATAATAAGTATTACATATAATTAGTAAATATAAATAATAATGAATATAATTAGTAAATAAATAAAAATTTGATTAGTAATAAGTGTAATTGGTAACATGTATAATAAATAATTAATGATGTAATTCAAATAATAAAAAAAGAATATTCGGAATTTTCGGGAGAGGAAAGGGAAGAGAAACAGCAGAAATCCATCCAGTACGCGAAATTAAAGAACGAATACTCGTCCGAAGAAGAGACTAAAGAAAAAGAATTTCAAGGGAAACAGAAATCCATCCAGTACGCGAAAAAGATTGAT
Organism: Erpobdella octoculata; assembly: GCA_963978895.1. Lineage (NCBI taxonomy): Eukaryota > Metazoa > Annelida > Clitellata > Hirudinida > Erpobdellidae > Erpobdella > Erpobdella octoculata. The sequence continues at coordinate 39,943,492 of OZ022241.1, forward strand.
TACTCGGATTCGTCCGAAGAAGAGACAACAGAGAAGGAAGTCCAAGGGAAACAAAAATCCATCCAGTATGCGAAATTAAAGAACGATTACTCAGATTCGTCCGAAGAAGAGACAAAAGAAAAAGAATTCCAAGGGAAACAGAAATCCATCCAGTATGCGAAAATAAAGAACAAATACTCTGATTCGTCCGAAGAAGAGACAACAGAGAAGGAAGTCGATCATGCCGACAAAATGGAGGACCAGTCGTATTCGTCCGAGGACGAGGCGGGGAACAAGTCGGACGCGTCGGAGGACTTTTTTGAAGACGACGCCGGAGTCGAGGGTGACGGTTCATCCGACCGCAAGTCCGAAAGCACGAGCGAAAGTCTCGTGGAAGACGAAGGCGGTGACCGAGGAACGACGGACGCGAACCACCCCCCCGAAACGACGAACCCCGAAGCGACACTTCCGCTAGAAGGCAGAAGTGCATTCGAGAGTGCTGACGAGAGTTATCAAGAAGATGATGTACAAGCCAGTCATTCCTCTGGGATTTCCATGAAATCTGGTGAGAATTAGACCAGTGTTTCTGGATGATTATCAATAATGGAGTACTGAGGTCAATAATAATGATGATGTTAATTATATCAGTAATGATGTTGGTAATTATGCTAATTATCTTGGTAATAATGCTAATGATGCTGGTAATTATGCTAATGATGTTGGTAATAATGCTAATGTATTTGTAATTATGCTAATGATGTTTTTACTGGTAATGATGTTGACGACCATTTTGCTGATAATATTGTTTGTATTGTTAATGATGTTATGACAAAATTGGTAATGATGCTAATGAAAGAAAAACTTTTTAAAAACTAGTCTTATGATAAGACTAGGGTGCTCGCTAAGCCATACAGATCTGTTCATTAAATTCAAACTGAGCACCCTAGTCTTATCATAAGACTAGTTTTTAAAAAGTTTTATTTATTTGTATTTTCTACTTTTTAGTCTTTACACTTTTTTAATTATCTTCACAATTATCCGACACTCACTATAAATCGAAAATATTTAATTAAATCAATATATACAAATAAACGAGTAACCTGACAAAGCAAGTTAATATAAGACAAAGACTAGTAAAAATATGGAAAAGGAGTTGTTGAAGATGTTGAGGTCTTCATATAAAACGTTGATGATGGCTGTAATAGTTGTTACACTGAGAACAAAACTACGGTAGAAACACTAATGACAGTGCTGATAATAATGACAATGTAGGTCACGACGATCAAACAAGCGTCAAAGAATCCATGGACGACAGTGACGGCGAAAAAAACCGGTCAACCAACGTAACCGGAGTCGGAGAAATGTTCCGAAGTCGTTTGGCGGACGACGGAGACGTTCCGTCAGCGAATGTCACGGGCGTCGACAAGCTGTTCAACCCGATGGACGTGGATCAGATCAACTCGACTCTCGACGAAAGCCTCGCCCGGGCGCTGATGAACAACCGGTCGAAATCTGTCGGCAACGATGGATCCGACGAGGAGGAATGCGACTCGGACGATGACGCAGACGACAGCACGTTCCTCGCCTACAGCAACCTCATCAACGAGGGAAGGTAAGTAAGCGTGGTTCGTCGTGGCGGTGGTGATAATGATGTTCGTGTCGTACAACGAGAAACCTCAACGGTTTTTTGGCTTATTTTATGCTTGCCAGTCCTCTTAATGTATTTTTTTTTATATTCTTGTTTGCATTAGAGATGCAGTTTCGAGATATTTTAAATTAATAAAATAATGTTTTCATCTTCACAGAGCCCTCCTTTTAGACAACCAACACTCGGCGGGGTTAGAAAAATTGGAAGAGGCTGTGAGTTGTTTTACTTCTTGAACTTTTAATATGTATATCGGTTCGAGATTACACATCTCGTAGAACTAATGTCATAGTCTCATCTCTGACGCTCTATCTAATAAGTCGGAGTACGTCGAAGAAATATTTAAAATAGCAAATTTTTGCCTATTCTAAACGTCCACATTTTAAAATGTCCACAGTACACACTTTACAACGAAGAAGATCAAGATGCCAAGTTCATCGACTTCCTCAGCAGCCTCAGGGAAAAGTTCGCACAAGACCGAGGAAAGGACTAGAAACTTCATTCCTGCCGTTCACTACGAACTGATTTTAATCCAGAATATGTTAATTTTCGGAGTTTTATTCTTGTAATCGCAACAAATTGATCTGCGATAGGAAACTCAGACTTCTGGGCGTTCCGTCGGACGAGGTTTTTCTTTATGTCCGTCGTGACTTGCAATAAACGGTTTTATTGAAATTTTGAACTCTGGGTGACATATACGATCGGGTGACTTTATCGTGTTGGTCGTTTTTAATTTTGACATATAAGGTTGTTTGCTTTTATTCTTAAACAACATCATGAGACGTCTTTGCGATGTAAGAAATTCATAGAACAAAACTGAAAACCGCGGAATCATATAACTCCACCGAAGAGCAGCCAACCTCTGTTTCCAGGCCTGGTTAATTATCTCCGTGAAAAAATGGCAATTTCTTTTGCAATGACATCAGCATACCACCTTCAAACTAACGGGTTAGCGAGACGCTTCAACCAAACTATTTTCCAAGCCTGGAGAAAGGAGGACGGAAAAGTTTAAAGGATCGAATTATGGTTGAAGACAGGAAGTACATAGGTGCTTCCTATATACAGCCAAAATAATAATCCTATATACAAAACAAATTTACAAGATCGTCATTTCAGGGTGCAGGAGTGACATTTGTTATGGTACCTAATGAAGACCATGATAGTGATGACATAAAAAATGAATTTTTGTTGAAATTGTCTTTATTAGAATATAGATAACTTTCCGGTCATCCGCTAATTTGGGAGGGAAAAGTTTAGATGTTTTTGGAAAATTACGTACGTCTTCCTTCTTCGGTCATCAGCTTTTAAGAAACTCCAAAGACTGTCTATTTTTTGTTTAGACATTACGATAAAACTTGTCTTAGCTTAAAGCAATTATCTGCATTTGTGTTTTCACTCAACAACACAAAAGTATCAATCAAAATTCTTAATATTTGCATTGTTACTTTTCGCAATTAAAGTAATGTAAACAAAAACCTCAAAGAAATGAAGTCGCGGGAAAAAAAGATCGCAATCAGGGTGCCTCATCTTAGGAGGTCAATTTGAAAAATAATACATAAAAACTCTTGGACAATACAAAAAGGTTTAGTAGAGCAAAATATGGCTGTTTCAACTCTTTCAACAGAGATTGTTGAAATGTTTGTCTTTTTCAGATCAATTTTTGAATTAAACTTCTGCACTGAAACGTCTAAATGCTTTTAATTTCACACGTCAGCTATGGTAACCGTTTCATTATGTTATCTATCAACGTTCCAAATCATGTTTTATTTATAACCCGAAAAAATACAGAACTTTACGAATCAATTAAATATAAATGCAAACCTAAAACAGAAGTTGGTGTCGTTATTGACAACGGTGACGACAATTTCAGGCAGGGGCTGATCCGCTAAGGACTTCTGCGATTCTATGACGGCCCTGAAACGAAATGTCAAGGCTCTGACAACATTCTCAATGACATACACACACGCATGCACGCATATATATATATATATATATATAAAATTACCTCATGGCATTTTTCAGAATTTCGTTGAGAACGTAATCAAGTGGAGGAGCGATGTACATGAACGTAGCATCTGAATGCCCGATTATTTTCACTTCCGGTGCCGAGCCGTACTTGCGTTCGCACTGTAACCTACGAATGGATTTTATGTCATTTCGTGAAAAACAACTCAAATAAAAAGGTATATGCATCAACATGCACAATTTCCATAAAACAATAAAATTATTTTCGTGTATTCGAAAATATTTTCTCAAACACTGAACTTGACAGTCAAACAAAACCTAAATCTAAATATTTCAAACGAAAGTCGAAACTACCGACCTGGTCTCTCTTGCCTTCCTTTCGACGAGATACTTTGGTGAGAATTTTGTTTCGATGCTTCCAACGTAACCTCTCTTGGAGAAAAAACAATAATTTATTCAAAACAATCTTTTTATATAACTTTTCCAGTATAGATTGACTTGATGAACGAAGCTTTCCTTTGAATAAAACTAATTAAATAATAAAAAAGATTACAATACAAATAAACAACCAGAATTGCTCAATAACATTAATAAATGAAGTGAACAAAATGGAGCCATTTAAAGTTAAAATCGACTGGAGCTTATTATTAACCCTATCGAGTGGCAGTTGGAGGTAGTGGTCGCAGAGGAGTCTCATTCCGAGTCGCGACTTCATCATGTTGTCGAGGAATTTCGTTATGAGAGATTTGTCCTGGATGTAATTTTTGACGATTTGTGTTTTTACAGTGAAATTCGTAACTCGAGAAGAAAATTTAGAATGTTAGAAGCACGGTAATTTTTCTTGCATTTTTATGTTGTCAAAAATTGTGATTTTCTAAAAATACAAATTTTTTGAAATTGCTGATATATATTAGAATCACCAGTTTTAGTAGATAACAAATATTTAAAACAAATAATCGACCACAAACAGAAAGCTACTTGAAAATGATTTCCGGCCTCTTTGAAGCCCTGAGACAAAAGCGATATAACTTCTTTGTGATTGTCCAGAAGATCTTGTATTGATTCGCTGAAATTCGCCTCTCCCTCTGCATCCACAACCTGCCAAATCGTGACGATTACTTTTCGAATTTTTAATATAAAAATTCTTCTAATTAATGTTTTATGTAAAAAACTTGTTAATATATTAAAATTCTTGTAATTATGTATAAAAAAAAACTTTTTAATATAGCTATCTATTTCGTTTATACAGGATAATACAGGATCTGTTGCAACATGCGAATCCATAAATTATATGCCTAAAAACAAACATTTTATTACAACACCTACAGTATAAGACAAAGATGCATTTGCTAGTTTCTTGAATAGAGCCTCAAGAGAATAGCAGTGTTTATAAACAAATGAATTTTACCTGCATTATTGGTATGCAAATTTGATTATTATTTTTTTAATCAACTCACTGGAGGCGAATTGTTGAGTTGCTCGAAAGCCGATATGTAAAGCTCTTGCTGCAATACGTTTAAAAAAAAACTAATATTTAAAAGTACGTAATTAATTTTTGGGTAGATAATTAAAATAGCAATATTGATTTAATTTTTAACTTTATTATTATTTAACCAAAAAATTATAGGTCTGCAAAAGATTTCAGAAAGCCAGCTTTTTAAGCACTGTAAAAAAAAAAATTTTTCTATTCTCAGCTTTTCCTTTTATAAGCCCCTTATAAGAAAAAAATAACAATGAATTGATAAAGGCAAAGCTTACACATCTTAAAAGTGACGGATTAGAAGCCACAATAAAAGGCAAAGAGTGAAAGGAGACAACACATTTTGCTATTCTGATTGGGAGCTGTTTCTGAAGTAGCCGTGCACAATCCTGTTTAGAAATTCTGTTTCAGTTATCTTATATATAAAAATGAAATGTTTGTTTGTTTGTTTGTTTGTTTGTTCGGACATAAAATGTAAACGGCTGAACAGATTTAATTGAAATTTGGCACACTTATGTATCTTATTCAAGCGGTGGTTCCTGTAAAATTTTAAGTAAATTGGTTTCTCCGTTGATGTTTTACGGACAAAAAACGTTTTGGTCAGCGGTAGTAAGTTGGAGTAAAATTTTTTTCTACAAAATAAAATAAAATTAATTTATAGTTAAATTATACAAAATATTTTTAATTTTTTTTTCTTAAGTTTTAAAGGTTTTAAATATAAATATTAAATTAAATAAATATGTGTGTTGTTTAGTTCCGCCCATAGATATCTATGGTGCCGCCGGATACCTTTGTTTTGATTTCATAGAGCTCATTGAGGCTCATTCTCTTCCGAACCTCCAATACGACAGCTCTGCTATCGGTAAACTTTATATTTGATTTTAGCAACTTATTTTTTAAATCTAGATAACTTTGGATTTCAGGACTAATCAATAAATTGCAGGTGGAATTTCTTCTATTTAGAGATATTTTGTGCTTCACAAAAAGAGTTCCAGACTTAACAAATTAAAATTAAATCAAATTAGAAATTCATTGTTCATATCTCCCATTCAAAAGTAAGTGGCAAAGCTTTGGTAATTTGTTTTTAGTTTTTAAAATCATGATTTACTGTGTATCTTTCAATTTGTTTCGTTTGTTGCATTGCACGTGTTTAATTATGTTATATTATTATTAATTATTATAAGATTATCATTATGCTCTAACATTTTGTGTTTTGCAAAAAGGAGTTGCAGATTGGAAAAATAAATTTAAATTCATTGTTCATATTTATCGTTCAAGGCTTCTGACTTCAATTGTTCCTTATCTAATATTGTTCATCATGGTTTCCTAAACTGACGAGCTTGCTATCAGCCTATCGGTAAATAAGAAATTTTTTTGGGCAGGTAAGTTTTTTTTTATGTGATGGCATTACAACCATTATTATTCACGAGTAGTTATGACTATAAGATTATGAATTAATTTATCGGTCTTATTTTATTTTTTACTTTTCAGAGGAAATTAGAAAATTACATTTTAAAGAAAATCTTACATGCAACATCAATTTATTGTAAAAGTTTCACTGATATATGAGGTGCATGAAATTTGAAAGAAATGAAAGCAAGTGCAGTATTTTTGTGTTTCAACAAAATCATGAACAAAGTTCTCAAGCCAGCCTATCAATCTGCTGCTGTTTTGTTCAATTTATAATTGCATCATTTGCTAAATAAAAGTGGTACTCTTCGATTGTTCCAAATTGATGATCTCAGAAAACTCTCGGAAAATTCATTAAGTTAATGCTTTGAAGGTTTTTAATATTATTATTACATGTTTTATTTCAATCTGTGTTTTTTATCACATTTTTCAAAGCCACGGGTCAACATTTATTAACATGCCACAGATCAATTTTGATGACTGTGCACAGCATTCCGCTACAGCCCATCTAAGCCACATTGGGAAGGCTCTAAAATTTAATGGAGGAACAGAAGAGCAAGCTGGAGCGGTAAAGCGTAAAAGCAACCGGGATCGGGAAAAGTAAAAGAGACCGGGGCCGGAAAAGCGACCGTGAGCAGAAATGCGACCAGGAGTGAGAAAGCGACATGGAACGGGAAAGCAAGCGGTTAAGGAAACGGGAGCCAGAGAGAAAACGATAAAAAGCCTTTGAAATCCCCGGGCAACGCCGGGTAACCCAGCTAGTATATAAATAATCATAAAATCAATTCTTTTTATTGAAAAACAAAAATGACACATTTAGTGATATTCTAAAGCTAAGTTATTTTGTGTTTATAACAATATTGATTCGAAAATAATCATATATGCTTATGCAGCTGTATCTTCCAAAAGAGTGGTAGGGAGCATCCTTAACATGACCACTGCTTGAAATGTTAAAGTACTCATAGAAATATCTGAGTTTCCCATTGAAATAGAAAATAGACCCGCTACTTTAGTTTGAGATTACCAACACCTTTTAATTAGCAAGTAACAGTGAAATTTTATACCAATAAATTATTTCTACCAAAAGATATATCCATAAGCTTGGCAAAAGACATTGGTTCGTGGTTCTGAAAAATAATAATTATAATAAAAGAACAATCAATGAAATCAAAGATTAGAAAGCTTCTGAATCTAGCAAATGTTGGTTTTGCAGGGGTAAAAATAAACGCAGACCCACTTTCTCAGCCGCTTCTATCAATTCAATCTGCAGGTAATGATTCGTCGAGAAACGCTCGTTTTCGAGAGGGATCCCTCCGTTCTGATTCTGCGTACCCACAAATCGACAGCTGGGCAAAATATTCTTCATCAACCCATTACCCCCTCTTCTCACTAGGGCACAAAGGGGTGCCGATCGCATCCTCATCCTAACGCCCGAACGGGAGACTTTTAAGGCTCCGAAAAAATTTCTATCGTATCAGTAATTTCCATTCACTTTTAAACTGGTCAAAAATACGATGCGCCAAAATGGCTAAAAAATTATTATTTAGTTTCTTTTCTAAAAATAAAGATATACATGTTCACCATTTTTTACAAATTTGGTTTCCCGGACCTCAAATGTGGGTTGGAAAATTGGGTTATTTGGTTTTCAAAGTAGCTTCTACTCAAAAACTGTTAATGTTACAAAAGTAAAAATTAGTATTTAGTTTCTACTCTAAAAATAACGATATAAGGGTTTCACAATTTATTGAAAATTTGGTTTCCAGGACTTCAAATGTGGGGTGGAAAATAGGGTTATTTGGTTTTTAAAGTAACTGCTATTCAACAACTGTAATTGCCACAGATGTAAAAATTAATACTTAGTATCTACTCAAAAAAAAAGATTTACGTGTTTCATCATTTTTTGGGTTATTTGGTTTTTAAAGTAGCTGCTACTCAAAAACTGTTAATGCTACAGAAGTAAAAATTAGTATTTAGTTTCTACTCCAAAAATAATGAAATACGTGTTTTAGCATTTTGTAAAAATTTGGTTTCCAGGACCTCAAATGTGGGGTGGAAATAAGGGTTATTTGATTTCAAAATAACTGCTACTCACAAACTGTAAGTGCTACAAATGTAAAAATTAGTATTTTGAAGTTTTGTAGAAGCTACTTTGAAAACCAAATAACCCAATTTTCCAACCCACATTTGAGGTCCGGGAAACCAAATTTGTAAAAAATGGTGAACATGTATATCTTTATTTTTAGAAAAGAAACTAAATAATAATTTTTACATCTGTGATATTTACTGTTTTTGAGTAGCAGTTACTATAAAAGACAATTAGCCCTATTTTCCACCCCACATTTGAAGTCCTGGAAACCAAATTTTCAAAAAATGCTAAAACACGTGTTTCATTATTTTTGGAGTAGAAACTAAATACTAATTTTTACTCCTGTAGCAGTAACAGTTTTTGAGTAGAAGCTACTTTAAAAACAAAATAACTCAATTTTCCAACCCACATTTGAGGTCCGGGAAACCGAATTTTCAAAAAATGGTGAAACACGTATCTTTTTATTTTTCAAAAAGAATCTATATACCAAATTTCAAAATCTCCTCATTTTTGGTTTTCGAGATATACATTGTTTTAGAAAAAAGTTTGTTTTCCAGTTTTTTCCCCTCAGGAGCAAAATTTTCAAAAATCCTTTCATAGCGGATGTTTACGCTATAAAAGTAATATAAGTTCCAAATTTCACGTTCCTAGGATGAGGCGTTTGAGCTCGGCGTTGATTATCAGTCAGTCATCTGTCAGTCAGTCAGTCAGTCAGGACATGTTCTTTTATATATATAGATATATATATATATAAATGAATGTATGTATGTATGTATGTATGTATGTATATATATATATATATATATATATATATATATATATATATATATATATATATATATATATATATATATATATATATATATAAATGAATGTATGTATGTATGTATGTATGTATATATATATATATATATATATATATATATATATATATATATATGTTATTCATGCATTGCTACACCATTCATCCGATCGTAATGAAATTTTCACACAACCTTGAGAGTTGAGGGGAATCAAATATAGAGAAAAAAATTTGAAATCCGACACAAAATGAGCGGAGCGGAGCGGGTGAGCGAGCGGAAACTATATATATATATATATATATATATATATATATATATATATATATATATATATATATATATATATATATATATATATATAATCGTCGACTGGACGATTCGCCGGTGTTCTCTCCAGATAACTACATACCAGTTGATATGGAGACATTCAAGCACCTTGCCTTGAATGTAACTATAAGACGTAGATAATATCATTTACAATTTTCTTTGCATCTTTGGTTTTATTTTTATTTTATTTTTATTTTATTTATTTTATTTTATTTATTTTATTTATTTATTTTATTATCTCGTTCTTTAACTTAACAAGTTATCCCGTCTTAACCCCTATTGAGCCCTTTCTACCGTTTGAATAATAATTTTGTTTTTACTAACAATATAATTCTTATTATCTCTTCCGTGGTTTTCATTCTTAAATTTATTGGATTTTAACATTACATATTAGGTCTCTTTTTATTTATATATTTTATTGATTTTAATATGTTCAAATTTCTATAATAGCTCCATTTCTCCTTTTTTTTTTTTATAAATTCCTGAGTTATAGATTTAATGTAAACTCTGTATTTAGACTCTATTATTCTCGTATCTTGTCTATGTTTACGTTCGATGTTTATTTGCCCTGAAGATGACAATTTCGTCGAAACTGGCCAGTAGGCAATAGATTAAATAAATTATGTCTTTAAACAATAGTTCTAGTTTGTTTAATATAAAAAAGCGACGTATTGAAAATCTGTGCAAAAAAGTAATAAACCTTAAATGGCGTATAGTTTTTAACAGCGCGTGTCTTAACGAAAATCTAATACCTCGCTATGTAAACAATATATATATATATATATATATATATATATATATATATATATATATATATATATATATATACGCGTAAAATCGACCGGGAACGGGAAAGCGGAGAAGGGAACGGGAGATAGAGAGACAAACATTAGAAAAACCTCTAGTATATATATATATATATATAAATATATATATATATATATATATATATATATATATATATATATATATATATATATATGTACATACATACATACATACATTCATTTATATATATATATATATATATATATATATATATATATATATATATATATATATATATATATATATATATATATATATATATATATATATATATACATACATACATACATACATACACACATACATTCATTTATATATATATATATATATATATATATATACATACATACATACATTCATTTATATATATATATATATATATATATATATATATATATATATATATATATATATATATATATATATATATATATATATATATATATATATATATATATATATACATACATACATACATACATTCATTTATATATATATATATATATATATATATATACATACATACATACATACATTCATTTATATATATATATATATATATATAATATATAAACAATTAAATATTACTGTTTTTAATATTTATGTTTTTCCTTTTAAAAAGCTCCAAGAACTTGAAACTCTATTTTATTACAATTTTTGTTTTTTAATTATTTAGAACAACAAAATTATCTAAAGAAAGTTATATCGTTGAAATTATTAACTTTTAATAACTCTTTAAAAAAAAGATACACAATTAAAAGCTATAATTACTTATTTCTAACTTAGAAAATGCCTGCAAACGATAGTGATAACGACTGCCCAATTTGCCTGTCAACACTTTCAAAAAATGAAAAGTGTATTGTTGACCCGTGTGAACACATATTTTGCTGGGAATGCATGCAATCGTGGCTTAAACAGTCAACTGTCTGCCCAATGTGCATGACTGAGATTGCTGGAAAACATAGAGGCAAGAAAAAGAAAATATCAATTTGGAAAACAAAAGAGCCATGGTTAGCGATGCTATGTTCTCTCGTTATGTTTTCTTGTCCCAACAGTTTTGTCATAAGTATTAATGTAATTAATTTTTTGTGTTGGTATGGATTCATTGAATTTATTGCTTGTCTAAACAAACCAGAAGTTAAAACTTGTGGACTTTTCTGTCTTGAATTCTACATACTTATTCACTTTGCATTATCTTTAGATTCCATTAAAGCTGTAATTTTACATCTAGGTTTTTGTTGTTTAATGCCTGTATTGTTTTACAATTTTAATAGAAAACAAGTTTTCTTCATTGTATACCTTCAAGTACAGATATTTTGTATATTGTTTAGCACGTGGTTTGAATTTGGGACATTCTATTGGGTGTTTCTAAAGGAGTGCCTCAGCACACCCATAGATAATTCTGATTACTATTGTGTTCAGGTTAGGTTAAACAAAAATGGTGCGCATGAGCTATAAACTTTTTTTGTTTATCGATCGGTGTGATTATTGTTGATTTTATTATCGTTGTGTTGAAATTTCGATTTGTTTTATTTTGTCTCTTTCAATAAACGAAGTAAGAAAACTTACAAAAGGACTTCAACGCGACAAACGCAACTGTTTAGTGAACACTACTCATCTAAAGTCTTCAAAGATTATTATTATTTTTATCAACAACAAATATTATTATTATTAATTAAAAATCCATAAGAAATATTTAAAAAAAATTAAGTTTTCAAAAGGTCAAATTATGATCCACGACTGGAAGTACTTATGTGCTTCCTACATACAACCATTTCAGTCATAAAACACCTGGTGTAAAGGACTATAAACTATAATAAAAAAAAATAAAGGACATACATACATACATGGACAAACAGGAATTTATATATATATATCTATATATATAAAAATGAATGTTTGTATGTTAATGGCCTTTATGCATTGCTACACCATTCATCCGATCGTAATGAAATTTTAACACAACCTTGAGAGTCAAGAGGAATCAAATATAAGAAAAAAAATTTGAAATCCGTCACAAAATGAGCGGAGCGGAGCGGGTGAGCGAGCGGGAACTACACATATATATATATATATATATATATATATAAAGTACAAAACTATTTCCTTTAAAACATCGTCATATATTGAAAATTGGCTGAAAAAATACAATTTCAAATTTCAAATCTTTCTATCGAATTAATTATGCCACCTAAACGAAAAGCTATTGATTCCACAGTTTATTCGCAATATATATATATATATATATATATATATATATATATATATATATATATTAGGGTGTCCCAAAAATATGAAGTTTTAAAATATTGATGTCTCACCCCATTAGATATGTCTGTATGGTAACTATAGTTTACCTGCCAAATTTTAGCCCATTTGAACAATGTTTAGAGGTCCCCCAAGGGGTCGGAAGTTTCCGATTTTGGTGTTTGATCGTTCGCGACCAACTTTGATACAGTGTTATATGATATGATTATAAATGTTTTATGATTTGTTTATACAAATGAAACATAATATATAATTCTGAAAAAATATATAAATCTACAATGCCTTTTATTTTTCGATTTCAAAAATTAGGTCAAAAATGATTAAAAAACAAGATTTTATTGAATTTCGTCCGAAGAAGAGACTAAAGAAAAAGAATTCCAAGGGAAACAGAAATCCATCCAGTACGCGAAAATAAAGAACAAATACTCTGATTTGTCAGAAGAAGAGACAACAGAGAAGGAAGTCGATCATGCCGACAAAATGGAAGACCAGTCGTATTCGTCCGAGGACGAGGCGGGGAACAGGTCGGACGCGTCGGAGGACTTTTTTGAAGACGACGCCGGAGTTCCGGGAAATCGAATTTTCAAAAAATGGTGAAACACGTATCTTTTTATTTTTCAAGAAGAATCTATATACCAAATTTCAAAATCTCTTCATTTTTGGTTTTCGAGATATACATTGTTTTAGAAAAAAGTTTGTTTTCCAGTTTCTTCCCCTCAGGAGCAAAATTTTCAAAAATCTTTTCTTATTGAATGCTTACGCAATAAACGTAATATAAGTTCCAAATTTCACGTTCCTAGGATGAGGCGTTTGAGCTCGGCGTTGATTATCAGTCAGTCATCTGTCAGTCAGTCAGGACATGTTCTTTTATATATATAGATAGCCCATGTCTGTGTAAGACGATCTGCTATCTTATGGCAAATTTATTTATATATAACCAGCGGGGTACCCGGCGTTGCTCGGGATTTTTTGAGGTTTTTCTAATGTTTGTCTCTCTTGCTCCCGTTTCGTTCCCCGCTTGCTCTCCCACTCTCGGTCGCTTACCCGCTCCCGGTAGCTTTCCTGATCCCGGTCGCTTTCCCACTCCCAGCCGTTTTCCAGCTCTTGGTCGCTTTACCTTTCCCGCTCGCTTTTTCGCTCTCAGTTGCTTTTCCGTTCCCGTGTCCGCTCATTTTGTGCCCAATTTCATTTCTTTTTCACTATAATTGTCTCCCATTGCCCATTGCCTCTTAAACTTGTGTAAAAATTGCATTACTATCTAATGAATGGTGTAGCAATACATAAAGGACTTATATACTTACATAATCTTATGTATATATATATATATATATATATATATATATATATATATATATATATATATATATATATATATATATATACATTTACATTTACAATATCTTGGCACTAAATGTTTATTCAAACATGCTCTGTTGAAGTATACACATTATTTAGAAGACACGGTTTTGTCAATTAAACGTTTAAAATGTTTTAAGTGAGAGAAAACACTTCTGCTAAATCTAAAATCAAACGTTTTATTGTCAACCTAATTGAATTTTTACACAACCTTGAGAGTCAATGGAGGAAGGTTTTGGTTAAAAAAATTAAAATCCGTCACACACTAGAGAATGAACGTGAACGGAAAAGCGACCGAGATCGAAAGAGCGAGCAGGAACGGAAGAGCTGGCGGAAAAGGAAAGTGACCGGGAACGGAAGAGCAAGCGGGAAAGCGACCGGGAACGGAAGAGCAAGCGGGAACGGGAAAGCAAGCGGAAAGCGGTAGCATGAGTGAAACGATAGAAAACCTCTAGAAAAACCCGGTTAATACGGGTACCCCGCTAATTATTGATTAAAAAACTATGGCTTGTTCGTTATACAAATGTCCACAATTAATCATGCATGCCTCCGTCAAGACATTTCTCACACAGCCCATAGAAAACTATTTTCTTATTTTTGGTGATAATAAAACTATATATACACATTTTTTTTTTAAACGCTGAATATTTGGATGATACAAGTAATTAGCTCAAATAGTTTCACAGTTTTTTTTTACAAGATGTTATTTTGCAAAATTTTATTTTAAAATAATAAAAGCAAAATTATTGAATGGAAAACTTAATTTTTTTTAATACTGAACAGTTGAGTTTGTCGCGTTCAAGTCCTTTTGTAAGTTTTCTTACTTCGTTTATTGAAAGAGACAAAATAAAACAAATCGAAATTTCAACACAACGATAATAAAATCAACAATAATCACACCGATCGAGAAACAAAAAAAGTTTATAGCTCTGCGCACCATTTTTCTTTCCTGGGGTTGCTGAGGCAATCCTTTAAATAAATATTTACAAACATCCAATAGAACGTCCCAAGTTCAAACCACGCGCTAAACAAAATGCAAAACAGCTGTACTTGAAGGTATACAATGAAGAAAACTTGTTTTCTATTAAAATTGTAAAACAATTTAGGCATTAAATAACAAAAACCTAGATGTAAAATTACAGCTTTAATGGAATCAAAAGAGAAAACAAAGTAAATAACTATGAAGAATTCAAGACAGAAAAGTCCACAAGTTTTAACTTTTGGTTCGTTTAGATAAGCAATAAATTCAATGATTCCAAACCAACACAAAAAATTAATTACAATAAAATTTATGTCAAAACTGTTGGGGCAAGAGAATATAACGAGAGAACATAGCATTGCTAACCATGGCTCTTTTGTTTTCCAAATTGATATTTCCTTGTTCTTGCCTCTATGTTTTCTCCAGCAATCTCAGTCCTGCACATTGGGCAGACAGTTGACTTTTAAGCCACAATTGCATGCATTCCCAACAAAATATGTGTTCACACGGGTCAACAATACACTCTTCATTTTTTGAAAGTGTTGACAGGCAAATTGGGCAGTCGTTATCAATATCGTTTGCAGGCATTTTCTAAGTTAGAAATAAGAAATTATAGCTTTTAATTGTGTATCTTATTTTTTTAAACGATATAACTTTCTTTAGATAATTTTGTTGTTCTAAATAATTAAAAAACAAAAATTGTAATAAAATAGAGTTTCAAGTTCTTGGAGCTTTTTAAAAGGAAAAACATAAATATTAAAAACAGTAATATTTCATTGTTTATATATATATATATATATATATATATATATATATATATCCAGACGATCCTAGCTGGAATCCCTCAACAGATGCACAGGCAGTGGATAGAGCTTTCAGGATCGGTTAGAAGCAAAACGTCGTCGTCTACCGGTTGATCACGTGCGGAACTGTAGAGGAGAAGATCTACCGAAGACAGGTCTACAAAGATTCCATCTGCAGGAAAATTCTCAAGGACTCGAAAAACCCCAAGAGGTTTCTGTTTCAGTTTGTTTTCGAGCTATGAATGAATTATTTTATATATCACCGTGTATTTAATATTGAAGACTGAGTTTAACTTTAACCTTTATCGGTCATTTTACCGGATTTCTTAAGTACTTTAAAATCTATTGAACTTTCGGTTTATTCCATTTGACGTCAGCCCGACATATGGCAACGACGGAGAACGAAAATCAATGGTTTGGATGATGATGATTTATTTCAGACACTTCTCGAGGCAGGACTTGTACCAGCTGTTCGAGCTGGGCGAACTAGACGTCTGCGAGACACAGCTCCAGCTTGCCGAGGAGCACAGGGGGAAGAGAAAGACCGACGCCGGTCTCGTAGCGCACATCAAATTCCTCGAGACACTTGGTTGGTCCGGCAGTTACTTAATTTACGCGTCCTTTCTTTGCTAGTTGACCATTTTTCACGTTATTCATGACACAGTCCCACCGATGTTTGATTCTCCCGTGGGAGCGAGCGTCTTCTTGAACTCTGTCAATGGTTCTTTTTCTAATTCACACAGACTCAGAGGCGTAACTAGGGTATGACAGGCATGGCACGTGCCGTGGGCGCCAACTGAAAGGGGCTCAAAAAAGCGCCTAACGTATAAATACGCAAATGAAAATTACGCAAATATTTTTATAGATATTAATATGTGCATTAAAGAACTGCGTAGGAAAAAGCACGCATTGGTTTTTCGAATAAATAGTGGAAGTTCTCCAGAACATAATGGACGATGAAAGCGCGACTAGTGAAACTAAAAGCGACGTAAAGCAACTCTATAATCGAATATTAACCATATGACTTTCTAACGCTGCTGGGGTTTTGGAACAAGATCTTAATTTGTATTGACCGCGTTCAAAAGAGGTTGCAGGACCCTAAAATGAACATTCATGAAGCAGCTTTAGATTTAAAAGTTTTCCAAAATAATTTTCATGATGAAAGAGAAGTGTTAGTTGGTGACTCACTGAAAGAAGGAATTCGAATTTGCAATGAATGGGACATTGAATTTGAAAGACGTCAAAGAAGAAAGAAAAGAATGGATGGCGAAACATCGAGAGATGTTGGTTTATCAGCTAAAGAAAAAATGGAAAGAGTTATGAATGGAACTGTCAATCGTCTATTCAATGAATTAAAAAGTAGAAACGTTCGTTTACAAGAAATTGATGAAAAATTGGATTTCTTCTTGATATGGAAGGGTTGTGTTTTAAAGCCGAAACAAACTACTTGAAAGAGCGTTGTGAAAAATTTGGAAAAGCCTACAGTTGTGATGTGGATGGGCAAGAATTATATGAAGAAATTTGGGATTTTATAACGCTGCTAACAAGCCGTACTGAAAAATATGAAGCCCGAACAATTACTTAATTTTATAGTTCAGTATGGAGATGAAATCGTTTTTCCCAATATGCGTATAGCATTGCAAATATTGCTGACAATCGCGGTTTCTATTGCCAGTTGCGAAAGATCATTTAGCAAATTAAAATTGATACTTTCATATTTAAGATCCTCGATGGGCCAAAGTCGATTAAGTGATCCTGCTTTACCTAGCATAGAATGAGAAATGGCCGAAGAAATTGACTTTGATAATATAATTAAACAGTTTGCGTCAGCTAAAACAAGAAATATAAATTTGTAATAAAGTGTTAATAGATTTAACTTGTGTGTATATTTTACCCGAATCTAAAGCAGCTTTTTAGAAAATAAAACGTAAGTAACCTATCGTCGGAGAGGGGCGCAAGATCGGTGTTTGCCATTGGCGCCATTTACCCTAGGTACGCCACTGCACAGACTCGTTTGAAAATGTCTCTATAATGTGATTAGTATAATTAATAAGCTTAACACCATTAGTACCTTAAACGATGGAAGAGGTTTATTAAAAAAAAAAATTTCTTTCAAACGTCGGGGACTTATGTCTTCGAGTCTAAACTGATTTCCTACGCTCGCGTGGGGAGTGGTGGGGGGACTGAGTTTGAACGAGCTCAAGGACTGTTATCAGTTTTGATGTGAGAGTCTGATGATTAATCCATTCAATAAATTTTAAGAAGTTTTTTTATAGCGCTTTTGAATCAGGAGAACGTCTTTACTAGTAGTAGTAGTGGTGGTGGTGGTGGTGGTGGTGGTGGTGGTGGTGGTGGTGGTGGTGGTGGTGGTGGTGGTGGTGGTGGTGGTGGTGGTGGTGGTGGTGGTGGTGGTGGTGGTGGTGGTGGTGGTGGTGGTGGTGGTGGTGGTGGTAGTAGTAGTAGTAGTAGTAGTAGTAGTAGTAGTAGTAGTAGTAAGTTAAAATAATCCACGTTCCGTGTTATGATGTTTATTTGACCAGAAATCAGGTATCGATTTCCAGAATGTAACTGATCTTAGAATAAATAATATATTTGAAATCACTGTTTTCAGCTGAGCTTAATTAACGTGTTTTGATTTTTAAATTGCATTTACAACGGCCAATGACTAGCAAGGACAATATTAAGCTGCTGAAACTGAGAGCAGTTGTAGTCGTGGTTACTTGGTTATTTGGATCAGTTTGAGTATTCCTTACTACAGTGACTTTCGGTTCATTGTCCACATTTTAATTTTTCTTCTTATTATTTATTAAAATGAGTTTATAAATATTTCAAACAAAACATAATTTCACCAAACCATCAAAAAATAAATATTGAAGCGACATTAATTAAGACAGTTATCAAACCTAGCGATCAATAATATAACCATATGTTCAAATTTTACAAATTTTCAGCTTTTTCATATTAATTATTAAAATCAGTTTAACAATATTTGAAACAACAAGAAATTGATTTCACCAAACCATGAAAAAATAATTATTGGAACGACATTTATTAAAACAGTTATCAAACCTAGCGAGTAATCTAATTATATGTTCATTTTGTAAACTTTTCCATATTTATCATTTATTGCTATTACGTGTTTCTCGGGGTGTCCGTAGGATCGTAACGGGCTATGAGGCCGACTGACCCAAAAGACAAAAAAGATGTAATTTGGTACCGAGGTAAGGAATTTTCTTGAAAGTAACTTAGCCAGTTAACTAACCATTTGGGCTTCAACCTCCAATTGATTCCCTGCTTAGCAACACTGTTAGCGTTGGGATTGGGAGGGGGACTATGGCTATACCAGCAGCGCGATTTTTAGTGGGTAGTAGTCAGAGACAGACATTGAATTCAAATAGAAAGAGAAAGGAGTCAAGGGGGTTATCCCATCCAGGGTCCCAACTGATGGCGAAAGAAGAGAGATTAACTTTAATCATACTGAAGCTTGTTTTACTTTTTAAACAGAAATATTAACATCTAAAGAATTAGCCACTTAAAAGCTGCATTTGGTGAATAGCGATTTTTAGGACTTGGATGAGGTAGATTTAGAGCGGCGCTGGGATGGGTTCTTGTAGACCTAGCTGTGGCTCTACTACTAGGGAGGTAGCAGAACACCTGAAGTCTGCTGGACCTGCTATATAGTGACCTCAAACTCTTCTCTAAATTAATCAGAATTGTTTAATTTATAATTATTCATTACATTTTTTCCAGATAACTTGACAACAATAGAAATTTGAAATAGAGTTCATATTTTGATTTATAATGTAATTTCGTTGAGATACTTAAAATGTAAACTGAAAATTGCAGCAATCAATAAAATTATACTACATTTATTCATCCCTAATGAATACAAAATAAGTGCGTTAGTACTTATTGTATCGTAAGCTGGCCAGGGGGTGGTTTGGGGTCCAAACCCTTCCCGATATAAAATTTAAAAATATTATATTTGTTTTAATGCGATTATTTCTTTGTAAAAATGTAGTAGTTCTAAATAAGCTGGGATACAATATTTCATCAGTCTTGAGGATGATTCACGCAGGAAAACAATTATTTTTTTTAGAATTTTTTTAAAAATGGAACACAATTAAGCTCTTCACCCGTTTATTGGAAACTTTTTGGAAATAAAGTTAAAACTTTTTAGGGACAATTTTTTTCTCGAACTCTCTCCGAAACCAAAACCTTGACACGTCCGTGTAGGTGTACAATCACCCATAAACTAAGAAAAGCCCTAACGAAAGAGTTAAATTAATTTAATTTAAACTTATTAATTTAAATTAACTTAAAGTTATTAATTTAAATTAATTTAAAATTATTAATTTAAATTAATTCTTCGCTTCCACCACCTCAAGCGCGTTAGGTATATACTTCTTGGTCGCGGGCACTACTTTTTCTGGCTGGCTGATTGACGTCAGAGGCTGTAGCGCGCGGTGGATAGCTAACACACTGTTTGGAAAGCTCTCCAAGCTACTTACCTACTAGTCATTTTGACGTGGCACCTCCTGGACCTCAGAAGATTCTGTCTTAGCAAGCGTCTTCTTCGAGTTCCGAATCAACCGAGAAAGAATTTCT
The DNA here is from genome assembly GCA_963978895.1 of Erpobdella octoculata. Lineage (NCBI taxonomy): Eukaryota > Metazoa > Annelida > Clitellata > Hirudinida > Erpobdellidae > Erpobdella > Erpobdella octoculata. The sequence continues at coordinate 39,964,029 of OZ022241.1, forward strand.
ACCAACACTAACCAGCTCCTCGTTTGGCGTTTTCGTGTCTGCTTTTCCGTGAGTTTCGTTATGTATGGTTAGCTTTATTTTGCGTAGCTTAGTCGGCTAGCGAAATGAATATAGTTGAATTTTCTGGCGAATTTAATATATTTGGGTTCGTTAGCAAATTGAATATAGTGTGTTAGTGAATTGAAAATGACTGAGTTAGTTAGCAAATTGAATATAGTGTGTTAGTGAATTGAAAATGACTGAGTTAGTTAGCAAATTGAATATAGTTGAGTTAGTTACCGATCTGAATTTAGTTTAGTTTAGTTGAGTTTTAGCGAATTGAATGTAGTTGAGATAGTTAGCAAATTGAGTATGGTCGGTGCTATTGGCAGTGCGCGCACTGGTGATAAAACCAATTGGCTATTGACAGTGAGCAACTTGGCACTGTCGATAGCCTATTCATTATATAAATAGTGCGCTCACGGTCAATAAGAAAAGGCTATTGACAGTGATCGTTCTAGCACTGGCAATAGCCTTTGTAAACTACTGATAGTGCGCGCACTTTTATTATTTGTTGACGTTGTAAGTGCGACGCGGCACTGCCAGTAATAGAAGGTGCTTGTGATAGCACAAGAAGCTGTATATTTATGATGTTTCGCTGTTCATTGTTCACACTGGAATTGTCCGCAGATCGGGTCAACCCGCGGGCCGGGTTGGCTATTTGGGGAAAACGGCCGTCCAGTTCCTGGCATTTTCTAAAAATAAGTCGATGACTATAGAGGGGAATAAAATCTAATTCAAAATGGTTTTTCTTAATTTTCCCATCAAGTGTGTTGTGGGACGGACCGCCTCCCACACTTCCCTACATTACGCCAGATGCCACTGTAGGGGAAGTTAGGGAAGGTAAGTAATGTGACTATCAACCGTCGTGTTAAAAGGGGAAGGCGTATTAAACACTCCTGTATCACCCGAAAATCGAGGGATGTAGGAAAAAGATGAGGCCCATAGCGCGGGTTGGGAACTTTAACTCCGCCTTGCTTCTGCAAGCCAGTCCCAAGCCTGGGGGAAGGAGGAGGGAAAATCCAAAAGATCAAATGATCCATGACAGGAAGTACTTAGGTACTTCTAACAAACCGCCATATCAGTTTTAAAACACCTGGTGTAAAAGACTATAAACTATTATAAAAAAAGGTTGGGAACTTTGAGAGAACGGAGATTAACTTCGATAACTTTTTTCTTTGATTTTTTTTTCGAGGTAAAATATTCCCTAAAAGACAGGGACGTTATTGCGGGAAAACCTTGGGGGCAACATGTTGAAAAAGCCCCTTCAATCTGCTGGGGACCCACTTAAAAAAATAGAATATTTCACAATGTTGAATTTTCCAGTTATTTGACGATAGAAATAATATGTGATGAAAGTGAATATTTATTTTCTATTGAGATAAATAAATCATATAATTTGTTTTTAAAATTATTTGTATTGCTGCCGCGCACTGTAAATAGCCTTTTGTGCTATAATATAGTGCGCTCACTGTTAATAACGAATGCCTATTAGCAGTGCTTAACCGCTCACTGTCAATAGCCAATCGCATTTTACAGTGCGCGCACTGTCAATAGATTCTACGATTGAGTATAGTTAAGTTAGCAAATTAAATGTAGTTGAGTTAGTTAAAAAATTGAATATATTTGGGTTAGTCAGTGAATTAAATATATTTGGGTTAGTTAGTGAAATGAATATATTTGGGTTAGTTAGTGAATTGAATATATTTGGGTTAGTTAGTGAATTGAATGTTATGCTTCTAAAGCTTCAGAATTAACATAGCGGAGAGTAAATGAAAGCAAATTTGAAAGGGAAAGCGCTTTTAAAATGTCATAAAGTTTATTAGAGTTTGCGGCTTCTCCGTCGAGCTAATAGTTAGTCAAAAAGTAATATTAAGCTGGCTAGCAAAATGTGAACATAGCCTAACTATATATACTCTTGGAAACTTGTAAAACTAGCACATATAATTAACTAATTGTCGGAAGAACGATGTTTTAGCCAGTATTTTTATAAGCTAAAACAGCGTATCTATATATAAGTCTTATGTCATTTCTCCTTCAGCTCGACTTGTCCCTGAAAGCTAACGCCAGTCACTTCGCATTTTCTTCCGACTTATCTTCAGTCCTCTTCAGGCATTCCTCAGTCACACTGAGCTGAACTGTATAGTGCATAAATATTGAATAGCCAGCCATGGGTAGTAAAACGAGCAAAAAACCGATAGAAGATGATCTGACAAAGGAAACGTTCGAGAATTGCTGGAAATTCTTTGTTGACCATGGGCACAGCTTCAAGCTGACACTGGCTGATTTCAAAAAGCTCTTGAGAAGCTACATCAAGTCGAATAAAAAGGTGAAAAAGATTCTGAAGATGGTGTTCAAGGACGCAAAACTGTCTCTCGATAGTGTCGTCGACGTCCGTGAGTTCATGGTAGCCCACGCCAGGCGTTGGACCGGGGACAGCTGCCAGCACTTAGCCTGGATCTTCCGGCTCTATGACCTCGACCGTGATGACTACCTCAGCAGAGAAGATCTTCAGGAGCTTCTCAATGTAAGTGGAAGACTAATTAATGCTGATTTGTCTGCAGATTGGCTAGGATGGAGTAGCTTTTGTTTTTAACTTAATTATGTACTGATAAGGTTGATAGCTATGATATTATGATGATAAGTACTGATGGGTTTTGATAATGATGCTGATGATGATGACCATAATATTAATAACATTAGTTAATTAATTGATGTTTGTTTTGGTTATTTGAATTATAATATCTAAATTTCTTTTTGGTTAGTTTACTGGTTGGTTGCTTTCGCGGATTCGGTCGCCCTGACGCTTGATCGAACTATATTTATGAATATATATTATGTCTACGGATTGGCTAGGAGGGAGAGTGGCTCTTATTCTGAACTTAATAATAAATTAGCATTAATTATAACTTATGAAAATCCTCTCTCTAGGCCTGCTTGAAGACAAAAGGATTGGAACATCCTCTGAGCGAGTCGACAGAAGAGCTGAAGAAGAAGCTGCTCGACCAAATGTCGAGTGACAGTGGCGACCTGATCAGCTTATCGAGTTTCACTGCAGTCGCCAAGAAAAACAATATTTTCATGGATCTGTTCACAGGCCGATGCGGATGCTCATCATCGCAAGCTGCATCATCACAGGCGACTGCATCACCAGAGGCGGTTGCATCATCACAGGTTCCATCGTCACAGGCTGCATTGTCACAGCCTGCATCTTCACAGCCTGCATCGTCACAGCCTGCATTGTCACAGGTTGCATCGTCACAGGCTGCATCTTCACAGCCTGCATCGTCACCAGCTGCATCGTCACAGCCTGCATCGTCACAGACTGCATCTTCACAGCTGCATCATCACAGCCTGCATCGTCACAGGCTGCATCTTCACAGCCTGCATCTTCCCAGGCTCCATCTTCCCAGGCTCCATTGTCACAGATTGCATCGTCTCTAGCTGCATCATCACCAGCTGCATCATCGCAGCCTGCATCGTCACCAAATTTTCTGTTCTGCTTGTTCGTCTGCTTTTTACTCCTGGAATTTCTTGGTAATTTCTACAAATTATTTGTTTTATTTAATTGTTGTTGTTTCGCTATGGAGATAGCAATTTCTTCAATAATTCAACTCGTTAATGCAAAATAAATGTAACTGTATTAATTTCTGATTTGATTAATAAATCTAGCTGTAATTAATTTTTTTAAGATTATTAATATGGATGTTGTTTTGTAATATATATATTGCTTAGATTTAGGCATGTTTTTTTTCCAGTCCGGATGTTTCTCAAAATTCATGATGTCGCACACATGACAACAGCAATGATGAGGACGAATTCCTTTTGCTACCCTTAGGATCGAGATTTACGCTCTTTTTACTTCGCACCAGGACCGGAAGATGTATCTCCATGGCCTTCAATGAAGGAGGCTAGTGAATTTGAAAAGACCGGATTTTCCGGGTTCCAAGGGTGGTTTTCTAATTCATTAGCCCTTTTAAACGATATTTGCTCTTATGCATCACGTGCAAATTTATATATTTTGAGTTCGCTCAATCAGTTTATGGCTTGGCATTACATCTTGAAGTATTTTGAAACAACGGCAATTTTTATCTTGGATATTTTTAATGTGAGTGATTGTGCCTTTTTATTTATCTGTATTGGGCTTTTGCTGTTATTAAAAAGGTCATGGGGGGATGCTTTATTGGATGTATCATCTAAAACATGCGTGTTAATCAACTTCCTCCTGCACAATACCACCAAGCGTTTACTCGAACATAATGTCTCTTATACGAATTTATCGGCCTGCTTGGGATACATGCAAGATATCGGCGACGCGATAACAGTCTTATTCATGATTAGAGATGTATTGGTAGGCTTTATCAGCAGCCTAAGGTATTTGTATAAAAAATTTATCAACCACCCAGTAATTGCAAGTCTGCATCATCAGAGGCGGCTCCGTCGTCAGAGGCGGCTCGGTCTTTGTAGGCGGCTCGGTCTTCGTAGGCGGCTGCATGTTTGTTTTGTCGTGTAAATGGTGTGTGCATGTTTGTTTTGTCGTGTAAATGGTGTGTGCATGTTTGTTTTGTCGTGTAAATGGTGTGTGCATGTTTGTTTTGTCGTGTAAATGGTGTGTGCATGTTTGTTTTGTTGTGTAAATGAGTTTTTTTTTGTTTTCTTTTTTTAAAGGTGTGCGATTGTTATTTAAATGTAAGCCAGTTGTTTTAAAGTAGGTCGTGTGCACATTTACCGTTTTAAAATAAATCTTGTGCGCGTTTGTTTTCTTTTTTAGAAACTTTTTAGCGATTCTTATGAGGTCAATTTTCTGTCTGATCGGTTTGAGTCCTTATTTTCTAGATTGGTTTCGTCTGTATTGGTATTCTGAGTTTTTTTTAATGTTAAAAACTTTGTATTGTCATAGCTGGCTCTTGTTCGGTGAAATATTACCATAATTTTGTGATATAGATGGTTTTTTTATATGTATTTTATTGTCAAAAACTTCGTATTGTCATAGCTGGCTCTTGTTTGGTGAAATATTACCATAATTTTGTGATCGAGATGGTTTTTTTCTTATTTATAGAGTTTATATGAAATTCAACATGAAGCTTATAATTTTGTCTGTTAATCGTGAGAAAGTTTGACAAGTTCAGATTCATGGCCGCCGTGGTTTTTGCATTCTTCAGTGGAGAGTTGATAGACTGGTGTATAGGATTGGAGAAGGCTTTTTCAAAAGACATTGTCTTTTCGTCCTTCCAATGTGGGATGGCACAAGTTTTAAATAACGCTACAAGTTTAGAGGCGATGGTTTTAATGTTGTTCCAATCTTGTGTGTTGAGTCTTGTGAGGGTCTGCTGCTGTGTTGACCTGGGCGTTAGTGGTTTGCTGGGGTGTGTATGTTGTTGTTTGTGTGTCTTGTGGGTTGTAGTCAGTTTTTTGTTTACGGTCTTGAGGGACATAAGAGCGGGTACGTGTTTAGGTGGGGCTTTGCGTTGGTGGTGGGGCTCGGTGTTGTTTTCTTGTAGATGCTGGTTTTTCTACACGGCTGGGGTTGAACTTATTGAGGAATTCTCTAAGCCCGGGGATAAGGGGTTTTACTTGCTTTGCGGGCAATGGTTGTGGTCGGTTGTTTTGATAGGGTTTCGCGTTTGTTTGTTCATGATGGTTCGTAAAATCTGAGAACCAACCGTCATAAGACTAGTAATTCTCTAACCTGAGGAATCCAGTGTTAGACCTCGGTGGTTTCAGGAAGTTGCTCAAGACTGAACTCCATTCTTAACATTATGATTTGACGCGCTTTATAAATATACATTTAATAATCTCGACCTAAGTGCAAACGTAACATGCGACTGTTGAGCCAGAATTCAACGTCTCAGCTTCAGCTGAAACCGTCCCTTAATAAATCAGTGAAATATAAGGAAGAAAATTTATTAGAGAATTAGTTAGGCGCACTCTAGTGTTATGAAACCTCAGAGGCGCCGGGAACGGCTCGTGCATACGGGATCAGCTTCCTGCCACCAGCAAGTGTATATCATTTATCGGGTTGGCCTGAACATTGTGAATAAATTTCTTGCTCAGGGAAACTACGTGCCTGAACCTGGGATATCCAAGGCAGTGTCTAAACCACTAGACCAATACTTCAAGATTAACAAGGTTCCCATAAAATCTAATAACACACTCCCATGCAGTTGCAAAATCAGTTTATTTGTTTAATAAGACCCAGGGCGTGCAAAAAATATCTAAATTTATAAAAAAGTAAATAGAGCCTTACGAAAAACATTCTTTA
>OZ022241.1:39970529-40048029 GCA_963978895.1 Erpobdella octoculata
ATTACGATAAAACTTGTCTTAGCTTAAAGCAATTATCTGCATTTGTGTTTTCACTCAACAACACAAAAGTATCAATCAAAATTCTTAATATTTGCATTGTTACTTTTCGCAATTAAAGTAATGTAAACAAAAACCTCAAAGAAATGAAGTCGCGGGAAAAAAAGATCGCAATCAGGGTGCCTCATCTTAGGAGGTCAATTTGAAAGATAATACATAAAAACTCTTGGACAATACAAAGAGGTTTAGTAGAGCAAAATATGGCTGTTTCAACTCTTTCGACAGAGATTGTTGAAATGTTTGTCTTTTTCAGATCAATTTTTGCAGATTATTAAAAGAACAGCAGCTTGCTCATATGATGAAATTCCCTTCTTTGCCCTCGATATGAGGGAGCCTCATGTAGATGTCCGTTCCGTGACCCTGCATGGTCACCATCTTAAGTTCTCCTCCCAGGTGTTCCACAAATGCTTTACACACAGGCAGTCCAAAACCATAACTGGAAAGAAAGTAAAGTATCGATTAGTAATCCAGTTTGTAATTTATTTATTAATTCAATTCAAGTCAAATAACTTGGAATTATATTTAACTTAAATAGGATATAATAAATTAAACATCTTGAGTTTGTAGTTTATTTATTAATTCAAGTCAAATAACTTGTAATTGTATTTAATTTACAAAGAATATAATAAATTAAACAGCCTAGACCTTTTAGGTCACCTATTTCCTAAGATCGAGAGGAACGTAAAACCAACAGACCCGAACATGACACCGGCTGCCCTGTTCTCGCTGATAAGATCAAACACCCCCCCGGTCGGCTGGCATTCCTGCGAGTGGGAGCTCGAGAAACCGTACTCCCACACTTGCGGCACGAGTTCGTGTTTGATGCCCCCTCCTCTGTCGCTTATCCTGTGAAAATAGGCACCATAAACGACCGCCCTTAGTTTTCAAAGTGGTCATAAACAGGCAAAAAAAATTTCTAAACCACTATAATAGATGTTGATTTAATGCTTACTAATAATTTCATGAATTAAACTTCTGCACTGAAACGTCTAAATGCTTTTGATTTCACACGTCAGCTATGGTAACCGTTTCATTATGTTATTTATCAACGTTCCAAATCATGTTTTATTTATAACCCGAAAAAATACAGAACTTTACGAATCAATTAAATATAAATGCAAACCTAAAACAGAAGTTGGTGTCGTTATTGACAACGGTGACGACAATTTCAGGCAGGGGCTGATCCGCTAAGGACTTCTGCGATTCTATGACGGCCCTGAAACGAAATGTCAAGGCTCTGACAACATTCTCAACGACATACACGATGCTTTGTGGTTCGGGCCGATAGAATAGAACCACCGTGTATCCTCCTATGCGTGCCGTAAAAGGCGACTAAAGGGAGGTTCGCAGGAAGGGCATCCGGGTAAAACTTTGCTCCAAATTCCATATGGGTAACAAAACAAAGAATTTCATGCCGGCTCGGACGTCGCCTGGTCAAACAAGGTCGACAAGGTCAGCGCTTTCTTTTCTGGGCCTAGACGGAAGTGAAAAGCTAGCTATGGGCTTGAGGAAGAATTTATGAGCTCGGCCTGAAGCGACAGTCTGCCCTGGATTGTGACTTGTGGAGGGGCCTGATATGGAAAAAACGTCCAACCCTAGCATAGCGTGGAATAGGGACGTTTAAAAAATAAATGATGATGATGATGATGATACACACACGCACGCATATATATATATATATATATATATAAAATTACCTCATGGCATTTTTCAGAATTTCGTTGAGAACGTAATCAAGTGGAGGAGCGATGTACATGAACGTAGCATCCGAATGCCCGATTATTTTCACTTCCGGTGCAGAGCCGTACTTTCGTTCGCACTGTAACCTACGAATGGATTTTATGTCATTACGTGAAAAACAAGTCAAATAAAAAGGTATATGCATCAACATGCACAATTTCCATGCACGATTTCTTAAAAACAATAAAATGATTTTCGTGTATTCGAAAATATTTTCTCAAACACTGAACTTGACAGTCAAACAAAACCTAAATCTAAACTACCGACCTGGTCTCTCTTGCCTTCCTTTCGACGAGATACTTTGGTGAGAATTTTGTTTCGATGCTTCCAACGTAACCTCTCTTGGAGAAAAAACAATAATTTATTCAAAACAATCTTTTTATATAACTTTTCCAGTATAGATTGACTTGATGAACGAAGCTTTCCTTTGAATAAAACTAATTAAATAATAAAGGAGAACAACCAGAATTGCTAAATAACATTAATAAATGAAGTGAACAAAATGGAGCCATTTAAAGTTAAAATCGACTGGAGCTTATTATTAACCCTATCGAGTGGCAGTTGGAGGTAGTGGTCGCAGAGGAGTCTCATTCCGAGTCGCGACTTCATCATGTTGTCGAGGAATTTCGTTATGAGAGATTTGTCCTGGATGTAATTTTTGACGATTTGTGTTTTTACAGTGAAATTCGTAACTCGAGAAGAAAATTTAGAATGTTAGAAGCACGGTAATTTTTCTTGCATTTTTATGTTGTCAAAAATTGTGATTTTCTAAAAATACAAATTTTTTGAAATTGCTGATATATATTAGAATCACCAGTTTTAGTAGATAACAAATATTTAAAACAAATAATCGACCACAAACAGAAAGCTACTTGAAAATGATTTCCGGCCTCTTTGAAGCCCTGAGACAAAAGCGATATAACTTCTTTGTGATTGTCCAGAAGATCTTGTATTGATTTGCTGAAATTCGCCTCTCCCTCTGCATCCACAACCTGCCAAATCATGACGATTACTTTTCGAATTTTTAATATAAAAATTCTTCTAATTAATGTTTTATGTAAAAAAACTTGTTAATATTTTAAAACATTTTGAATTATTAAAATTCTTGTAATTATGTATAAAAAAATTACTTTTTAATATAGCTATCTATTTCGTTTAGCTCTTATTGAATACAGGATCTGTTGCAACATGCGAATCCATAAATTATATGCCTAAAAACAAACATTTTATTACAACACCTACAGTATAAGACAAAGATGCATTTGCTAGTTTCTTGAATAGAGCCTCAAGAGAATAGCAGTGTTTATAAACAAATGAATTTTACCTGCATTATTGTTATGCAAATTTGATTATTATTTTTTTAATCAACTCACTGGAGGCGAATTGTTGAGTTGCTCGAAAGCCGATATGTAAAGCTCTTGCTGCAATACGTTTAAAAAAAAACTAATATTTAAAAGTACGTAATTAATTTTTGGGTAGATAATTAAAATAGCAATATTGATTTAATTTTTATTTGTATTATATTATTAAAAAAAAACAGAAAAACTTTATTATTATTTAACCAAAAATTATAGGTCTGCAAAAGATGTCAGAAAGCCAGCTTTTTAAGCACAATAAAAAAAAAATTTTCTATTCTCAGCTTTTCCTTTTATAAGCCCCTTATAAGAAAAAAATAACAATGAATTGATAAAGGCAAAGCTTACACATCTTAAAAGTGACGGATTAGAAGCCACAATAAAAGGCAAAGCATGAAAGGAGACAACACATTTTGCTATTCTGATTGGGAGCTGTTTCTGAAGTAGCCGTGCACAATCCTGTTTAGAAATTCTGTTTCAGTTATATATAAATAATCATAAAATCAGTTCTTTTTATTGTAAAACAAAAATGACACATTTAGTGATATTCTAAAGCTAAGTTATTTTGTGTTTATAACAATATTGATTCGAAAATAATCATATATGCTTATGCAGCTGTATCTTCCAAAAGAGTGGTAGGGAACATCCTTAACATGACCACTGCTTGTAATGTTAAAGTACTCATAGAAATATCTGAGTTTCCCATTGAAATAGACCCGCTACTTTAGTTTGAGATTACCAACACCTTTTAATTAGCAAGTAACAGTGAAATTTTATACCAATAAATTATTTCTACCAAAAGATATATCCATAAGCTTGGCAAAAGACATTGGTTCGTGGTTCTGAAAAATAATAATTATAATAAAAGAACAATCAATCAAATCAAAGATTAGAAAGCTTCTGAATCTAGCAAATGTGGTTTTGCAGGGGTAAAAATAAACGCAGACCCACTTTCTCAGCCGCTTCTATCAATTCAATCTGCAGGTAATGATTCGTCGAGAAACGCTCGTTTTCGAGAGGGATCCCTCCGTTCTGATTCTGCGTACCCACAAATCGACAGCTGGGCAAAATATTCTTCATCAACCCATTACCCCCTCTTCTCACTAGGGCACAAAGGGGTGCCGATCGCATCCTCATCCTAACGCCCGAACGGGAGACTTTTAAGGCTCCGAAAAAATTTCTATCGTATCAGTAATTTCCATTCACTTTTAAACTGGTCAAAAATACGATGCGCCAAAATGGCTATGATAAAACTTAGATACTACTAGACAAGGCCTGCTAAAGATTTATGACGTTCTTATTGTGAATTCGTTAATTCATGTTTCTGGCATGATAAAAATAACCAACCAATTGACATTCACGGTAATACACTTGAATATCCCGATTTTCTTAAAAGACTCATGTCAGACACGGCCAATCCAGATAGACAAAAGTTTCGACAACATATTCGATCATACAACAGCGCAGTTTCTTTCGCTTCCATGGCCGCAGAAATTTTTGATTTGCTTATATATAGAATTTTTTTATGGTTATCAAATGTCATTTTGTTTTTGTTGACTATTTTTATAATAACGGGCGCCGTGTTTTAAAACTTCCGTCATATTTGACGAGCTATCTCTAGTTAGTAATAATAACGAATTGAAATTCAAAAAACGATTTCGCCTTTGAATGCAGAGCACTTCTAGCGAGAACTCAAACGACTCTAAAAACGTCCTCAAAACGAGAAACAGGTGTGTATCTTGAAAATGATATCTTGAGAATATATTATACATGATATCTTGAGAATATATTATACATGATATCTTGAGAATATATTATACATGATATCTTGAGAATATATTATACATGATATCTTGAGAATATATTATATATGATAACTTGAGAATATATTATATATGATATCTTGAGAATATATCTTATAAAAAAGAAGAAGATTAAATCACTTGATTTCTGTTACCGAGTTAAAATTTTTGACTGACCAAAATTTACTTTGCTTTTTAAATTTAGAATTCAGGGGGACTCGTCTACTTCCAGTTGGTCCGAAGGTATACAATGAAGAAAACTTGTTTTCTATTAAAATTGTAAAACAATTTAGGCATTAAACAACAAAAACCTAGATGTAAAATTACCGCTTTAATGGAATCAAAAGAGTAAACAAAGTAAATAACTATGAAGAATTCAAGACAGAAAAGTCCACAAGTTTTAACTTTTGGTTCGTTTAGATAAGCAATAAATTCAATGATTCCAACAAAACACAAAAACTTAATTACAATAAAATTTATGTCAAAACTGCTGGGGCAAGAAAACATAACGAGAGAACATAAAATCGCTAACCATGGCTCTTTTGTTTTCCAAATTGATATTTTCTTGTTCTTGCCTCTATGTTTTCCAGCAATCTTAGTCCTGCACATTGGGCAGACAGTTGACTTTTTAAGCCACAATTGCATGCATTCCCAGCAAAATATGTGTTCACACGGGTCAACAATACACTCTTCATTTTTTGAAATTGTTGACAGGCAAATTGGGCAGTCGTTATCAATATCGTTTGCAGGCATTTTCTAAGTTAGAAATAAGTAATTATAGCTTTTAATTGTGTATATATATATATATATATATATATATATATATAAATATATATATATATATAAATGAATGTATGTATGTATGTATGTATGTATATATATATATATATATATATATATATATATATATATATATATATATATATATATATATATATAAATGAATGTATGTATGTATGTATGTATGTATATATATATATATATATATGTTATTCATGCATTGCTACACCATTCATCCGATCGTAATGAAATTTTCACACAACCTTGAGAGTTGAGGGGAATCAAATATAGAGAAAAAAATTTGAAATCCGACACAAAATGAGCGGAGCGGAGCGGGTGAGCGAGCGGAAACTATATATATATATATATATATATATATATATATATATATATATATATATATATATATATATATATATATATATACGCGGAAAATCGACCAAGAACGGGAAAGCGGAGAAGGGAACGGGAGATAGAGAGACAAACATTAGAAAAACCTCTAGTATATATATATATATATATATATATATATATATATATTTATATATATTTATATATATATATATATATATATATATATATATATATATATATATATATATATATATATATATATATATATATATATATATATATATATATATATTTATATATATATATATATATATATATATATATATATATATATTTATATATATATATATATATATATATATATATATACATACATACATACATTCATTTATATATATATATATATATATACATACATACATACATTCATTTTTATATATATATATATATATATATATATATATATAATATATAAACAATTAAATATTACTGTTTTTAATATTTATGTTTTTCCTTTTAAAAAGCTCCAAGAACTTGAAACTCTATTTTATTACAATTTTTGTTTTTTAATTATTTAGAACAACAAAATTATCTAAAGAAAGTTATATCGTTGAAATTATTAACTTTTAATAACTCTTTAAAAAAAAGATACACAATTAAAAGCTATAATTACTTATTTCTAACTTAGAAAATGCCTGCAAACGATAGTGATAACGACTGCCCAATTTGCCTGTCAACACTTTCCAAAAATGAAAAGTGTATTGTTGTCCCGTGTGAACACATATTTTGCTGGGAATGCATGCAATCGTGGCTTAAACAGTCAACTGTCTGCCCAATGTGCAGCACTGAGATTGCTGGAAAACATAGAGGCAAGAACAAGAAAATATCAATTTGGAAAACAAAAGAGCCATGGTTAGCGATTTTATGTTCTCTCGTTATGTTTTCTTGCCCCAGCAGTTTTGTCATAAGTATTAATGTGATTAATTTTTTGTGTTGGTATGAATTCATTGAATTTATTGCTTATCTAAACAAACCAGAAGTTAAAACTTGTGCACTTTTCTGTCTTGAATTCTACATACTTATTCACTTTGCATTATCTTTAGATTCCATTAAAGCTGTAATTTTACATCTAGGTTTTTGTTGTTTAATGCCTGTATTGTTTTACAATTTTAATAGAAAACAAGTTTTCTTCATTGTATACCTTCAAGTACAGATATTTTGTATATTGTTTAGCACGTGGTTTGAATTTGGGACATTCTATTGGGTGTTTGTAAAGGAGTGCCTCAGCTCACCCATAGATAATTCTGATTACTATTGTGTTCAGGTTAGGTTAAACAAAAATGGTGCGCATGAGCTATAAACTTTTTTTGTTTATCGATCGGTGTGATTATTGTTGATTTTATTATCGTTGTGTTGAAATTTCGATTTGTTTTATTTTGTCTCTCTCAATAAACGAAGTAAGAAAACTTACAAAAGGACTTCAACGCGACAAACGCAACTGTTCAGTGACCACTACTCATCTAAAGTCTTCAAAGATTATTATTATTTTTATCAACAACAAATATTATTATTATTAATTAAAAATCCATAAGAAACATTTAAAAAAAATTAAGTTTTCAAAAGGTCAAATTATGATCCACGACTGGAAGTACTTATGTGCTTCCTACATACAACCATTTCAGTCATAAAACACCTGGTGTAAAGGACTATAAACTATAATAAAAAAAAATAAAGGACATACATACATACATGGACAAACAGGAATTTATATATATATATATCTATATATATATAAAAATGAATGTTTGTATGTTAATGGCCTTTATGCATTGCTACACCATTCATCCGATCGTAATGAAATTTTCACACAACCTTGAGAGTCAAGGGGAATCAAATATAAGAAAAAAAATTTGAAATTTTTAATGCGTAGATGGCTTTTGCCATCCATCGTGCACTGTGCAATGCACCAGGTTTGCGAATGGCTACATCAACCTGCAGCCCATTTGTGCAGCAAGAAGAAGAAACTCTAAATAGTCATCTCGTGAATGTCTGACCTCAAGTTGACATTTGATGAATGCTTTAATTGCATCTGAAACAATTATCAAAGGGGTTGATCTGGCTTCTGGTGTGATTCATTTCTGTCCATTTTTCACGAAACCTTTTGAAAAATAAAATTTCTGGTCCAGTGGATGGTCCAACACAAACATTGAATACATCGGCAAGCAGCACTTCTGACATATGATGACGGCAAGCCATCCATAATAAGTTACGTCCCATGGCTTTTTCTAGAAGAGTGCAAGCTCCATTGAGATTTCCAGTATTGGAAGCTGTCGTGTCCAAAGCACATGCCAATAACCATTGATTCACACTTCCAAGATTTTATATGTTCATGAACTGCATCAGCAGCTGCTCGTACTGATCCAGATGCTAACTTTGTAACTCCAAGAAGTTTTGTAGTGCCATCGACAAGTGATGAGAGCAGGACAGGTAACTGATCCACGTTGACCTCACCAGTAACATCGGTCAAATGTTTACCATCCCAATGAACAATGGATTTTGAGGAAATATAATTTTCTTTTATAAGAGCTGCAGCTTGTTGACGACGGCGCTGACGATGTCTATGCATTGTACTCTTGAAAAATATTGTCTCTGATATCGGAACACCAGCTTCGTTGAATGCCGATGCGAGAATCATAGGCCCACTTTACTGCGTAGGGCCCACTCTAGTGCCGGGGGCCCACTGAAAATTCCGGGAAGGGCCACTTAAAAATCCGCAGGGCCCACTAACTTAAGTGCGTGGGGCCCACTTTAGTGATGGGGCCCACTTAACTGCGCGGGGCCCACTTAACTGCGTGTGGCCCACTAAAATGCGTGTGGCCCACTTAACTGCGTGTGGCCCACTTGATTTCGTGGGGCCCACTTAACTGTGTGGGGCCCACTTTAGTGCCGGGGGCCCACTGAAAACTCAGGAGGGGGGCGATCGCCCCCTCCTGCCCCCCTAATTGACGTCCCTGACGACAGCACGTTTCTCGCCTACAGCAACCTCATCAACGAGGGAAGGTAAGTAAGCGTGGTTCGTCGTGGCGGTGGTTGTGATAATGATGTTCGTGTCGTACAACGAGAAACCTCGACGGTTTTTTGGCTTATTTTATGCTTGCCAGTCCTCTTGATGTATTTTTTTTTATATTTTTGTTTGCATTAGAGATGCAGTTTCGAGATATTTTAAATCAATAAAATAATGTTTTCATCTTCACAGAGCCCTCCTTCACACTCGGCGGGGTTAGAAAAATTGGAAGAGGCTGTGAGTTGTTTTACTTCTTGAACTTTTAATATGTATATCGGTTCGAGATTACACATCTCGTAGAACTAATGTCATAGTCTCATCTCTGACGCTCTATCTAATAAGTCGGAGTACGTCGAAGAAATATTTAAAATAGCAAATTTTCGCCTATTCTAAACGTCCACATTTTAAAATGTCCACAGTACACACTTTACAACGAAGAAGATCAAGATGCCAAGTTCATCGACTTCCTCAGCAGCCTCAGGGAAAAGTTCGCACAAGACCGAGGAAAGGACTAGAAACTTCATTCCTGCCGTTCACTACAAACTGATTTTAATCCAGAATATGTTAATTTTCGGAGTTTTATTCTTGTAATCGCAACAAATTGATCTGCGATAGGAAACTCAGACTTCTGGGAAAAACCCCGTCGGACGGGGTTTTTCTTTATGTTCGTCGTGACTTTATTGAAATTTTGAACTCTGGGTGACATATACGATCGGGTGACTTTATCGTGTTGGTCGTTTTTAATTTTGACATATAAGGTTGTTTGCTGTTATTCTTAAACAACATCATGAGACGTCTTTGCGATGTAAGAAATTCATAGAACAAAACTGAAAACTGCGGAATCATATAACTCCACCGAAGAGCAGCCAACCTATGTTTCCAGGCCTGGTTAATTATCTCCGTGAAGAAATGGCAATTTCTTTTGCAATGACATCAGCATACCACCTTCAAACTAACGGGTTAGCGAGACGCTTCAACCAAACCATTTTCCAAGCCTGGAGAAAGGAGGACGGAAAAGTTTAAAGGATCGAATTATGGTCGAAGACAGGAAGTACATAGGTGCTTCCTATATACAGCCAAAATAATAATCCTATATACAAAACAAATTTACAAGATCGTCATTTCAGGGTGCAGGAGTGACATTTGTTATGGTACCTAATGAAGACCATGATAGTGATGACATAAAAAATGAATTTTTGTTGAAATTGTCTTTATTAGAATATAGATAACTTTCCGGTCATACGCTAATTTGGGAGGGAAAAGTTTAGATGTTTTTGGAAAATTACGTACGTCTTCCTTCTTCGGTCATCACTAGTCATCAGCTTTTAAGAAACTCCAAAGACTGTCTATTTT
Source organism: Erpobdella octoculata (assembly GCA_963978895.1). NCBI lineage: Eukaryota > Metazoa > Annelida > Clitellata > Hirudinida > Erpobdellidae > Erpobdella > Erpobdella octoculata. The sequence continues at coordinate 39,981,035 of OZ022241.1, forward strand.
TTGTTTAGACATTACGATAAAACTTGTCTTAGCTTAAAGCAATTATCTGCATTTGTGTTTTCACTCAACAACACAAAAGTATCAATCAAAATTCTTAATATTTGCATTGTTACTTTTCGCAATTAAAGTAATGTAAACAAAAACCTCAAAGAAATGAAGTCGCGGGAAAAAAAGATCGCAATCAGGGTGCCTCATCTTAGGAGGTCAATTTGAAAGATAATACATAAAAACTCTTGGACAATACAAAGAGGTTTAGTAGAGCAAAATATGGCTGTTTCAACTCTTTCGACAGAGATTGTTGAAATGTTTGTCTTTTTCAGATCAATTTTTGCAGATTATTAAAAGAACAGCAGCTTGCTCATATGATGAAATTCCCTTCTTTGCCCTCGATATGAGGGAGCCTCATGTAGATGTCCGTTCCGTGACCCTGCATGGTCACCATCTTAAGTTCTCCTCCCAGGTGTTCCACAAATGCTTTACACACAGGCAGTCCAAAACCATAACTGGAAAGAAAGTAAAGTATCGATTAGTAATCCAGTTTGTAATTTATTTATTAATTCAATTCAAGTCAAATAACTTGGAATTATATTTAACTTAAATAGGATATAATAAATTAAACATCTTGAGTTTGTAGTTTATTTATTAATTCAAGTCAAATAACTTGTAATTGTATTTAATTTACAAAGAATATAATAAATTAAACAGCCTAGACCTTTTAGGTCACCTATTTCCTAAGATCGAGAGGAACGTAAAACCAACAGACCCGAACATGACACCGGCTGCCCTGTTCTCGCTGATAAGATCAAACACCCCCCCGGTCGGCTGGCATTCCTGCGAGTGGGAGCTCGAGAAACCGTACTCCCACACTTGCGGCACGAGTTCGTGTTTGATGCCCCCTCCTCTGTCGCTTATCCTGTGAAAATAGGCACCATAAACGACCGCCCTTAGTTTTCAAAGTGGTCATAAACAGGCAAAAAAAATTTCTAAACCACTATAATAGATGTTGATTTAATGCTTACTAATAATTTCATGAATTAAACTTCTGCACTGAAACGTCTAAATGCTTTTGATTTCACACGTCAGCTATGGTAACCGTTTCATTATGTTATCTATCAACGTTCCAAATCATGTTTTATTTATAACCCAAAAAAATACAGAACTTTACGAATCAATTAAATATAAATGCAAACCTAAAACAGAAGTTGGTGTCGTTATTGACAACGGTGACGACAATTTCAGGCAGGGGCTGATCCGCTAAGGACTTCTGCGATTCTATGACGGCCCTGAAACGAAATGTCAAGGCTCTGACAACATTCTCAACGACATACACGATGCTTTGTGGTTCGGGCCGATAGAATAGAACCACCGTGTATCCTCCTATGCGTGCCGTAAAAGGCGACTAAAGGGAGGTTCGCAGGAAGGGCATCCGGGTAAAACTTTGCTCCAAATTCCATATGGGTAACAAAACAAAGAATTTCATGCCGGCTCGGACGTCGCCTGGTCAAACAAGGTCGACAAGGTCAGCGCTTTCTTTTCTGGGCCTAGACGGAAGTGAAAAGCTAGCTATGGGCTTGAGGAAGAATTTATGAGCTCGGCCTGAAGCGACAGTCTGCCCTGGATTGTGACTTGTGGAGGGGCCTGATATGGAAAAAACGTCCAACCCTAGCATAGCGTGGAATAGGGACGTTTAAAAAATAAATGATGATGATGATGATGATACACACACGCACGCATATATATATATATATATATATATAAAATTACCTCATGGCATTTTTCAGAATTTCGTTGAGAACGTAATCAAGTGGAGGAGCGATGTACATGAACGTAGCATCCGAATGCCCGATTATTTTCACTTCCGGTGCAGAGCCGTACTTTCGTTCGCACTGTAACCTACGAATGGATTTTATGTCATTACGTGAAAAACAAGTCAAATAAAAAGGTATATGCATCAACATGCACAATTTCCATGCACGATTTCTTAAAAACAATAAAATGATTTTCGTGTATTCGAAAATATTTTCTCAAACACTGAACTTGACAGTCAAACAAAACCTAAATCTAAACTACCGACCTGGTCTCTCTTGCCTTCCTTTCGACGAGATACTTTGGTGAGAATTTTGTTTCGATGCTTCCAACGTAACCTCTCTTGGAGAAAAAACAATAATTTATTCAAAACAATCTTTTTATATAACTTTTCCAGTATAGATTGACTTGATGAACGAAGCTTTCCTTTGAATAAAACTAATTAAATAATAAAGGAGAACAACCAGAATTGCTAAATAACATTAATAAATGAAGTGAACAAAATGGAGCCATTTAAAGTTAAAATCGACTGGAGCTTATTATTAACCCTATCGAGTGGCAGTTGGAGGTAGTGGTCGCAGAGGAGTCTCATTCCGAGTCGCGACTTCATCATGTTGTCGAGGAATTTCGTTATGAGAGATTTGTCCTGGATGTAATTTTTGACGATTTGTGTTTTTACAGTGAAATTCGTAACTCGAGAAGAAAATTTAGAATGTTAGAAGCACGGTAATTTTTCTTGCATTTTTATGTTGTCAAAAATTGTGATTTTCTAAAAATACAAATTTTTTGAAATTGCTGATATATATTAGAATCACCAGTTTTAGTAGATAACAAATATTTAAAACAAATAATCGACCACAAACAGAAAGCTACTTGAAAATGATTTCCGGCCTCTTTGAAGCCCTGAGACAAAAGCGATATAACTTCTTTGTGATTGTCCAGAAGATCTTGTATTGATTCGCTGAAATTCGCCTCTCCCTCTGCATCCACAACCTGCCAAATCATGACGATTACTTTTCGAATTTTTAATATAAAAATTCTTCTAATTAATGTTTTATGTAAAAAAACTTGTTAATATTTTAAAACATTTTGAATTATTAAAATTCTTGTAATTATGTATAAAAAAATTACTTTTTAATATAGCTATCTATTTCGTTTAGCTCTTATTGAATACAGGATCTGTTGCAACATGCGAATCCATAAATTATATGCCTAAAAACAAACATTTTATTACAACACCTACAGTATAAGACAAAGATGCATTTGCTAGTTTCTTGAATAGAGCCTCAAGAGAATAGCAGTGTTTATAAACAAATGAATTTTACCTGCATTATTGTTATGCAAATTTGATTATTATTTTTTTAATCAACTCACTGGAGGCGAATTGTTGAGTTGCTCGAAAGCCGATATGTAAAGCTCTTGCTGCAATACGTTTAAAAAAAAACTAATATTTAAAAGTACGTAATTAATTTTTGGGTAGATAATTAAAATAGCAATATTGATTTAATTTTTATTTGTATTATATTATTAAAAAAAAACAGAAAAACTTTATTATTATTTAACCAAAAATTATAGGTCTGCAAAAGATGTCAGAAAGCCAGCTTTTTAAGCACAATAAAAAAAAAATTTTCTATTCTCAGCTTTTCCTTTTATAAGCCCCTTATAAGAAAAAAATAACAATGAATTGATAAAGGCAAAGCTTACACATCTTAAAAGTGACGGATTAGAAGCCACAATAAAAGGCAAAGCATGAAAGGAGACAACACATTTTGCTATTCTGATTGGGAGCTGTTTCTGAAGTAGCCGTGCACAATCCTGTTTAGAAATTCTGTTTCAGTTATATATAAATAATCATAAAATCAGTTCTTTTTATTGTAAAACAAAAATGACACATTTAGTGATATTCTAAAGCTAAGTTATTTTGTGTTTATAACAATATTGATTCGAAAATAATCATATATGCTTATGCAGCTGTATCTTCCAAAAGAGTGGTAGGGAACATCCTTAACATGACCACTGCTTGTAATGTTAAAGTACTCATAGAAATATCTGAGTTTCCCATTGAAATAGACCCGCTACTTTAGTTTGAGATTACCAACACCTTTTAATTAGCAAGTAACAGTGAAATTTTATACCAATAAATTATTTCTACCAAAAGATATATCCATAAGCTTGGCAAAAGACATTGGTTCGTGGTTCTGAAAAATAATAATTATAATAAAAGAACAATCAATCAAATCAAAGATTAGAAAGCTTCTGAATCTAGCAAATGTGGTTTTGCAGGGGTAAAAATAAACGCAGACCCACTTTCTCAGCCGCTTCTATCAATTCAATCTGCAGGTAATGATTCGTCGAGAAACGCTCGTTTTCGAGAGGGATCCCTCCGTTCTGATTCTGCGTACCCACAAATCGACAGCTGGGCAAAATATTCTTCATCAACCCATTACCCCCTCTTCTCACTAGGGCACAAAGGGGTGCCGATCGCATCCTCATCCTAACGCCCGAACGGGAGACTTTTAAGGCTCCGAAAAAATTTCTATCGTATCAGTAATTTCCATTCACTTTTAAACTGGTCAAAAATACGATGCGCCAAAATGGCTATGATAAAACTTAGATACTACTAGACAAGGCCTGCTAAAGATTTATGACGTTCTTATTGTGAATTCGTTAATTCATGTTTCTGGCATGATAAAAATAACCAACCAATTGACATTCACGGTAATACACTTGAATATCCCGATTTTCTTAAAAGACTCATGTCAGACACGGCCAATCCAGATAGACAAAAGTTTCGACAACATATTCGATCATACAACAGCGCAGTTTCTTTCGCTTCCATGGCCGCAGAAATTTTTGATTTGCTTATATATAGAATTTTTTTATGGTTATCAAATGTCATTTTGTTTTTGTTGACTATTTTTATAATAACGGGCGCCGTGTTTTAAAACTTCCGTCATATTTGACGAGCTATCTCTAGTTAGTAATAATAACGAATTGAAATTCAAAAAACGATTTCGCCTTTGAATGCAGAGCACTTCTAGCGAGAACTCAAACGACTCTAAAAACGTCCTCAAAACGAGAAACAGGTGTGTATCTTGAAAATGATATCTTGAGAATATATTATACATGATATCTTGAGAATATATTATACATGATATCTTGAGAATATATTATACATGATATCTTGAGAATATATTATACATGATATCTTGAGAATATATTATATATGATAACTTGAGAATATATTATATATGATATCTTGAGAATATATCTTATAAAAAAGAAGAAGATTAAATCACTTGATTTCTGTTACCGAGTTAAAATTTTTGACTGACCAAAATTTACTTTGCTTTTTAAATTTAGAATTCAGGGGGACTCGTCTACTTCCAGTTGGTCCGAAGGTATACAATGAAGAAAACTTGTTTTCTATTAAAATTGTAAAACAATTTAGGCATTAAACAACAAAAACCTAGATGTAAAATTACCGCTTTAATGGAATCAAAAGAGTAAACAAAGTAAATAACTATGAAGAATTCAAGACAGAAAAGTCCACAAGTTTTAACTTTTGGTTCGTTTAGATAAGCAATAAATTCAATGATTCCAACAAAACACAAAAACTTAATTACAATAAAATTTATGTCAAAACTGCTGGGGCAAGAAAACATAACGAGAGAACATAAAATCGCTAACCATGGCTCTTTTGTTTTCCAAATTGATATTTTCTTGTTCTTGCCTCTATGTTTTCCAGCAATCTTAGTCCTGCACATTGGGCAGACAGTTGACTTTTTAAGCCACAATTGCATGCATTCCCAGCAAAATATGTGTTCACACGGGTCAACAATACACTCTTCATTTTTTGAAATTGTTGACAGGCAAATTGGGCAGTCGTTATCAATATCGTTTGCAGGCATTTTCTAAGTTAGAAATAAGTAATTATAGCTTTTAATTGTGTATATATATATATATATATATATATATATAAATATATATATATATATAAATGAATGTATGTATGTATGTATGTATGTATATATATATATATATATATATATATATATATATATATATATATATATATATATATATATATATATATATATAAATGAATGTATGTATGTATGTATGTATGTATATATATATATATATATATATATGTTATTCATGCATTGCTACACCATTCATCCGATCGTAATGAAATTTTCACACAACCTTGAGAGTTGAGGGGAATCAAATATAGAGAAAAAAATTTGAAATCCGACACAAAATGAGCGGAGCGGAGCGGGTGAGCGAGCGGAAACTATATATATATATATATATATATATATATATATATATATATATATATATATATATATATATATATATATATATATATACGCGGAAAATCGACCAAGAACGGGAAAGCGGAGAAGGGAACGGGAGATAGAGAGACAAACATTAGAAAAACCTCTAGTATATATATATATATATATATATATATATATATATATATTTATATATATTTATATATATATATATATATATATATATATATATATATATATTTATATATATATATATATATATATATATATATATATTTATATATATATATATATATATATATATATATATATATATATATTTATATATATATATATATATATATATATATACATACATACATACATTCATTTATATATATATATATATATATACATACATACATACATTCATTTTTATATATATATATATATATATATATATATATATATATATATAATATATAAACAATTAAATATTACTGTTTTTAATATTTATGTTTTTCCTTTTAAAAAGCTCCAAGAACTTGAATCTCTATTTTATTACAATTTTTGTTTTTTAATTATTTAGAACAACAAAATTATCTAAAGAAAGTTATATCGTTGAAATTATTAACTTTTAATAACTCTTTAAAAAAAAGATACACAATTAAAAGCTATAATTACTTATTTCTAACTTAGAAAATGCCTGCAAACGATAGTGATAACGACTGCCCAATTTGCCTGTCAACACTTTCCAAAAATGAAAAGTGTATTGTTGTCCCGTGTGAACACATATTTTGCTGGGAATGCATGCAATCGTGGCTTAAACAGTCAACTGTCTGCCCAATGTGCAGCACTGAGATTGCTGGAAAACATAGAGGCAAGAACAAGAAAATATCAATTTGGAAAACAAAAGAGCCATGGTTAGCGATTTTATGTTCTCTCGTTATGTTTTCTTGCCCCAGCAGTTTTGACATAAATTTTATTGTAATTAAGTTTTTGTGTTTTGTTGGAATCATTGAATTTATTGCTTATCTAAACGAACCAAAAGTTAAAACTTGTGGACTTTTCTGTCTTGAATTCTTCATAGTTATTTACTTTGTTTACTCTTTTGATTCCATTAAAGCGGTAATTTTACATCTAGGTTTTTGTTGTTTAATGCCTAAATTGTTTTACAATTTTAATAGAAAACAAGTTTTCTTCATTGTATACCTTCGGACCAACTGGAAGTAGACGAGTCCCCCTGAATTCTAAATTTAAAAAGCAAAGTAAATTTTGGTCAGTCAAAAATTTTAACTCGGTAACAGAAATCAAGTGATTTAATCTTCTTCTTTTTTATAAGATATATTCTCAAGATATCATATATAATATATTCTCAAGTTATCATATATAATATATTCTCAAGATATCATGTATAATATATTCTCAAGATATCATGTATAATATATTCTCAAGATATCATGTATAATATATTCTCAAGATATCATGTATAATATATTCTCAAGATATCATTTTCAAGATACACACCTGTTTCTCGTTTTGAGGACGTTTTTAGAGTCGTTTGAGTTCTCGCTAGAAGTGCTCTGCATTCAAAGGCGAAATCGTTTTTTGAATTTCAATTCGTTATTATTACTAACTAGAGATAGCTCGTCAAATATGACGGAAGTTTTAAAACACGGCGCCCGTTATTATAAAAATAGTCAACAAAAACAAAATGACATTTGATAACCATAAAAAAATTCTATATATAAGCAAATCAAAAATTTCTGCGGCCATGGAAGCGAAAGAAACTGCGCTGTTGTATGATCGAATATGTTGTCGAAACTTTTGTCTATCTGGATTGGCCGTGTCTGACATGAGTCTTTTAAGAAAATCGGGATATTCAAGTGTATTACCGTGAATGTCAATTGGTTGGTTATTTTTATCATGCCAGAAACATGAATTAACGAATTCACAATAAGAACGTCATAAATCTTTAGCAGGCCTTGTCTAGTAGTATCTAAGTTTTATCATAGCCATTTTGGCGCATCGTATTTTTGACCAGTTTAAAAGTGAATGGAAATTACTGATACGATAGAAATTTTTTCGGAGCCTTAAAAGTCTCCCGTTCGGGCGTTAGGATGAGGATGCGATCGGCACCCCTTTGTGCCCTAGTGAGAAGAGGGGGTAATGGGTTGATGAAGAATATTTTGCCCAGCTGTCGATTTGTGGGTACGCAGAATCAGAACGGAGGGATCCCTCTCGAAAACGAGCGTTTCTCGACGAATCATTACCTGCAGATTGAATTGATAGAAGCGGCTGAGAAAGTGGGTCTGCGTTTATTTTTACCCCTGCAAAACCACATTTGCTAGATTCAGAAGCTTTCTAATCTTTGATTTGATTGATTGTTCTTTTATTATAATTATTATTTTTCAGAACCACGAACCAATGTCTTTTGCCAAGCTTATGGATATATCTTTTGGTAGAAATAATTTATTGGTATAAAATTTCACTGTTACTTGCTAATTAAAAGGTGTTGGTAATCTCAAACTAAAGTAGCGGGTCTATTTCAATGGGAAACTCAGATATTTCTATGAGTACTTTAACATTACAAGCAGTGGTCATGTTAAGGATGTTCCCTACCACTCTTTTGGAAGATACAGCTGCATAAGCATATATGATTATTTTCGAATCAATATTGTTATAAACACAAAATAACTTAGCTTTAGAATATCACTAAATGTGTCATTTTTGTTTTACAATAAAAAGAACTGATTTTATGATTATTTATATATAACTGAAACAGAATTTCTAAACAGGATTGTGCACGGCTACTTCAGAAACAGCTCCCAATCAGAATAGCAAAATGTGTTGTCTCCTTTCATGCTTTGCCTTTTATTGTGGCTTCTAATCCGTCACTTTTAAGATGTGTAAGCTTTGCCTTTATCAATTCATTGTTATTTTTTTCTTATAAGGGGCTTATAAAAGGAAAAGCTGAGAATAGAAAATTTTTTTTTTATTGTGCTTAAAAAGCTGGCTTTCTGACATCTTTTGCAGACCTATAATTTTTGGTTAAATAATAATAAAGTTTTTCTGTTTTTTTTTAATAATATAATACAAATAAAAATTAAATCAATATTGCTATTTTAATTATCTACCCAAAAATTAATTACGTACTTTTAAATATTAGTTTTTTTTTAAACGTATTGCAGCAAGAGCTTTACATATCGGCTTTCGAGCAACTCAACAATTCGCCTCCAGTGAGTTGATTAAAAAAATAATAATCAAATTTGCATAACAATAATGCAGGTAAAATTCATTTGTTTATAAACACTGCTATTCTCTTGAGGCTCTATTCAAGAAACTAGCAAATGCATCTTTGTCTTATACTGTAGGTGTTGTAATAAAATGTTTGTTTTTAGGCATATAATTTATGGATTCGCATGTTGCAACAGATCCTGTATTCAATAAGAGCTAAACGAAATAGATAGCTATATTAAAAAGTAATTTTTTTATACATAATTACAAGAATTTTAATAATTCAAAATGTTTTAAAATATTAACAAGTTTTTTTACATAAAACATTAATTAGAAGAATTTTTATATTAAAAATTCGAAAAGTAATCGTCATGATTTGGCAGGTTGTGGATGCAGAGGGAGAGGCGAATTTCAGCGAATCAATACAAGATCTTCTGGACAATCACAAAGAAGTTATATCGCTTTTGTCTCAGGGCTTCAAAGAGGCCGGAAATCATTTTCAAGTAGCTTTCTGTTTGTGGTCGATTATTTGTTTTAAATATTTGTTATCTACTAAAACTGGTGATTCTAATATATATCAGCAATTTCAAAAAATTTGTATTTTTAGAAAATCACAATTTTTGACAACATAAAAATGCAAGAAAAATTACCGTGCTTCTAACATTCTAAATTTTCTTCTCGAGTTACGAATTTCACTGTAAAAACACAAATCGTCAAAAATTACATCCAGGACAAATCTCTCATAACGAAATTCCTCGACAACATGATGAAGTCGCGACTCGGAATGAGACTCCTCTGCGACCACTACCTCCAACTGCCACTCGATAGGGTTAATAATAAGCTCCAGTCGATTTTAACTTTAAATGGCTCCATTTTGTTCACTTCATTTATTAATGTTATTTAGCAATTCTGGTTGTTCTCCTTTATTATTTAATTAGTTTTATTCAAAGGAAAGCTTCGTTCATCAAGTCAATCTATACTGGAAAAGTTATATAAAAAGATTGTTTTGAATAAATTATTGTTTTTTCTCCAAGAGAGGTTACGTTGGAAGCATCGAAACAAAATTCTCACCAAAGTATCTCGTCGAAAGGAAGGCAAGAGAGACCAGGTCGGTAGTTTAGATTTAGGTTTTGTTTGACTGTCAAGTTCAGTGTTTGAGAAAATATTTTCGAATACACGAAAATCATTTTATTGTTTTTAAGAAATCGTGCATGGAAATTGTGCATGTTGATGCATATACCTTTTTATTTGACTTGTTTTTCACGTAATGACATAAAATCCATTCGTAGGTTACAGTGCGAACGAAAGTACGGCTCTGCACCGGAAGTGAAAATAATCGGGCATTCGGATGCTACGTTCATGTACATCGCTCCTCCACTTGATTACGTTCTCAACGAAATTCTGAAAAATGCCATGAGGTAATTTTATATATATATATATATATATATATGCGTGCGTGTGTGTATCATCATCATCATCATCATTTATTTTTTAAACGTCCCTATTCCACGCTATGCTAGGGTTGGACGTTTTTTCCATATCAGGCCCCTCCACAAGTCACAATCCAGGGCAGACTGTCGCTTCAGGCCGAGCTCATAAATTCTTCCTCAAGCCCATAGCTAGCTTTTCACTTCCGTCTAGGCCCAGAAAAGAAAGCGCTGACCTTGTCGACCTTGTTTGACCAGGCGACGTCCGAGCCGGCATGAAATTCTTTGTTTTGTTACCCATATGGAATTTGGAGCAAAGTTTTACCCGGATGCCCTTCCTGCGAACCTCCCTTTAGTCGCCTTTTACGGCACGCATAGGAGGAAACACGATGGTTCTATTCTATCGGCCCGAACCACAAAGCATCGTGTATGTCGTTGAGAATGTTGTCAGAGCCTTGACATTTCGTTTCAGGGCCGTCATAGAATCGCAGAAGTCCTTAGCGGATCAGCCCCTGCCTGAAATTGTCGTCACCGTTGTCAATAACGACACCAACTTCTGTTTTAGGTTTGCATTTATATTTAATTGATTCGTAAAGTTCTGTATTTTTTCGGGTTATAAATAAAACATGATTTGGAACGTTGATAAATAACATAATGAAACGGTTACCATAGCTGACGTGTGAAATCAAAAGCATTTAGACGTTTCAGTGCAGAAGTTTAATTCATGAAATTATTAGTAAGCATTAAATCAACATCTATTATAGTGGTTTAGAAATTTTTTTTGCCTGTTTATGACCACTTTGAAAACTAAGGGCGGTCGTTTATGGTGCCTATTTTCACAGGATAAGCGACAGAGGAGGGGGCATCAAACACGAACTCGTGCCGCAAGTGTGGGAGTACGGTTTCTCGAGCTCCCACTCGCAGGAATGCCAGCCGACCGGGGGGGTGTTTGATCTTATCAGCGAGAACAGGGCAGCCGGTGTCATGTTCGGGTCTGTTGGTTTTACGTTCCTCTCGATCTTAGGAAATAGGTGACCTAAAAGGTCTAGGCTGTTTAATTTATTATATTCTTTGTAAATTAAATACAATTACAAGTTATTTGACTTGAATTAATAAATAAACTACAAACTCAAGATGTTTAATTTATTATATCCTATTTAAGTTAAATATAATTCCAAGTTATTTGACTTGAATTGAATTAATAAATAAATTACAAACTGGATTACTAATCGATACTTTACTTTCTTTCCAGTTATGGTTTTGGACTGCCTGTGTGTAAAGCATTTGTGGAACACCTGGGAGGAGAACTTAAGATGGTGACCATGCAGGGTCACGGAACGGACATCTACATGAGGCTCCCTCATATCGAGGGCAAAGAAGGGAATTTCATCATATGAGCAAGCTGCTGTTCTTTTAATAATCTGCAAAAATTGATCTGAAAAAGACAAACATTTCAACAATCTCTGTCGAAAGAGTTGAAACAGCCATATTTTGCTCTACTAAACCTCTTTGTATTGTCCAAGAGTTTTTATGTATTATCTTTCAAATTGACCTCCTAAGATGAGGCACCCTGATTGCGATCTTTTTTTCCCGCGACTTCATTTCTTTGAGGTTTTTGTTTACATTACTTTAATTGCGAAAAGTAACAATGCAAATATTAAGAATTTTGATTGATACTTTTGTGTTGTTGAGTGAAAACACAAATGCAGATAATTGCTTTAAGCTAAGACAAGTTTTATCGTAATGTCTAAACAAAAAATAGACAGTCTTTGGAGTTTCTTAAAAGCTGATGACTAGTGATGACCGAAGAAGGAAGACGTACGTAATTTTCCAAAAACATCTAAACTTTTCCCTCCCAAATTAGCGTATGACCGGAAAGTTATCTATATTCTAATAAAGACAATTTCAACAAAAATTCATTTTTTATGTCATCACTATCATGGTCTTCATTAGGTACCATAACAAATGTCACTCCTGCACCCTGAAATGACGATCTTGTAAATTTGTTTTGTATATAGGATTATTATTTTGGCTGTATATAGGAAGCACCTATGTACTTCCTGTCTTCGACCATAATTCGATCCTTTAAACTTTTCCGTCCTCCTTTCTCCAGGCTTGGAAAATGGTTTGGTTGAAGCGTCTCGCTAACCCGTTAGTTTGAAGGTGGTATGCTGATGTCATTGCAAAAGAAATTGCCATTTCTTCACGGAGATAATTAACCAGGCCTGGAAACATAGGTTGGCTGCTCTTCGGTGGAGTTATATGATTCCGCAGTTTTCAGTTTTGTTCTATGAATTTCTTACATCGCAAAGACGTCTCATGATGTTGTTTAAGAATAACAGCAAACAACCTTATATGTCAAAATTAAAAACGACCAACACGATAAAGTCACCCGATCGTATATGTCACCCAGAGTTCAAAATTTCAATAAAGTCACGACGAACATAAAGAAAAACCCCGTCCGACGGGGTTTTTCCCAGAAGTCTGAGTTTCCTATCGCAGATCAATTTGTTGCGATTACAAGAATAAAACTCCGAAAATTAACATATTCTGGATTAAAATCAGTTTGTAGTGAACGGCAGGAATGAAGTTTCTAGTCCTTTCCTCGGTCTTGTGCGAACTTTTCCCTGAGGCTGCTGAGGAAGTCGATGAACTTGGCATCTTGATCTTCTTCGTTGTAAAGTGTGTACTGTGGACATTTTAAAATGTGGACGTTTAGAATAGGCGAAAATTTGCTATTTTAAATATTTCTTCGACGTACTCCGACTTATTAGATAGAGCGTCAGAGATGAGACTATGACATTAGTTCTACGAGATGTGTAATCTCGAACCGATATACATATTAAAAGTTCAAGAAGTAAAACAACTCACAGCCTCTTCCAATTTTTCTAACCCCGCCGAGTGTGAAGGAGGGCTCTGTGAAGATGAAAACATTATTTTATTGATTTAAAATATCTCGAAACTGCATCTCTAATGCAAACAAAAATATAAAAAAAAATACATCAAGAGGACTGGCAAGCATAAAATAAGCCAAAAAACCGTCGAGGTTTCTCGTTGTACGACACGAACATCATTATCACAACCACCGCCACGACGAACCACGCTTACTTACCTTCCCTCGTTGATGAGGTTGCTGTAGGCGAGAAACGTGCTGTCGTCAGGGACGTCAATTAGGGGGGGCAGGAGGGGGCGATCGCCCCCCTCCTGAGTTTTCAGTGGGCCCCCGGCACTAAAGTGGGCCCCACACAGTTAAGTGGGCCCCACGAAATCAAGTGGGCCACACGCAGTTAAGTGGGCCACACGCATTTTAGTGGGCCACACGCAGTTAAGTGGGCCCCGCGCAGTTAAGTGGGCCCCATCACTAAAGTGGGCCCCACGCACTTAAGTTAGTGGGCCCTGCGGATTTTTAAGTGGCCCTTCCCGGAATTTTCAGTGGGCCCCCGGCACTAGAGTGGGCCCTACGCAGTAAAGTGGGCCTATGATTCTCGCATCGGCATTCAACGAAGCTGGTGTTCCGATATCAGAGACAATATTTTTCAAGAGTACAATGCATAGACATCGTCAGCGCCGTCGTCAACAAGCTGCAGCTCTTATAAAAGAAAATTATATTTCCTCAAAATCCATTGTTCATTGGGATGGTAAACATTTGACCGATGTTACTGGTGAGGTCAACGTGGATCAGTTACCTGTCCTGCTCTCATCACTTGTCGATGGCACTACAAAACTTCTTGGAGTTACAAAGTTAGCATCTGGATCAGTACGAGCAGCTGCTGATGCAGTTCATGAACATATAAAATCTTGGAAGTGTGAATCAATGGTTATTGGCATGTGCTTTGGACACGACAGCTTCCAATACTGGAAATCTCAATGGAGCTTGCACTCTTCTAGAAAAAGCCATGGGACGTAACTTATTATGGATGGCTTGCCGTCATCATATGTCAGAAGTGCTGCTTGCCGATGTATTCAATGTTTGTGTTGGACCATCCACTGGACCAGAAATTTTATTTTTCAAAAGGTTTCGTGAAAAATGGACAGAAATGAATCACACCAGAAGCCAGATCAACCCCTTTGATAATTGTTTCAGATGCAATTAAAGCATTCATCAAATGTCAACTTGAGGTCAGACATTCACGAGATGACTATTTAGAGTTTCTTCTTCTTGCTGCACAAATGGGCTGCAGGTTGATGTAGCCATTCGCAAACCTGGTGCATTGCACAGTGCACGATGGATGGCAAAAGCCATCTACGCATTAAAAATTTCAAATTTTTTTTCTTATATTTGATTCCCCTTGACTCTCAAGGTTGTGTGAAAATTTCATTACGATCGGATGAATGGTGTAGCAATGCATAAAGGCCATTAACATACAAACATTCATTTTTATATATATATAGATATATATATATATAAATTCCTGTTTGTCCATGTATGTATGTATGTCCTTTATTTTTTTTTATTATAGTTTATAGTCCTTTACACCAGGTGTTTTATGACTGAAATGGTTGTATGTAGGAAGCACATAAGTACTTCCAGTCGTGGATCATAATTTGACCTTTTGAAAACTTAATTTTTTTTAAATGTTTCTTATGGATTTTTAATTAATAATAATAATATTTGTTGTTGATAAAAATAATAATAATCTTTGAAGACTTTAGATGAGTAGTGGTCACTGAACAGTTGCGTTTGTCGCGTTGAAGTCCTTTTGTAAGTTTTCTTACTTCGTTTATTGAGAGAGACAAAATAAAACAAATCGAAATTTCAACACAACGATAATAAAATCAACAATAATCACACCGATCGATAAACAAAAAAAGTTTATAGCTCATGCGCACCATTTTTGTTTAACCTAACCTGAACACAATAGTAATCAGAATTATCTATGGGTGAGCTGAGGCACTCCTTTACAAACACCCAATAGAATGTCCCAAATTCAAACCACGTGCTAAACAATATACAAAATATCTGTACTTGAAGGTATACAATGAAGAAAACTTGTTTTCTATTAAAATTGTAAAACAATACAGGCATTAAACAACAAAAACCTAGATGTAAAATTACAGCTTTAATGGAATCTAAAGATAATGCAAAGTGAATAAGTATGTAGAATTCAAGACAGAAAAGTGCACAAGTTTTAACTTCTGGTTTGTTTAGATAAGCAATAAATTCAATGAATTCATACCAACACAAAAAATTAATCACATTAATACTTATGACAAAACTGCTGGGGCAAGAAAACATAACGAGAGAACATAAAATCGCTAACCATGGCTCTTTTGTTTTCCAAATTGATATTTTCTTGTTCTTGCCTCTATGTTTTCCAGCAATCTCAGTGCTGCACATTGGGCAGACAGTTGACTGTTTAAGCCACGATTGCATGCATTCCCAGCAAAATATGTGTTCACACGGGACAACAATACACTTTTCATTTTTGGAAAGTGTTGACAGGCAAATTGGGCAGTCGTTATCACTATCGTTTGCAGGCATTTTCTAAGTTAGAAATAAGTAATTATAGCTTTTAATTGTGTATCTTTTTTTTAAAGAGTTATTAAAAGTTAATAATTTCAACGATATAACTTTCTTTAGATAATTTTGTTGTTCTAAATAATTAAAAAACAAAAATTGTAATAAAATAGAGTTTCAAGTTCTTGGAGCTTTTTAAAAGGAAAAACATAAATATTAAAAACAGTAATATTTAATTGTTTATATATTATATATATATATATATATATATATATATATATAAAAATGAATGTATGTATGTATGTATATATATATATATATATATAAATGAATGTATGTATGTATGTATATATATATATATATATATATATATAAATATATATATATATATATATATATATATATATATATATATATATATATATAAATATATATATATATATATATATATATATATAAATATATATATATATATATATATATATATATATATATATATATATATATATATATAAATATATATAAATATATATATATATATATATATATATATATATATATACTAGAGGTTTTTCTAATGTTTGTCTCTCTATCTCCCGTTCCCTTCTCCGCTTTCCCGTTCTTGGTCGATTTTCCGCGTATATATATATATATATATATATATATATATATATATATATATATATATATATATATATATATATATATATATATATAGTTTCCGCTCGCTCACCCGCTCCGCTCCGCTCATTTTGTGTCGGATTTCAAATTTTTTTCTCTATATTTGATTCCCCTCAACTCTCAAGGTTGTGTGAAAATTTCATTACGATCGGATGAATGGTGTAGCAATGCATGAATAACATATATATATATATATATATACATACATACATACATACATACATTCATTTATATATATATATATATATATATATATATATATATATATATATATATATATATATATATATACATACATACATACATACATACATTCATTCATTTATATATATATATATATTTATATATATATATATATATATATATATATACACAATTAAAAGCTATAATTACTTATTTCTAACTTAGAAAATGCCTGCAAACGATATTGATAACGACTGCCCAATTTGCCTGTCAACAATTTCAAAAAATGAAGAGTGTATTGTTGACCCGTGTGAACACATATTTTGCTGGGAATGCATGCAATTGTGGCTTAAAAAGTCAACTGTCTGCCCAATGTGCAGGACTAAGATTGCTGGAAAACATAGAGGCAAGAACAAGAAAATATCAATTTGGAAAACAAAAGAGCCATGGTTAGCGATTTTATGTTCTCTCGTTATGTTTTCTTGCCCCAGCAGTTTTGACATAAATTTTATTGTAATTAAGTTTTTGTGTTTTGTTGGAATCATTGAATTTATTGCTTATCTAAACGAACCAAAAGTTAAAACTTGTGGACTTTTCTGTCTTGAATTCTTCATAGTTATTTACTTTGTTTACTCTTTTGATTCCATTAAAGCGGTAATTTTACATCTAGGTTTTTGTTGTTTAATGCCTAAATTGTTTTACAATTTTAATAGAAAACAAGTTTTCTTCATTGTATACCTTCGGACCAACTGGAAGTAGACGAGTCCCCCTGAATTCTAAATTTAAAAAGCAAAGTAAATTTTGGTCAGTCAAAAATTTTAACTCGGTAACAGAAATCAAGTGATTTAATCTTCTTCTTTTTTATAAGATATATTCTCAAGATATCATATATAATATATTCTCAAGTTATCATATATAATATATTCTCAAGATATCATGTATAATATATTCTCAAGATATCATGTATAATATATTCTCAAGATATCATGTATAATATATTCTCAAGATATCATGTATAATATATTCTCAAGATATCATTTTCAAGATACACACCTGTTTCTCGTTTTGAGGACGTTTTTAGAGTCGTTTGAGTTCTCGCTAGAAGTGCTCTGCATTCAAAGGCGAAATCGTTTTTTGAATTTCAATTCGTTATTATTACTAACTAGAGATAGCTCGTCAAATATGACGGAAGTTTTAAAACACGGCGCCCGTTATTATAAAAATAGTCAACAAAAACAAAATGACATTTGATAACCATAAAAAAATTCTATATATAAGCAAATCAAAAATTTCTGCGGCCATGGAAGCGAAAGAAACTGCGCTGTTGTATGATCGAATATGTTGTCGAAACTTTTGTCTATCTGGATTGGCCGTGTCTGACATGAGTCTTTTAAGAAAATCGGGATATTCAAGTGTATTACCGTGAATGTCAATTGGTTGGTTATTTTTATCATGCCAGAAACATGAATTAACGAATTCACAATAAGAACGTCATAAATCTTTAGCAGGCCTTGTCTAGTAGTATCTAAGTTTTATCATAGCCATTTTGGCGCATCGTATTTTTGACCAGTTTAAAAGTGAATGGAAATTACTGATACGATAGAAATTTTTTCGGAGCCTTAAAAGTCTCCCGTTCGGGCGTTAGGATGAGGATGCGATCGGCACCCCTTTGTGCCCTAGTGAGAAGAGGGGGTAATGGGTTGATGAAGAATATTTTGCCCAGCTGTCGATTTGTGGGTACGCAGAATCAGAACGGAGGGATCCCTCTCGAAAACGAGCGTTTCTCGACGAATCATTACCTGCAGATTGAATTGATAGAAGCGGCTGAGAAAGTGGGTCTGCGTTTATTTTTACCCCTGCAAAACCACATTTGCTAGATTCAGAAGCTTTCTAATCTTTGATTTGATTGATTGTTCTTTTATTATAATTATTATTTTTCAGAACCACGAACCAATGTCTTTTGCCAAGCTTATGGATATATCTTTTGGTAGAAATAATTTATTGGTATAAAATTTCACTGTTACTTGCTAATTAAAAGGTGTTGGTAATCTCAAACTAAAGTAGCGGGTCTATTTCAATGGGAAACTCAGATATTTCTATGAGTACTTTAACATTACAAGCAGTGGTCATGTTAAGGATGTTCCCTACCACTCTTTTGGAAGATACAGCTGCATAAGCATATATGATTATTTTCGAATCAATATTGTTATAAACACAAAATAACTTAGCTTTAGAATATCACTAAATGTGTCATTTTTGTTTTACAATAAAAAGAACTGATTTTATGATTATTTATATATAACTGAAACAGAATTTCTAAACAGGATTGTGCACGGCTACTTCAGAAACAGCTCCCAATCAGAATAGCAAAATGTGTTGTCTCCTTTCATGCTTTGCCTTTTATTGTGGCTTCTAATCCGTCACTTTTAAGATGTGTAAGCTTTGCCTTTATCAATTCATTGTTATTTTTTTCTTATAAGGGGCTTATAAAAGGAAAAGCTGAGAATAGAAAATTTTTTTTTTATTGTGCTTAAAAAGCTGGCTTTCTGACATCTTTTGCAGACCTATAATTTTTGGTTAAATAATAATAAAGTTTTTCTGTTTTTTTTTAATAATATAATACAAATAAAAATTAAATCAATATTGCTATTTTAATTATCTACCCAAAAATTAATTACGTACTTTTAAATATTAGTTTTTTTTTAAACGTATTGCAGCAAGAGCTTTACATATCGGCTTTCGAGCAACTCAACAATTCGCCTCCAGTGAGTTGATTAAAAAAATAATAATCAAATTTGCATAACAATAATGCAGGTAAAATTCATTTGTTTATAAACACTGCTATTCTCTTGAGGCTCTATTCAAGAAACTAGCAAATGCATCTTTGTCTTATACTGTAGGTGTTGTAATAAAATGTTTGTTTTTAGGCATATAATTTATGGATTCGCATGTTGCAACAGATCCTGTATTCAATAAGAGCTAAACGAAATAGATAGCTATATTAAAAAGTAATTTTTTTATACATAATTACAAGAATTTTAATAATTCAAAATGTTTTAAAATATTAACAAGTTTTTTTACATAAAACATTAATTAGAAGAATTTTTATATTAAAAATTCGAAAAGTAATCGTCATGATTTGGCAGGTTGTGGATGCAGAGGGAGAGGCGAATTTCAGCGAATCAATACAAGATCTTCTGGACAATCACAAAGAAGTTATATCGCTTTTGTCTCAGGGCTTCAAAGAGGCCGGAAATCATTTTCAAGTAGCTTTCTGTTTGTGGTCGATTATTTGTTTTAAATATTTGTTATCTACTAAAACTGGTGATTCTAATATATATCAGCAATTTCAAAAAATTTGTATTTTTAGAAAATCACAATTTTTGACAACATAAAAATGCAAGAAAAATTACCGTGCTTCTAACATTCTAAATTTTCTTCTCGAGTTACGAATTTCACTGTAAAAACACAAATCGTCAAAAATTACATCCAGGACAAATCTCTCATAACGAAATTCCTCGACAACATGATGAAGTCGCGACTCGGAATGAGACTCCTCTGCGACCACTACCTCCAACTGCCACTCGATAGGGTTAATAATAAGCTCCAGTCGATTTTAACTTTAAATGGCTCCATTTTGTTCACTTCATTTATTAATGTTATTTAGCAATTCTGGTTGTTCTCCTTTATTATTTAATTAGTTTTATTCAAAGGAAAGCTTCGTTCATCAAGTCAATCTATACTGGAAAAGTTATATAAAAAGATTGTTTTGAATAAATTATTGTTTTTTCTCCAAGAGAGGTTACGTTGGAAGCATCGAAACAAAATTCTCACCAAAGTATCTCGTCGAAAGGAAGGCAAGAGAGACCAGGTCGGTAGTTTAGATTTAGGTTTTGTTTGACTGTCAAGTTCAGTGTTTGAGAAAATATTTTCGAATACACGAAAATCATTTTATTGTTTTTAAGAAATCGTGCATGGAAATTGTGCATGTTGATGCATATACCTTTTTATTTGACTTGTTTTTCACGTAATGACATAAAATCCATTCGTAGGTTACAGTGCGAACGAAAGTACGGCTCTGCACCGGAAGTGAAAATAATCGGGCATTCGGATGCTACGTTCATGTACATCGCTCCTCCACTTGATTACGTTCTCAACGAAATTCTGAAAAATGCCATGAGGTAATTTTATATATATATATATATATATATATGCGTGCGTGTGTGTATCATCATCATCATCATCATTTATTTTTTAAACGTCCCTATTCCACGCTATGCTAGGGTTGGACGTTTTTTCCATATCAGGCCCCTCCACAAGTCACAATCCAGGGCAGACTGTCGCTTCAGGCCGAGCTCATAAATTCTTCCTCAAGCCCATAGCTAGCTTTTCACTTCCGTCTAGGCCCAGAAAAGAAAGCGCTGACCTTGTCGACCTTGTTTGACCAGGCGACGTCCGAGCCGGCATGAAATTCTTTGTTTTGTTACCCATATGGAATTTGGAGCAAAGTTTTACCCGGATGCCCTTCCTGCGAACCTCCCTTTAGTCGCCTTTTACGGCACGCATAGGAGGAAACACGATGGTTCTATTCTATCGGCCCGAACCACAAAGCATCGTGTATGTCGTTGAGAATGTTGTCAGAGCCTTGACATTTCGTTTCAGGGCCGTCATAGAATCGCAGAAGTCCTTAGCGGATCAGCCCCTGCCTGAAATTGTCGTCACCGTTGTCAATAACGACACCAACTTCTGTTTTAGGTTTGCATTTATATTTAATTGATTCGTAAAGTTCTGTATTTTTTCGGGTTATAAATAAAACATGATTTGGAACGTTGATAAATAACATAATGAAACGGTTACCATAGCTGACGTGTGAAATCAAAAGCATTTAGACGTTTCAGTGCAGAAGTTTAATTCATGAAATTATTAGTAAGCATTAAATCAACATCTATTATAGTGGTTTAGAAATTTTTTTTGCCTGTTTATGACCACTTTGAAAACTAAGGGCGGTCGTTTATGGTGCCTATTTTCACAGGATAAGCGACAGAGGAGGGGGCATCAAACACGAACTCGTGCCGCAAGTGTGGGAGTACGGTTTCTCGAGCTCCCACTCGCAGGAATGCCAGCCGACCGGGGGGGTGTTTGATCTTATCAGCGAGAACAGGGCAGCCGGTGTCATGTTCGGGTCTGTTGGTTTTACGTTCCTCTCGATCTTGCTATCAGCCTATCTTCTTCGGACGAATCCGAGTATTCATTCTTTATTTTCGCATACTGGATGGATTTCTGTTTCCCTTGGAATTCTTTTTCTTTTGTCTCTTCTTCGGACGAATCTGAGTAATCGTTCTTTAATTTAATGCTGATGTCATTGCAAATGAAATTACCATTTCTTCACGGAGATAATTAACCAGGCCTGATAACAGAGGTTGGCTGCTCTTCGGTGGAGTTATATGATTACGCGGTTTTCAGTTTTGTTTTATGAATTTCTTACATCGCTAAGACGTCTCATGATGTTGTTTAAGAATAAAAGCAAACAACCGTATATGTCACCCAGAGTTCAAAATTTCAATAAAACCGTTTATTGCAAGTCACGACGGACATAAAGAAAAACCTCGTCCGACGGAACGCCCAGAAGTCTGAGTTTCCTATCGCAGATCAATTTGTTGCGATTATACGAATAAAACTCCGAAAATTAACATATTCTGGATTAAAATCAGTTTGTAGTAAACGGCAGGAATGAAGTTTCTAGTCCTTTCCTCGGTCTTGTGCGAACTTTTCCCTGAGGCTGCCTAGGAAGTCGATGAACTTGGCATCTTGATCTTCTTCGTTGTAAAGTGTGTACTGTGGACATTTTAAAATGTGGACGTTTAGAATAGGCGAAAATTTGCTATTTTAAATATTTCTTCGACGTACTCCGACTTATTAGATAGAGCGTCAGAGATGAGACTATGACATTAGTTCTACGAGATGTGTAATCTCGAACCGATATACATATTAAAAGTTCAAGAAGTAAAACAACTCACAGCCTCTTCCAATTTTTCTAACCCCGCCGAGTGTGAAGGAGGGCTCTGTGAAGATGAAAACATTATTTTATTGATTTAAAATATCTCGAAACTGCATCTCTAATGCAAACAAAAATATAAAAAAAAATACATCAAGAGGACTGGCAAGCATAAAATAAGCCAAAAAACCGTCGAGGTTTCTCGTTGTACGACACGAACATCATTATCACCACCGCCACGACGAACCACGCTTACTTACCTTCCCTCGTTGATGAGGTTGCTGTAGGCGAGAAACGTGCTGTCGTCAGGGACGTCAATTAGGGGGGGCAGGAGGGGGCGATCGCCCCCCTCCTGAGTTTTCAGTGGGCCCCCGGCACTAAAGTGGGCCCCACACAGTTAAGTGGGCCCCACGAAATCAAGTGGGCCACACGCAGTTAAGTGGGCCACACGCATTTTAGTGGGCCACACGCAGTTAAGTGGGCCCCGCGCAGTTAAGTGGGCCCCATCACTAAAGTGGGCCCCACGCACTTAAGTTAGTGGGCCCTGCGGATTTTTAAGTGGCCCTTCCCGGAATTTTCAGTGGGCCCCCGGCACTAGAGTGGGCCCTACGCAGTAAAGTGGGCCTCATCACTAAAGTGGGCCAAACGCACTTAAGTGGGCCCGCCCTTAAGTGGTCTCCGGCGATTAAGTGGGCCCCGGAACATATGTTAGTGGGCCCCTCCTGATT
This sequence comes from Erpobdella octoculata, assembly GCA_963978895.1. Classification (NCBI taxonomy): domain Eukaryota; kingdom Metazoa; phylum Annelida; class Clitellata; order Hirudinida; family Erpobdellidae; genus Erpobdella; species Erpobdella octoculata. Next base: position 40,004,833 of record OZ022241.1, read on the forward strand.
TCTAAATAGCGCTTCCCGGACGTTTCAGTAGGCCCCCTGCACTAAAGTTGGCCCCACGTACTTAAGGGGGCACTCGGCACTAAATTGGGTCCCACGCACTTAAAAGGGCCCAGTACTGAAGTGAGCCCCACGCACTCAAGGGGCCCCCGGCACTGATGTGGGCTCCACGCACTTAAGTGGGCTTCGGTCTTACGTGAGCCTCTGCACTCAAGTGGGCTCCCGGCACCTAAGTGGGCCCCTACTTACTTAAGTGACTCTTCCCGGACTTTTCAGTGGGTTTCCCGGCATTAAAGTGATTCCCCGCACTTAAGTGGGCTCCCCGCCCTTGAGTGGTCCACCGCACTTAAGTGGCTCCCACCCCCGTTTTCACGTGAGCCACCATACTAAATTGGTCCCCCTCGCTTAAGTGGTCCACCGCACTTAAGTGGCTCCCACTAAATTGGTCCCCCGCACTTAAGTGGGCCCCGGCACTCAAGTGGGTCCCTCTTAACTTTTAACTGGCCTTTTCCTGATTTTTGACTGGCCCTTCTCTGACTGTTAAGTAGCCCTCCCTGACTTTTATGTAGGCTCCTGACTTTTAAGTGGGCCATGGTTAATATATGGGCACCTTTCAGACCGTTACTTTCAAAACTCATGGACATCATTTAGGGGAACTGGGCTTCGGACTTTTATGTAAACCAATAGTTATTATATATGGGCCCCTGTTGGTTTTTTTTGGTGTTTTTAGTGAGATTTGAGAAGAGAAAAACAGAAGCTTTTGTAATTATAGGATGCAGCCATATGTAGAAAAATGCCGTCCCGGTTATAAAAATGGTTAGCGTTATTCATAGCCTGGCCAAGTAGATTGTCCATAGAAATTAAAAGAAAGAAGAGATGCTAAAGAAACTAAGAAGCTTGATCGTCCACGTCGAGATGGAGAGGTGTTAAAAAAGTTATGAACAGTTCAAAATGGAACGAGGTAGGTCACAGATTTTTTATGCATGCATCGATCGCATTTTGTCTAAGTTGAACGCACGATTTACAGAAAATACTTAAAATAGTGATATTCTTGCATGCCTGAATTCCTTCAATCCGCAATCTGATGATTTCCTCTCTGCACTCTGCAGACCGAATAGGAACACTTTTGCGGCCAGTCCCAACCCGGATAAAAAATATCAAATTATGATTCACGACAGGATAATTCAATATATATTACATATACTAGCATCTTCCACAAGGGCAACAACAAGTTTTCAGGCAATCGTTACGTTAGTTTATGATAATTATTATTTACTCGAAACAGGGATGTGCAAAGATATCGAATTAGGCTTTTCAAATTTTTCTTGTTTTAGATTTTGAATTAAATGATTGTACACATTATCCGCTGAGTTATTATATTTATAATAACCAAATAGACAAAACAGATTTCATTCCTTATAGCATATAATAAAGATATTATTGAAGTTAAGTTGTGTATAGAATATACATCATATTGAAATTACTGCTATTTTAGAAAGTAGATGTTATTGAAATTGCTGTTGTATATCATTTTGAAATTACTGCTAGTATAGAATGTACATAGTATTGAAATTATGGCTATTGTAGAATGTACATAGTATTGAAATTATGGCTATTGTAGAATGTACATAGTATTGAAATTATGGCTATTGTAGAATGTACATAGTATTGAAATTACGGCTAGTATAGAATGTAGATGTTATTGAAATTACTGTTAGTATATATAATGTACATCATATTGAAATTACTGCTAGGCACAACAAGATAGTGAATCATCATCATCATCATCACAAGAAAATGATGATCACATTGGTGGTGGAAAAAAAGAATCGGCAATTAATGTTTGTCGTTTCGTTTCTAAGTTCAATTTTTTTTTTATAAATGGTTATTTTTTAATTTTTTTTCCTTTATTTCTCTTTCAGTACCGGGCGGATGATGCAGACGAAACGAAAAGAGAGGTGAGTCTCGTGTTCCTCGTGAACCTAATTGCTTTGTTCACCTGTCGATGTGCATTTTAAGACTTGTTGGACGATTGTACAAATCTATGATAACAATATTAATATTATTATCAACGATAAGCAATATGTTAAATTGTTATAATATTAGTATTAATAACGAATTAAAAGTCGAAAAATTAATATTATTATAAATGGTGAACAATATGTTAAATTGTTATAATATTAGTAATAATAACGAATTAAAAGTCAAAAAAATAATATTCTTATAAACGATAAACAATATGTTAAATTGTTATAATATTAGTAATAATAACGAATTGAAATTCAAAAAACGATTTCGCCTTTGAATGCAGAGCACTTCTAGCGAGAACTCAGACGACTCTAAAAACATCCTCAAAACGAGAAACAGGTGTGTATCTTGAATATGATATCTTGAAAATATATTATATATGATATCTTGAGAATATATTATACATGATATCTTGAGAATATATTATATATGATATCTTGAGAATATATTATATATGATATCTTGAGAATATATTATATATGATATCTTGAGAATATATTATACATGATATCTTGAGAATATATTATAAATGATATCTTGAGAATATATTATATATGATATCTTGAGAATATATTATATATGAAATCTTGAGAATATATTATATCTTATAAAAAAAAAAGATTAAATCACTTGATTTTTGTTACCGAGTTCAAATTTTTGACCGACCAAAATTTATTTTGCTTTTTAAATTTAGAATTCAGGAGGACTCGTCTACTTCCAGTTGGTCCGAACGTTCGGCACGGGCGAAGCAGAGCAGCACCATCGTCGTGGAAGACAGCAACGAAGAAGAAGAAGAAGATAAAATAATAAAAAAAGAATATTCGGAATTTTCGGGAGAGGAAAGGGAAGAGAAACAGCAGAAATCCATCCAGTACGCGAAATTAAAGAACGAATACTCGTCCGAAGAAGAGACTAAAGAAAAAGAATTTCAAGGGAAACAGAAATCCATCCAGTACGCGAAAAAGATTGATTACTCGGATTCGTCCGAAGAAGAGACAACAGAGAAGGAAGTCCAAGGGAAACAAAAATCCATCCAGTACGCGAAATTAAAGAACGATTACTCAGATTCGTCCGAAGAAGAGACAAAAGAAAAAGAATTCCAAGGGAAACAGAAATCCATCCAGTATGCGAAAATAAAGAATGAATACTCGGATTCGTCCGAAGAAGATAGGCTGATAGCAAGCTCGTCAGTTTAGGAAACCATGATGAACAATATTAGATAAGGAACAATTGAAGTCAGAAGCCTTGAACAATAAATATGAACAATGAATTTAAATTTATTTTTCCAATCTGCAACTCCTTTTTGTAAAACACAAAATGTTAGAGCATAATGATAATCATATAATAATTAATAATAATATAACATAATTGAACACGTGCAATGCAACAAACGAAACAAATTGAAAGATACACAGTAAATCATGATTTTAAAAACTAAAAACAAATTACCAAAGCTTTGCCACTTACTTTTGAATGGGAGATATGAACAATGAATTTCTAATTTGATTTAATTTTAATTGGTTAAGTCTGGAACTCTTTTTGTGAAGCACAAAATATCTCTAAATAGAAGAAATTTCACCTGCAATTTATTGATTAGTCCTGAAAACCAAAGTTATCTAGATTTAAAAGATAAGTTGCTAAAATCAAATATAAAGTTTGCCGATAGCAGAGCTGTCGTATCGGAGGTTCGGAAGAGCATGAGCTCTATGAAATCAAAACAAAGGTATCCGGCGGCACCATAGATATCTATGGGCGGCACTAAACAGCACACATATTTATTCAATTTAATATTTATATTTAAAACCTTTAAAACTTAAGAAACAAAAATAAAAAATATTTTGTATAATTTAACTATAAATTAATTTATTTTTATTTTGTAGAAAAAAAATTTACTCCAACTTACTACCGCTGACCAAAACGTTTTTTGTCCATAAAACATCAACGGAGAAACCAATTTATTTAAAATTTTACAGGAACCACCGCTTGAATAATTTACATAAGTATGCCAAATTTCAGTTAAATCTGTTCAGCCGTTTTCATTTTATTTCCGGACAAACAAACAAACAAGCATTTCATTTTTATATATAAGATAATATTCATTTATATAATAATTCGTGTTGTGCTTCGGATGTGTCAGTTTGTTTGAATGAATGTGGGAAAATTGTATTCAACTCAAATTGTAATCCAGTCATCACATTGGAATGCAATTTTTTTTAGCCAGATTTGAACCTCGAGCCTGGCAATAATAAGTCTACGCCTGAATAATACCTCAGTGCACATCATTCAGTGTTCAGTCCTAGTATTATACCTGTTTGATATAAGGCTAAGATTTAATATTTCCAGAAACAGTTAGAGGTTTTTGGCATGTATTTATATATATTTCATTTATCTATTATATTCTTTGATTATCTGAATTTTCAATTCAATTCGTCTTTATTCAGACCATCGTCAGACCGCAATGGCTTACAGCAATAATTAAATAAATAAATAAGTAATAATTATAAATAAGAAATATAATAAAAATAAAATAAACTAAAACATAAAATGAAATACAGAATTTTTAATGTTCTTTCTTGATTCCAGAATATTTCATCGGTATAAGCGACCACGACTTGGTGTTCAGCCAGGACGATCTTGATGATGATGATGAGAACACCAACAAAGAGCACTTCGAACAAGTTGTAAGTTGACGTCTGCTTGGTGTTGGATGAAGGGATGGGCGTGTTACTTTTGCAATTCAAGTAGATTAATAATAAATATAATTAGTTATAAGTATAAATAAATATAAGTTGTTAGTGTAAATAAATATAAGTTGTTAGTGATAAATATTATGATAATGATTATAATAAGAAATAAATATAATAAGTATTACATATAATTAGTAAATATAAATAATAATGAATATAATTAGTAAATAAATAAAAATTTGATTAGTAATAAGTGTAATTGGTAACATGTATAATAAATAATTAATGATGTAATTCAAATAATAAAAAAAGAATATTCGGAATTTTCGGGAGAGGAAAGGGAAGAGAAACAGCAGAAATCCATCCAGTACGCGAAATTAAAGAACGAATACTCGTCCGAAGAAGAGACTAAAGAAAAAGAATTTCAAGGGAAACAGAAATCCATCCAGTACGCGAAAAAGATTGATTACTCGGATTCGTCCGAAGAAGAGACAACAGAGAAGGAAGTCCAAGGGAAACAAAAATCCATCCAGTATGCGAAATTAAAGAACGATTACTCAGATTCGTCCGAAGAAGAGACAAAAGAAAAAGAATTCCAAGGGAAACAGAAATCCATCCAGTATGCGAAAATAAAGAACAAATACTCTGATTCGTCCGAAGAAGAGACAACAGAGAAGGAAGTCGATCATGCCGACAAAATGGAGGACCAGTCGTATTCGTCCGAGGACGAGGCGGGGAACAAGTCGGACGCGTCGGAGGACTTTTTTGAAGACGACGCCGGAGTCGAGGGTGACGGTTCATCCGACCGCAAGTCCGAAAGCACGAGCGAAAGTCTCGTGGAAGACGAAGGCGGTGACCGAGGAACGACGGACGCGAACCACCCCCCCGAAACGACGAACCCCGAAGCGACACTTCCGCTAGAAGGCAGAAGTGCATTCGAGAGTGCTGACGAGAGTTATCAAGAAGATGATGTACAAGCCAGTCATTCCTCTGGGATTTCCATGAAATCTGGTGAGAATTAGACCAGTGTTTCTGGATGATTATCAATAATGGAGTACTGAGGTCAATAATAATGATGATGTTAATTATATCAGTAATGATGTTGGTAATTATGCTAATTATCTTGGTAATAATGCTAATGATGCTGGTAATTATGCTAATGATGTTGGTAATAATGCTAATGTATTTGTAATTATGCTAATGATGTTTTTACTGGTAATGATGTTGACGACCATTTTGCTGATAATATTGTTTGTATTGTTAATGATGTTATGACAAAATTGGTAATGATGCTAATGAAAGAAAAACTTTTTAAAAACTAGTCTTATGATAAGACTAGGGTGCTCGCTAAGCCATACAGATCTGTTCATTAAATTCAAACTGAGCACCCTAGTCTTATCATAAGACTAGTTTTTAAAAAGTTTTATTTATTTGTATTTTCTACTTTTTAGTCTTTACACTTTTTTAATTATCTTCACAATTATCCGACACTCACTATAAATCGAAAATATTTAATTAAATCAATATATACAAATAAACGAGTAACCTGACAAAGCAAGTTAATATAAGACAAAGACTAGTAAAAATATGGAAAAGGAGTTGTTGAAGATGTTGAGGTCTTCATATAAAACGTTGATGATGGCTGTAATAGTTGTTACACTGAGAACAAAACTACGGTAGAAACACTAATGACAGTGCTGATAATAATGACAATGTAGGTCACGACGATCAAACAAGCGTCAAAGAATCCATGGACGACAGTGACGGCGAAAAAAACCGGTCAACCAACGTAACCGGAGTCGGAGAAATGTTCCGAAGTCGTTTGGCGGACGACGGAGACGTTCCGTCAGCGAATGTCACGGGCGTCGACAAGCTGTTCAACCCGATGGACGTGGATCAGATCAACTCGACTCTCGACGAAAGCCTCGCCCGGGCGCTGATGAACAACCGGTCGAAATCTGTCGGCAACGATGGATCCGACGAGGAGGAATGCGACTCGGACGATGACGCAGACGACAGCACGTTCCTCGCCTACAGCAACCTCATCAACGAGGGAAGGTAAGTAAGCGTGGTTCGTCGTGGCGGTGGTGATAATGATGTTCGTGTCGTACAACGAGAAACCTCAACGGTTTTTTGGCTTATTTTATGCTTGCCAGTCCTCTTAATGTATTTTTTTTTATATTCTTGTTTGCATTAGAGATGCAGTTTCGAGATATTTTAAATTAATAAAATAATGTTTTCATCTTCACAGAGCCCTCCTTTTAGACAACCAACACTCGGCGGGGTTAGAAAAATTGGAAGAGGCTGTGAGTTGTTTTACTTCTTGAACTTTTAATATGTATATCGGTTCGAGATTACACATCTCGTAGAACTAATGTCATAGTCTCATCTCTGACGCTCTATCTAATAAGTCGGAGTACGTCGAAGAAATATTTAAAATAGCAAATTTTTGCCTATTCTAAACGTCCACATTTTAAAATGTCCACAGTACACACTTTACAACGAAGAAGATCAAGATGCCAAGTTCATCGACTTCCTCAGCAGCCTCAGGGAAAAGTTCGCACAAGACCGAGGAAAGGACTAGAAACTTCATTCCTGCCGTTCACTACGAACTGATTTTAATCCAGAATATGTTAATTTTCGGAGTTTTATTCTTGTAATCGCAACAAATTGATCTGCGATAGGAAACTCAGACTTCTGGGCGTTCCGTCGGACGAGGTTTTTCTTTATGTCCGTCGTGACTTGCAATAAACGGTTTTATTGAAATTTTGAACTCTGGGTGACATATACGATCGGGTGACTTTATCGTGTTGGTCGTTTTTAATTTTGACATATAAGGTTGTTTGCTTTTATTCTTAAACAACATCATGAGACGTCTTTGCGATGTAAGAAATTCATAGAACAAAACTGAAAACCGCGGAATCATATAACTCCACCGAAGAGCAGCCAACCTCTGTTTCCAGGCCTGGTTAATTATCTCCGTGAAAAAATGGCAATTTCTTTTGCAATGACATCAGCATACCACCTTCAAACTAACGGGTTAGCGAGACGCTTCAACCAAACTATTTTCCAAGCCTGGAGAAAGGAGGACGGAAAAGTTTAAAGGATCGAATTATGGTTGAAGACAGGAAGTACATAGGTGCTTCCTATATACAGCCAAAATAATAATCCTATATACAAAACAAATTTACAAGATCGTCATTTCAGGGTGCAGGAGTGACATTTGTTATGGTACCTAATGAAGACCATGATAGTGATGACATAAAAAATGAATTTTTGTTGAAATTGTCTTTATTAGAATATAGATAACTTTCCGGTCATCCGCTAATTTGGGAGGGAAAAGTTTAGATGTTTTTGGAAAATTACGTACGTCTTCCTTCTTCGGTCATCAGCTTTTAAGAAACTCCAAAGACTGTCTATTTTTTGTTTAGACATTACGATAAAACTTGTCTTAGCTTAAAGCAATTATCTGCATTTGTGTTTTCACTCAACAACACAAAAGTATCAATCAAAATTCTTAATATTTGCATTGTTACTTTTCGCAATTAAAGTAATGTAAACAAAAACCTCAAAGAAATGAAGTCGCGGGAAAAAAAGATCGCAATCAGGGTGCCTCATCTTAGGAGGTCAATTTGAAAAATAATACATAAAAACTCTTGGACAATACAAAAAGGTTTAGTAGAGCAAAATATGGCTGTTTCAACTCTTTCAACAGAGATTGTTGAAATGTTTGTCTTTTTCAGATCAATTTTTGAATTAAACTTCTGCACTGAAACGTCTAAATGCTTTTAATTTCACACGTCAGCTATGGTAACCGTTTCATTATGTTATCTATCAACGTTCCAAATCATGTTTTATTTATAACCCGAAAAAATACAGAACTTTACGAATCAATTAAATATAAATGCAAACCTAAAACAGAAGTTGGTGTCGTTATTGACAACGGTGACGACAATTTCAGGCAGGGGCTGATCCGCTAAGGACTTCTGCGATTCTATGACGGCCCTGAAACGAAATGTCAAGGCTCTGACAACATTCTCAATGACATACACACACGCATGCACGCATATATATATATATATATATATAAAATTACCTCATGGCATTTTTCAGAATTTCGTTGAGAACGTAATCAAGTGGAGGAGCGATGTACATGAACGTAGCATCTGAATGCCCGATTATTTTCACTTCCGGTGCCGAGCCGTACTTGCGTTCGCACTGTAACCTACGAATGGATTTTATGTCATTTCGTGAAAAACAACTCAAATAAAAAGGTATATGCATCAACATGCACAATTTCCATAAAACAATAAAATTATTTTCGTGTATTCGAAAATATTTTCTCAAACACTGAACTTGACAGTCAAACAAAACCTAAATCTAAATATTTCAAACGAAAGTCGAAACTACCGACCTGGTCTCTCTTGCCTTCCTTTCGACGAGATACTTTGGTGAGAATTTTGTTTCGATGCTTCCAACGTAACCTCTCTTGGAGAAAAAACAATAATTTATTCAAAACAATCTTTTTATATAACTTTTCCAGTATAGATTGACTTGATGAACGAAGCTTTCCTTTGAATAAAACTAATTAAATAATAAAAAAGATTACAATACAAATAAACAACCAGAATTGCTCAATAACATTAATAAATGAAGTGAACAAAATGGAGCCATTTAAAGTTAAAATCGACTGGAGCTTATTATTAACCCTATCGAGTGGCAGTTGGAGGTAGTGGTCGCAGAGGAGTCTCATTCCGAGTCGCGACTTCATCATGTTGTCGAGGAATTTCGTTATGAGAGATTTGTCCTGGATGTAATTTTTGACGATTTGTGTTTTTACAGTGAAATTCGTAACTCGAGAAGAAAATTTAGAATGTTAGAAGCACGGTAATTTTTCTTGCATTTTTATGTTGTCAAAAATTGTGATTTTCTAAAAATACAAATTTTTTGAAATTGCTGATATATATTAGAATCACCAGTTTTAGTAGATAACAAATATTTAAAACAAATAATCGACCACAAACAGAAAGCTACTTGAAAATGATTTCCGGCCTCTTTGAAGCCCTGAGACAAAAGCGATATAACTTCTTTGTGATTGTCCAGAAGATCTTGTATTGATTCGCTGAAATTCGCCTCTCCCTCTGCATCCACAACCTGCCAAATCGTGACGATTACTTTTCGAATTTTTAATATAAAAATTCTTCTAATTAATGTTTTATGTAAAAAACTTGTTAATATATTAAAATTCTTGTAATTATGTATAAAAAAAAACTTTTTAATATAGCTATCTATTTCGTTTAGCTCTTATTGAATACAGGATCTGTTGCAACATGCGAATCCATAAATTATATGCCTAAAAACAAACATTTTATTACAACACCTACAGTATAAGACAAAGATGCATTTGCTAGTTTCTTGAATAGAGCCTCAAGAGAATAGCAGTGTTTATAAACAAATGAATTTTACCTGCATTATTGGTATGCAAATTTGATTATTATTTTTTTAATCAACTCACTGGAGGCGAATTGTTGAGTTGCTCGAAAGCCGATATGTAAAGCTCTTGCTGCAATACGTTTAAAAAAAAACTAATATTTAAAAGTACGTAATTAATTTTTGGGTAGATAATTAAAATAGCAATATTGATTTAATTTTTATTTGTATTATATTATTAAAAAAAAACAGAAAAACTTTATTATTATTTAACCAAAAATTATAGGTCTGCAAAAGATTTCAGAAAGCCAGCTTTTTAAGCACAATAAAAAAAAAATTTTCTATTCTCAGCTTTTCCTTTTATAAGCCCCTTATAAGAAAAAAATAACAATGAATTGATAAAGGCAAAGCTTACACATCTTAAAAGTGACGGATTAGAAGCCACAATAAAAGGCAAAGCATGAAAGGAGACAACACATTTTGCTATTCTGATTGGGAGCTGTTTCTGAAGTAGCCGTGCACAATCCTGTTTAGAAATTCTGTTTCAGTTATATATAAATAATCATAAAATCAGTTCTTTTTATTGTAAAACAAAAATGACACATTTAGTGATATTCCAAAGCTAAGTTATTTTGTGTTTATAACAATATTGATTCGAAAATAATCATATATGCTTATGCAGCTGTATCTTCCAAAAGAGTGGTAGGGAACATCCTTAACATGACCACTGCTTGTAATGTTAAAGTACTCATAGAAATATCTGAGTTTCCCATTGAAATAGACCCGCTACTTTAGTTTGAGATTACCAACACCTTTTAATTAGCAAGTAACAGTGAAATTTTATACCAATAAATTATTTCTACCAAAAGATATATCCATAAGCTTGGCAAAAGACATTGGTTCGTGGTTCTGAAAAATAATAATTATAATAAAAGAACAATCAATCAAATCAAAGATTAGAAAGCTTCTGAATCTAGCAAATGTGGTTTTGCAGGGGTAAAAATAAACGCAGACCCACTTTCTCAGCCGCTTCTATCAATTCAATCTGCAGGTAATGATTCGTCGAGAAACGCTCGTTTTCGAGAGGGATCCCTCCGTTCTGATTCTGCGTACCCACAAATCGACAGCTGGGCAAAATATTCTTCATCAACCCATTACCCCCTCTTCTCACTAGGGCACAAAGGGGTGCCGATCGCATCCTCATCCTAACGCCCGAACGGGAGACTTTTAAGGCTCCGAAAAAATTTCTATCGTATCAGTAATTTCCATTCACTTTTAAACTGGTCAAAAATACGATGCGCCAAAATGGCTATGATAAAACTTAGATACTACTAGACAAGGCCTGCTAAAGATTTATGACGTTCTTATTGTGAATTCGTTAATTCATGTTTCTGGCATGATAAAAATAACCAACCAATTGACATTCACGGTAATACACTTGAATATCCCGATTTTCTTAAAAGACTCATGTCAGACACGGCCAATCCAGATAGACAAAAGTTTCGACAACATATTCGATCATACAACAGCGCAGTTTCTTTCGCTTCCATGGCCGCAGAAATTTTTGATTTGCTTATATATAGAATTTTTTTATGGTTATCAAATGTCATTTTGTTTTTGTTGACTATTTTTATAATAACGGGCGCCGTGTTTTAAAACTTCCGTCATATTTGACGAGCTATCTCTAGTTAGTAATAATAACGAATTGAAATTCAAAAAACGATTTCGCCTTTGAATGCAGAGCACTTCTAGCGAGAACTCAAACGACTCTAAAAACGTCCTCAAAACGAGAAACAGGTGTGTATCTTGAAAATGATATCTTGAGAATATATTATACATGATATCTTGAGAATATATTATACATGATATCTTGAGAATATATTATATATGATATCTTGAGAATATATTATACATGATATCTTGAGAATATATTATATATGATAACTTGAGAATATATTATATATGATATCTTGAGAATATATCTTATAAAAAAGAAGAAGATTAAATCACTTGATTTCTGTTACCGAGTTAAAATTTTTGACTGACCAAAATTTACTTTGCTTTTTAAATTTAGAATTCAGGGGGACTCGTCTACTTCCAGTTGGTCCGAAGGTATACAATGAAGAAAACTTGTTTTCTATTAAAATTGTAAAACAATTTAGGCATTAAACAACAAAAACCTAGATGTAAAATTACCGCTTTAATGGAATCAAAAGAGTAAACAAAGTAAATAACTATGAAGAATTCAAGACAGAAAAGTCCACAAGTTTTAACTTTTGGTTCGTTTAGATAAGCAATAAATTCAATGATTCCAACAAAACACAAAAACTTAATTACAATAAAATTTATGTCAAAACTGCTGGGGCAAGAAAACATAACGAGAGAACATAGAATCGCTAACCATGGCTCTTTTGTTTTCCAAATTGATATTTTCTTGTTCTTGCCTCTATGTTTTCCAGCAATCTTAGTCCTGCACATTGGGCAGACAGTTGACTTTTTAAGCCACAATTGCATGCATTCCCAGCAAAATATGTGTTCACACGGGTCAACAATACACTCTTCATTTTTTGAAATTGTTGACAGGCAAATTGGGCAGTCGTTATCAATATCGTTTGCAGGCATTTTCTAAGTTAGAAATAAGTAATTATAGCTTTTAATTGTGTATATATATATATATATATATATATAAATATATATATATATATAAATGAATGTATGTATGTATGTATGTATGTATATATATATATATATATATATATATATATATATATATATATATATATATATATATATATATATATATATATATATATAAATGAATGTATGTATGTATGTATGTATGTATATATATATATATATATATATATATATGTTATTCATGCATTGCTACACCATTCATCCGATCGTAATGAAATTTTCACACAACCTTGAGAGTTGAGGGGAATCAAATATAGAGAAAAAAATTTGAAATCCGACACAAAATGAGCGGAGCGGAGCGGGTGAGCGAGCGGAAACTATATATATATATATATATATATATATATATATATATATATATATATATATATATATATATATATATATATACGCGGAAAATCGACCAAGAACGGGAAAGCGGAGAAGGGAACGGGAGATAGAGAGACAAACATTAGAAAAACCTCTAGTATATATATATATATATATATATATATATATATATATATATTTATATATATATATATATATATATATATATATATATATATATATATATTTATATATATATATATATATATATATATATATATATATATTTATATATATATATATATATATATATATATATATATATATATTTATATATATATATATATATATATATATATACATACATACATACATTCATTTATATATATATATATATATACATACATACATACATTCATTTTTATATATATATATATATATATATATATATATATATATATATATATATATATATATATATATATATATATATATATATATATATATATATATATATAATATATAAACAATTAAATATTACTGTTTTTAATATTTATGTTTTTCCTTTTAAAAAGCTCCAAGAACTTGAAACTCTATTTTATTACAATTTTTGTTTTTTAATTATTTAGAACAACAAAATTATCTAAAGAAAGTTATATCGTTGAAATTATTAACTTTTAATAACTCTTTAAAAAAAAGATACACAATTAAAAGCTATAATTACTTATTTCTAACTTAGAAAATGCCTGCAAACGATAGTGATAACGACTGCCCAATTTGCCTGTCAACACTTTCCAAAAATGAAAAGTGTATTGTTGTCCCGTGTGAACACATATTTTGCTGGGAATGCATGCAATCGTGGCTTAAACAGTCAACTGTCTGCCCAATGTGCAGCACTGAGATTGCTGGAAAACATAGAGGCAAGAACAAGAAAATATCAATTTGGAAAACAAAAGAGCCATGGTTAGCGATTTTATGTTCTCTCGTTATGTTTTCTTGCCCCAGCAGTTTTGTCATAAGTATTAATGTGATTAATTTTTTGTGTTGGTATGAATTCATTGAATTTATTGCTTATCTAAACAAACCAGAAGTTAAAACTTGTGCACTTTTCTGTCTTGAATTCTACATACTTATTCACTTTGCATTATCTTTAGATTCCATTAAAGCTGTAATTTTACATCTAGGTTTTTGTTGTTTAATGCCTGTATTGTTTTACAATTTTAATAGAAAACAAGTTTTCTTCATTGTATACCTTCAAGTACAGATATTTTGTATATTGTTTAGCACGTGGTTTGAATTTGGGACATTCTATTGGGTGCTTGTAAAGGACTGCCTCAGCACACCCATAGATAATTCTGATTACTATTGTGTTCAGGTTAGGTTAAACAAAAATGGTGCGCATGAGCTATAAACTTTTTTTGTTTATCGATCGGTGTGATTATTGTTGATTTTATTATCGTTGTGTTGAAATTTCGATTTGTTTTATTTTGTCTCTTTCAATAAACGAAGTAAGAAAACTTACAAAAGGACTTCAACGCGACAAACGCAACTGTTCAGTGACCACTACTCATCTAAAGTCTTCAAAGATTATTATTATTTTTATCAACAACAAATATTATTATTATTAATTAAAAATCCATAAGAAATATTTAAAAAAAATTAAGTTTTCAAAAGGTCAAATTATGATCCACGACTGGAAGTACTTATGTGCTTCCTACATACAACCATTTCAGTCATAAAACACCTGGTGTAAAGGACTATAAACTATAATAAAAAAAAATAAAGGACATACATACATACATGGACAAACAGGAATTTATATATATATATCTATATATATATAAAAATGAATGTTTGTATGTTAATGGCCTTTATGCATTGCTACACCATTCATCCGATCGTAATGAAATTTTCACACAACCTTGAGAGTCAAGAGGAATCAAATATAAGAAAAAAAATTTGAAATCCGTCACAAAATGAGCGGAGCGGAGCGGGTGAGCGAGCGGGAACTACACACACACACACATATATATATATATATATATATATATATATATATATATATATATATATATATATAAATATAAAGTACAAAACTATTTCCTTTAAAACATCGTCATATATTGAAAATTGGCTGAAAAAATACAATTTCAAATTTCAAATCTTTCTATCGAATTAATTATGCCACCTAAACGAAAAGCTATTGATTCCACAGTTTATTCGCAATATATATATATATATATATATATATATATATATATATATATATATATATATATATATATATATATATATATATATATATATATATGTGAATGTTTGTGGGTTAGTTTGTCTATTACAGAAACGGGAAAGCGACCCGGAACGGACAGCGAGCGGGAACGGAAAAGCAAGCGTGAGCGGGAATGGGAGAGCAAACGTGAGCGGGAACGGGACAGCGACCGGGAACGGGAAAACGACCGGGAGCGGGAAAGCGACCGAGAGCGGGAAAGCGACCGGTAGCGGGAAAGCGACCGGCAGCGGGAAAACGACCGAAAACGGGAAAGCGAACAGGAGTGGGAAAGCAGGTGGGAAAGGAAACGGGAGAGAAAGAGACAAACATTAGAAAAACCTCTAAAAAACCCGGGCAACGCCGGGTATCTCCGCTAGTATATATATATATGGCTGTATATAGGAAGCACCTATGTACTTCCTGTCGTCGATCCTTTAAACTTTTCCCTCCTCCTTTCTCCAGGCTTGGAAAATGGTTTGGTTGAAGCGTCTCGCTAACCCGTTAGTTTGAAGGTGGTATGCTGATGTCATTGCAAATGAAATTACCATTTCTTCACGGAGATAATTAACCAGGCCTGATAACAGAGGTTGGCTGCTCTTCGGTGGAGTTATATGATTACGCGGTTTTCAGTTTTGTTTTATGAATTTCTTACATCGCTAAGACGTCTCATGATGTTGTTTAAGAATAAAAGCAAACAACCGTATATGTCACCCAGAGTTCAAAATTTCAATAAAACCGTTTATTGCAAGTCACGACGGACATAAAGAAAAACCTCGTCCGACGGAACGCCCAGAAGTCTGAGTTTCCTATCGCAGATCAATTTGTTGCGATTATACGAATAAAACTCCGAAAATTAACATATTCTGGATTAAAATCAGTTTGTAGTAAACGGCAGGAATGAAGTTTCTAGTCCTTTCCTCGGTCTTGTGCGAACTTTTCCCTGAGGCTGCCTAGGAAGTCGATGAACTTGGCATCTTGATCTTCTTCGTTGTAAAGTGTGTACTGTGGACATTTTAAAATGTGGACGTTTAGAATAGGCGAAAATTTGCTATTTTAAATATTTCTTCGACGTACTCCGACTTATTAGATAGAGCGTCAGAGATGAGACTATGACATTAGTTCTACGAGATGTGTAATCTCGAACCGATATACATATTAAAAGTTCAAGAAGTAAAACAACTCACAGCCTCTTCCAATTTTTCTAACCCCGCCGAGTGTGAAGGAGGGCTCTGTGAAGATGAAAACATTATTTTATTGATTTAAAATATCTCGAAACTGCATCTCTAATGCAAACAAAAATATAAAAAAAAATACATCAAGAGGACTGGCAAGCATAAAATAAGCCAAAAAACCGTCGAGGTTTCTCGTTGTACGACACGAACATCATTATCACCACCGCCACGACGAACCACGCTTACTTACCTTCCCTCGTTGATGAGGTTGCTGTAGGCGAGAAACGTGCTGTCGTCAGGGACGTCAATTAGGGGGGGCAGGAGGGGGCGATCGCCCCCCTCCTGAGTTTTCAGTGGGCCCCCGGCACTAAAGTGGGCCCCACACAGTTAAGTGGGCCCCACGAAATCAAGTGGGCCACACGCAGTTAAGTGGGCCACACGCATTTTAGTGGGCCACACGCAGTTAAGTGGGCCCCGCGCAGTTAAGTGGGCCCCATCACTAAAGTGGGCCCCACGCACTTAAGTTAGTGGGCCCTGCGGATTTTTAAGTGGCCCTTCCCGGAATTTTCAGTGGGCCCCCGGCACTAGAGTGGGCCCTACGCAGTAAAGTGGGCCTCATCACTAAAGTGGGCCAAACGCACTTAAGTGGGCCCGCCCTTAAGTGGTCTCCGGCGATTAAGTGGGCCCCGGAACATATGTTAGTGGGCCCCTCCTGATTTCTAAATAGCGCTTCCCGGACGTTTCAGTAGGCCCCCTGCACTAAAGTTGGCCCCACGTACTTAAGGGGGCACTCGGCACTAAATTGGGTCCCACGCACTTAAAAGGGCCCAGTACTGAAGTGAGCCCCACGCACTCAAGGGGCCCCCGGCACTGATGTGGGCTCCACGCACTTAAGTGGGCTTCGGTCTTACGTGAGCCTCTGCACTCAAGTGGGCTCCCGGCACCTAAGTGGGCCCCTACTTACTTAAGTGACTCTTCCCGGACTTTTCAGTGGGTTTCCCGGCATTAAAGTGATTCCCCGCACTTAAGTGGGCTCCCCGCCCTTGAGTGGTCCACCGCACTTAAGTGGCTCCCACCCCCGTTTTCACGTGAGCCACCATACTAAATTGGTCCCCCTCGCTTAAGTGGTCCACCGCACTTAAGTGGCTCCCACTAAATTGGTCCCCCGCACTTAAGTGGGCCCCGGCACTCAAGTGGGTCCCTCTTAACTTTTAACTGGCCTTTTCCTGATTTTTGACTGGCCCTTCTCTGACTGTTAAGTAGCCCTCCCTGACTTTTATGTAGGCTCCTGACTTTTAAGTGGGCCATGGTTAATATATGGGCACCTTTCAGACCGTTACTTTCAAAACTCATGGACATCATTTAGGGGAACTGGGCTTCGGACTTTTATGTAAACCAATAGTTATTATATATGGGCCCCTGTTGGTTTTTTTTGGTGTTTTTAGTGAGATTTGAGAAGAGAAAAACAGAAGCTTTTGTAATTATAGGATGCAGCCATATGTAGAAAAATGCCGTCCCGGTTATAAAAATGGTTAGCGTTATTCATAGCCTGGCCAAGTAGATTGTCCATAGAAATTAAAAGAAAGAAGAGATGCTAAAGAAACTAAGAAGCTTGATCGTCCACGTCGAGATGGAGAGGTGTTAAAAAAGTTATGAACAGTTCAAAATGGAACGAGGTAGGTCACAGATTTTTTATGCATGCATCGATCGCATTTTGTCTAAGTTGAACGCACGATTTACAGAAAATACTTAAAATAGTGATATTCTTGCATGCCTGAATTCCTTCAATCCGCAATCTGATGATTTCCTCTCTGCACTCTGCAGACCGAATAGGAACACTTTTGCGGCCAGTCCCAACCCGGATAAAAAATATCAAATTATGATTCACGACAGGATAATTCGATATATATTACATATACTAATATTTGAGTCTTAAAACACGTAGTATAAAGAACGATAAACGATATTAGAATTACCTTAATCTAAAAGGCCAGCTTGTTTAGGTTAACCAAAAAAAAGATATGAACTATTAGCCTAGATCCATTTCATAAAAATTCAGTAGATACTTGCATTATTTGACCCAGAGGAGTGGCTAAGGGGGTGAGCAAGCTGCCTCGGGCGACATCATGGGGGTGACAAAAAGAGGGTTCAGGGTATTCATATTATACTAACTTTTTCAGAAATAAATGACTATAGCTTCTTCTGGTTTGTCTAGCTGCTGTGATGCTGCTAGACTCTAACAGCATCACAGCAGCTAAACCAGGCCCTACATGAATATTAAAAATTTTCGCGTTGAACCTATGCAGCATTTGTAAATACGCCTCCCGTCCCCGTTCTTGCTCATTTATTCTTTTCCACTCCTTCCTAACTTATTTTAGTCCATAAAACGTAAAATAGATTTGCTCAAGGTTGCTTGAACCTTTCAAACGTTACGTAAACTAAATTAGAATTTTATTATCTTAAATGGTCGTACATAGGCACTTTTAGCCTGGAAAAGTTTTTTTGGACCCCCTGAGCCGGGGGATGGGAGTAGGAAGTCTAAACCTTTTTAACTTTCTTTTCCTGTGTGAAATATGAATTAATTGTGGACATTCGTATAATAATCAAGCCAGTTTTTTTATTCAATAATTAGCGGGGTACCCGCATTACCCGGGGTTTATTTTAGAGGTTTTCTATCGTTTTTCTCATGTTCCCGTTCTCCGCTTGCTCTCACACTCCCGGTCGCTCTCCGATTCCCGCTCGCTCTTTCGATCTCGGTCGCTTTTCCGTTCCCGTTCATTCTCTAGTTTGTGACGGATTCTAATTTTTTTCCACAAAAACCTTCCTCCATTGACTCTCAAGGGCAAGGTTGCGTGAAAATTCAATTACGATCGGTTGAATGATGTAGCACACACACATAGACATTCATTATATATATATATATATATATATATATATATATATATATATATATATATATATATATATATATATACTAGCTGGGTTACCCGGCGTTGCCCGGGGATTTTAAAGGCTTTTTATCGTTTTCTCTCTGGCTCCCGTTTCCTTAACCGCTTGCTTTCCCGTTCCATGTCGCTTTCTCACTCCTGGTCGCATTTCTGCTCACGGTCGCTTTTCCGGCCCCGGTCTCTTTTACTTTTCCCGATCCCGGTTGCTTTTACGCTTTACCGCTCCAGCTTGCTCTTCTTTTCGCTCTTCTGTTCCTCCATTAAATTTTAGAGCCTTCCCAATGTGGCTTAGATGGGCTGTAGCGGAATGCTGTGCACAGTCATCAAAATTGATCTGTTCTCTCGTTAACACTTTGTGGTTTGGTTTGCTCGTTTAGTTACGTCTGAACTTCCTCAATTTTAATTAGTGTTCTTTAATGTATTGGTTCCACTCTGCAAGTGTGATCTTCTGCAAAGGCTTATTATGATTGACTGAAGCTGAAAAAAAAGAATTTATTAGTTAACGGCTGCAATAATGTTAAAATCCGCTCATATATCTCAACAGGTTATATTTATTTTAAATACTTGTAAGATTATAAATGCTTACAATAGATTTATCACACACTGTTCAACAGCTGCTTTTTGAAAAATCGCTAGTCTTAGTTTTTGAGTTGTTCTTAGTTTTTAAGTGTCATGTCTACAGAAAGCATATAACGCTACATGTGGCATGTTAATAAATGTTGACCCATGGCTTTGGAAAATGTGATATAAAACACAGATTGAAATAAAACATGAAGTAATAATAATATTAAAAACCTTCAAAGCATTAACTTAATGAATTTTCCGAGAGTTTTCTGAGATCATCAATTTGGAACAATCGAAGAGTACCACTTTTATTTAGCAAATGATGCAATTATAAATTGAACAAAACAGCAGCAGATTGATAGGCTGGCTTGAGAACTTTGTTCATGATTTTGTTGAAACACAAAAATACTGCACTTGCTTTCATTTCTTTCAAATTTCATGCACCTCATATATCAATAAATTGGTGTTGCATGTAAGATTTTCTTTAAAATGTAATTTTCTAATTTCCTCTGAAAAGTAAAAAATAAAATAAGACCGATAAATTAATTCATAATCTTATAGTCATAACTACTCGTGAATAATAATGGTTGTAATGCCA
This sequence comes from Erpobdella octoculata, assembly GCA_963978895.1. Lineage (NCBI taxonomy): Eukaryota > Metazoa > Annelida > Clitellata > Hirudinida > Erpobdellidae > Erpobdella > Erpobdella octoculata. The sequence continues at coordinate 40,025,535 of OZ022241.1, forward strand.
TCACATAAAAAAAACTTACCTGCCCAAAAAAAATTCTCATTTACCGATAGGCTGATAGCAAGCTCGTCGCTCAACAATATTAGATAAGGAACAATTGAAGTCAGAAGCCTTGAACGATAAATATGAACAATGAATTTAAATTTATTTTTCCAATCTGCAACTCCTTTTTTTAAAACACAAAATGTAAGAGCATAATGATAATCTTATAATAATTAATAATAATATAACATAATTAAACACGTGCAATGCAACAAACGAAACAAATTGAAAGATACACAGTAAATCATGATTTTAAAAACTAAAAACAAATTACCAAAGCTTTGCCACTTACTTTTGAATGGGAGATATGAACAATGAATTTCTGATTTAATTTTAATTTGTTAAGTATGGAACTCTTTTTGTGAAGCACAAAATATCTCTATAGAAGAAATTCCACCTGCAATTTATTGATTAGTCCTGAAATCCAAAGTTATCTAGATTTAAAAAATAAGTTGCTAAAATCAAATATAAAGTTTACCGATAGCAGAGCTGCCGTATCGGAGGTTCGGAAGAGAATGAGCCTCAATGTGTTATTTTCAAACTACAATGGGCTTACAGCACTTATTAAACTAGATCCTAGTTCTGAAAAATAAACAAGCCGAAAACACAGCGGTTCATCTAATCTAAACTACAATTTAAATTTTTTAACACTTTTGAACAGTTGATTAATTACAGTTTTTCTGTTGAAAAAATGTGTTATTTTCAAACTACAACATTTTATAAATTTCACTAAATTTAAATTTGAAAAAAGTTATTAAAATAAAAAAAATATTATATAATTTTTTAAATAACAGAATTCAATCATTTAATGCATCACAAAAGACCTCAAAATACTAATTTCGGCTAGGTCTATCGTGGTTTGACAGTTCGTCTTCCTTTTTAACTACGTCGGTAGGAGATCCACATTGTCAGGATGGCTGATATTCAGGCACGTATGAAAATTTTATAAAAGTTGGAATATACAATAATTTTTCGTTAGTGTAATAATGTTCTCTTATATTATAGATTGAGAGGGCTTTTCAAAAACAGCCGTCCATTTTTTTGAACAAGAAAACGGGCACTGGCAAGGCCGGTAAAGTTCCACGATATTATAAGAGTATTGGTCTTGGATTTAAAACACCACGTGAGGTAATTTTTTGTGATTTAATTTGAAATTATGCTGCGTTTGTGAGTGGTATTATGTCTATCTATTTTTGCTTTAGTTCGAGCGACAGTTTACTTTTTTACCAATGCTTTTATTAACTCGTCGTCTCTGTTTTTCTGTCTGTCTGTTTCAAATCTTGCAATCAATTTTTGAGTCACTTCCTGATGATAGATTTTTTCAAATTTTGTATACATGCTCAAAATAGAAGACAATGCAATATTCAATTATTAGTTTTACAATAAGTCAATTAATTTAGTTAATTTTAATTAATTTCGATATTTCGATATAATTAAGATATTTCGACTTTAATATAAAATAAAAGAGTAATATAAGAAAAAATTGATTGCAAAATTTGTGTTTTAATTAGAGCATTGGTTTTAAAAATTCGTTTTTAATTTACTTGTTATAAACTAGCTCAGTCGATTTAAATGATACGATTTGGAAATATTGAGCGATGGGAGGCTTAAGTTGTTTTTGTTTTGCTCAACTTTATAGGCTATTGAGGGAACTTATGTTGACAAGAAATGTCCATTTACCGGGAATGTGTCCATCAGGGGTAGAATACTGACTGGGATTGTTCTCAAGATGAAAATGCAAAGGACGATTGTCATCAGGAGAGACTACCTTCATTTTGTCAAGAAGTACGAAAGATTTGAGAAAAGACACAAAAATCTTTCGGTTCACCTCAGCCCATGCTTCAGGTTAGATAACATTTTGCTTTAATGGAATTGTGCAAACGTTAGCTTATTTGTTGCGTGCAACCTATTCAGGGATGTTCAAGTGGGAGACATCGTTACTGTTGGAGAGTGTCGTCCACTTAGCAAGACAGTCAGGTTCAATGTTATCAAAGTCACCAAGGGATCTGGTTCAAGAAAGAACTTTTCAAAGTTTTAAATGACTAGTGTAAATTGATATCTTTTCGAATAAACTGTTGTGCGTTCAAACGTGTGTTTTGTATCTTGTTTTCAGTGCTGGATTATTGCTACTGCTTTTCGGCGGTGTATGGAATCAAACGCATATTTGGTTTCTGTTTGCAATTAATTTAATTATCAAGTAAAAAAATAGTGAAGAAAAGACTCATGTACATATAAAATTTTGACTTTCCGAACATTTTTAAGCTAAAAAGTTAGTTTTTTGAATTTTAAGCGTTTTTTTTGTAAAACCTCAAAAGATTTATCTATATTTTGGTCATCAAACTAAGATTTTAAAAATAGTTTTAAGTTCTTGCCATTGATTCCCTTATCCATTGTTTATAATAGCGTTCCTTTTCCTCTCAAAATGGCTGACTGGCAGGTAGGTGCACGAGCGTGGATAAAATTAAGCATTTTGTAAGTTTCTAAATTAATAAGCAACTCATTGTAGGTCGAAAGGTCTTTCCAAAAGCAACCCACTATTTTCTTGAACAAGAAGAGAACTTCCGGTAAAACTGCGAAAGTTCCACGATACTACAAGAGTATCGGGCTTGGATTTAAGACTCCACGTGAAGTTAGTATAGTAACATTTCGGCTTGAAAAATGGAGACAAGCGTACTCAAATTTTAAACCGTTAACTGATAAATTTGTTGGAAACATACGTTAAAAGCTCCAGGAAGTTAGCAACGATTTTCGGCAATTATTATTTGTCACTAGGAAAGTGTAAAATGTAATTAGATATTTGAGTTCTCCGTTAAATTTGCTATAAGAATACATTTGTTTAAAGAGGCGGATAATTTTATTATTTTTTTGATTAATTTTTTTCTGATTGGCTGTGTCGGTAACATATTTGTAAGGTCAAGTCGTGGAAGGCATTTTTCACAAAGTGTCAATGAATATTTTAAAATAATTTTTGCACTGTTCAATCAAGCTTATATTTCTCTACAAGAAAACAGTAGTTTGAAGGGGCGGACAATTTTAGTTTATTTTTTGTTTAATTAATTTGTTGCGATTCGGATCGATTGAAAGCGGAAGCATTTCTGTAAATGACGTTTATTATTATTTGTGACTAGGAAATGGTAAAATGTAATTAGATATTTGAATTCTACGTTAAATTTTCTATAAGAATACATTTGTTTGAAGGGTCGGATAATTTTATTTATTTTTTGATTAATTTGTTTCTGATTGGCTGTGTCGGTAACATATTTGTAAGGTCAAGTCGTGGAAAGCATTTTTCACAAAGTGTCAATAAATATTTCAAAATAGTTTTTAAACTGTTTAATCAAGCTGATATTTCTCTAAAAGAAAACATTTGTTTGAAAAGGCGGACAATTTTAGTTTATTTTTTATTCAATTAATTTGTGGCGATTTGGAGTGTTGCTAACTTCATTCACCTTACGTTAAATACGAATTTAACATTCAATCAAACAAAATATTAACGACGGCTTAAAATTATCAGCGCACACTGACGAAAACATAAATTAAGTTTAAAAAAATTCACTTAAAAAACTTATGCAGCCTAATATTACACTAAAACAAACAACAGCAATAATAATGTAAAATAGCTGTTGCCTTTATTGTAATGAAAGTTAATGTGTAAAAAATTAAAAACGGTTTAGATAAAAAATTTAGTGTTTTAATTGTCTTCCAATCACGTATTACACGTTGTGTGAAAAAATTGTATTAATAATTTATTACAGTAATCTCCACCTTTTCCAGGCTGGTTAGTGAAATTGCATTCTGAAAACAGCATTATCATGGTAAATAGGTAAAAGGGTTGGCTGAGCGATGCCGAAAAATTGCATGTTGGTTGAGTCATGTTTTTTTTTGGGGGGAGATTCCTCTGTCAATCAAAGTTTAATTTTGCTTGTCTCGATCTGCTATAAAGTCCAAATATCCTGACCTAATCTGTTAACAACTTTGCTTTAGACCACAGAAATGTTCATTATTGACGGCCATTGCAAATAATAATCGCTGAACAACTTCTTCAGCATAGTCAAATTTCTTAGGTGAAGCTTCAAGATTTATGAACGATATTTTTAATTATTAGGCTATCGAGGGACACTACGTCGACAAGAAATGTCCCTTCACTGGAAATGTCTCCATAAGAGGTAGAATCCTGACGGGGGTCGTTCTCAAGTTGAAGATGCAAAGAACAATCGTCATCAGGAGAGATTACCTTCATTACGTTTCAAAATACGAAAGATTCGAGAAGAGACACAAGAATCTTTCCGTTCATCTCAGCCCATGTTTCAGGTAGATGAGTTTTATTTTTTTATTTTCCATGTTATACCTTGCACAACTAATGAATAACTGTTATGTTATTAAAATATGTATTTTAAAGTAGGGTCTGATTAGTCCTGGTTTTAGTTGTGAATCATTTTCATTTCATTTTGACTGATCTTTAACGTGGCGTTAGTTGGATGACTTCTAGGCCACTAGAATCAAATAACTTGTATGTTGATCTCGTACATTTGTTTAGGGACGTGCAAATCGGAGACATTGTGACAGTCGGCGAGTGCCGTCCGTTGAGCAAGACGGTCAGGTTCAACGTCATCAAGGTCACCAAGGGAACTGGATCGTCAAAGAAGGGATTCCAAAAATTTTAATGTTAAAGCATATGGACTGTCGATTTTCATTTGAAATAAATGTTTGAATGCCTTTAACATGAATATTTGTTTTAAAGTATTTAAGTTTGATTCGATGGCTTTAGTTTTGCTTCACTAAATGTGAACATTCAAATCAACATCTGCTTGAGTATTATATAATTAACATGACACATAACTAGTGGTAGTACTAGTTGAAGCTGTTGGTTTACTTGTGTTGTCTAACGGAAGTTATCGATTAAGTAAATACCGTTGATATATATACAGTATTTTAAAAACTAATGCATACATATGGCTCAAATAACTGAGCAACCAAATCCAAAATTTCAGACCCCCTGTTCGCAACTCACTGATTTAATCAAGCTTTATGATAATTGGTATTATGAAATTGGTGAATCAGGGACTTTGAACGTCATCCACATAGAACAAACCAATTTATGGCTTGAGTAGGCTCGATGGTCTATAATGACTGCAAGTAATTCCACACTCGTTTGGCCTGTTTTCTATTTATTGTAACGTAAAATGTAATATGTTGTAAATAAATCTTTACTGCATTGGAACGAAAATAGAGTAAATCAAAAGAAAGTGTTTTGCTTTTTTTAAATTAGAAAAATGTAATGGTCTTAAATTTTGCCATGCTCGCGTTGGTACAGAGTACCGGATTTAACTTTCATCCGCCCCTGAGCCGAAGTACCAAGTGGAGGGTCGACTCCTTCTGGATGTTATAATCACTCAGCGATCGACCATCTTCAAGCTGCTTTCCGGCAAAAATCAGCCTCTGCTGATCTGGCGGAATGCCCTCCTTGTCTTGAATCTTGGCTTTAACATTTTCAATCGTGTCGCTCGGCTCCACCTCCAGGGTTATCGTCTTTCCAGTCAGCGTCTTGACGAATATCTGCATGCCACCTCTCAGTCGAAGAACTAAATGCAGGGTCGACTCTTTCTGTATGTTGTAGTCGCTCAACGATCGACCATCTTCCAGCTGCTTCCCGGCAAAAATCAGTCTCTGCTGATCGGGCGGAATTCCCTCCTTGTCCTGGATTTTGGCTTTGACATTTTCGATGGTGTCGCTCGGTTCAACTTCAAGTGTAATCGTTTTTCCCGTCAGCGTCTTCACGAATATCTGCATGCCGCCTCTTAGCCGAAGGACCAGGTGTAGAGTCGACTCTTTCTGAATGTTGTAGTCACTCAGCGACCTACCGTCCTCCAGCTGCTTCCCAGCAAAGATCAGCCTTTGCTGGTCGGGAGGAATTCCCTCCTTGTCCTGGATTTTGGCTTTGACATTCTCAATGGTGTCACTGGGCTCTACTTCGAGAGTAATCGTTTTTCCAGTCAGGGTTTTGACGAAGATTTGCATGTCTGTGATAAAAAAAGTGTAATAAAATGTTTTATTAAATTATTATATAAAAAATATGTCGGCATTCAGCGAGTGTTAAAGACTTTAGCGCAGTGGCGTAGCGAAGGACTGCCAGGCTTTGGGGGCGCCAAAAAGCACACGGAAAAACAGAAATTTCACCAAAGTTTAGTCATTTTTGAACATGTAAAACATGTAAAATTAACAAATTGTATTTTTGCACTATTTCAGACAATAGTTATTTTCGAAATTTTCTTGGGGAGTGCGCTCACCCCCGGATATGGCTCGGGCGTCTTCGGTTTGTGGTCGTCCAATTGGGATAACAATGGAAGATGGGGCGCATATTTTATACCTTTCCCCCGGGCGCCGTATACCCTCGCTAAGCCACTGCTTTAGCGTTGGTTTTTTTAGCACAACCTCTCCAATTCCAGACCAGCACATATGATCAGCTGACATTTAGTGTCAGCTGATTGTTCTTCGCCCACCACTCTCAACTCCGATCTTAGCCGAGAGGCAGGGAAGCGCGCGCGCCATATCGACCAGCGCCCAGCTGTTACTAATTAATTTTTATAGATATATCATCAATAAATTAAGTTTTAAAATGCATTAAATCAATATCCTCACTAGACTTTTTCGTTCCTTTCACTTCTAAACTAATATATTCCTTGTGTGTAGATCACTCAAATTCCTCCACCGACTTCCTTCGAGTTTTTTCCGTTCGTCGAACTTTCAGTTACAAAAACATACGATGACGTCACAAAACCTAACGACTCTTGAGAAAATTAATTTTCTAAATCGTGTAGCCCACGTAAATGCATTAAATTTCCTTATGACATAAGGAACATAAATAACCGATGATCTATTTTATAGGCATCATATATAATTTAGACTCAAATTCCGTAAGAGTGTTAGTGTTTGGTTTAGTAAAGTTTAGTTCAGGTTAAAACTGCGATTCTTTTTGTGTCTTCTAACCCTTCTGTACATTTTTTTTACCTACAACCAGGGATGGTGATTTATGTTAAATATTGGAGAAACATACCTACATGGTCAATGATCTGGGGTAAAAACCTGGCAACTTTTCCTCCAAAAATTGACAGGCGAAGAGGTGAAAAGTTGACAATTTTCGTTTAAAAATTGGACAACTTTTTTTACAAAATTAGTGGGACAAAGCCAGCTGTCCCCAACCGAATAACCAAATTATCGTCTCCCCCTTAATCTTGTTCTTTTTAGGTTAATAAAACAAATGTCACGATGCAAAGGTGTTGAAAACATTTCAGATGGTCTAATAATTCATGGGAAAGATGATTGCGAGCATGATTCTCGACTACTCAAATGCATAGAAACACTTGACTACTAATTAAATCAACCATGTTAATTAAACTAAATAATTAAATGTTAAAGATACTGTGGACAAGCTCTTTGTGGGTCAGGGATGAGTAGTAATACAAATTATAGGACCACTGCCAATTGCTACCACCACTACCGCTTTTTCTAATCTCTTTTACATAATCTCTTAAAGACTGAAACCTGTATGTGAACCACTACTACATTAGAACCAATTGTTTATGGTGCCTGCCTCCCACACCCCTGCGGACGCTTGTGACACCGGTTAGATTCGAACCGCTGACCTACAGGCCAAGAGGCGAACGCTTTACCACATGACCACCAACGCCTTCTACCACTAACAACCCCCCCCCCAAATATTACTGAAGCGTATTTAATAGGTTATACATATGACTATAAATTGCTTGACTATCATACTTACTCTTCCTCAAAACAAAATTCTTTTTAATCTGTTTGAAGTGGATATTTTGGCACTCACACTCGCACTCGGCCCCCCATGGCATCCGCACATTTTAACGGTCTCATTTTAAGCCCGACTCGTTCCTGCCGCTTGTTAAACTGTCGAGGTTTCAATGTCGTGACTTCCTACTCCTCCTCTTCTGCGAGGCATGGCATAGGAAAGAAATTTTCGTCGATGTCCGAGCAACAACAAATTCTAGATAAATAAAATAAAAAACTATTCGAGGAAACAATTCCCCCCTGTGATTGAACCTCTCAAAAGATAAATACAACTCTAGCATAAGCGTCGTCCTCTTAATTGCTTTAAGTGTAAGTTCACTTTTAACTTCAACACAATTTGTTTATTAATCAAAATCAAACCCAACCAGCTGTTGATTAATATGCATGCATATTAATGAAATAAATGCACAATATCATTAATATGCATGCATATTAATGAAATGAATACACAATATCATTAATATGCATACATATTAATGAAATGAATACACAATATCATTAATGTGTATGCATATTAATGAAATGAATACACATTATCATTAGTATGCATGCATATTAATGTAATGAACGCACAATATCCTTAATATGCATGCATATTAATGATATTGTGCGTTATGATATTTCATTAATATGCATGCATATTAATGAAATGAATGCACAATGAAATTGCAAAGCGTAGCACCGTAGACCGCCCGACCAGCATTAAAAAGAGGAAAACGTTGATTAAAACATTAAACAAAAAAAAAACAATAAAATTCCTAGATTAACTGTTTAGCATCGAAACTCAGCTGGATAATAATTATAACTAATTAAAAATCATATTGATGTTAAATGATAAAACAACAACAGAAAATACCAACGAAAGAAAAAAAAAAAAACTGGACTAGGATTAAGTCTTCATTATAAGTTCAACGACGGGACAACTACGACGTAGATCTGCTGTCGTCTGACAACAACATCAACAAGGAGACTGACAAGAATGGAATGACTGCGACCACTGATATGCTTCTTCTTCTTCTTCAGAACGATTATTTTATACATATCTTATTTTTATAAATAAATAAAATCGACTATACTAATCGATGTTTATAAATAAACAACAGAGTATATTTATGAACATATTAACAATTAATACACGTGTATAATTCTTTTTCTTCCGTGACACAGAGAACATTCTACGGGGGACTCTAGGGACGAACCGGAACTAATGCGGCCTCGCTGAACAATGCCGGAAGAACGCATAAGTCTCTAAAAACTGCAAACGAGTATACGAAAACCGACCATGCAACTAACGCTAACGACAACGTGCAGTGGAAAAAAAACCGAAAAACCTCAAACTGGGTCGCGATCGTTGACGTAAACGATGACTGCTGCGATGCTAAACTCTCGATTTGTGTACGTACGAGATAAAGGAGTGAAAAAAGTGAATAAATATCAAAAAGCAGTTGGAACAAAAAACCGACAACAACCGAATGGAAAACAGTGCACTAAATGACCTCCAAACAGGTGTCGAGTGAATCGAGGAAGAAGAATAAATGAAATTTAAAAAAAAAGATGCAAAATAGTGGAAGGAGAGAAACTAAAAATTAAAAGAATTTGTGCAAACTATAATATGACGATGATGATGACGGTTGTGATGATGATGATGATGATGATGATGATGATGATGATGACGGTGGTGATGATGATGATGATGATGATGATGACGGTGTTGATGATGATGATGATGTGAGTACTGTTTCTTAAGACCTGGATATATTGAAGTGATTGACTCTTATCGGTGAGCGATTGATTGATTGGCTGAACTGATCAGATCGTGCGATCGACGTATTTATAGCCGATTGATCAGGCAATCAAATAATTGATCGATCGACCCACGGGGGGTCTCAGTAGACCCAGCCGACCGGGATCCACTGGGGAGTGACGAAGACATCTTCGATGGACTGCTGGAGGATGCGGATCGTGTCCTCGATGTCGTTGTTGACGATCTTCAGGTCGAAGTAGTGCCCGTACGCGGCCTCCAGCATGTCGCTCTCCCGGACCAGTCTTTCCAGGCTTCCGTCCTGCGGAGCGAATATTGCGATGCGGTGTGCACGTGGGTTTGTGTGTGCGCGTGTATATGTGTGTGAGTGCGTATGTGTACGCGAGTGAATTACAAGTCATTTAATCAGTTTGCCACAAGAGGTTCTACACATTTATACATTGACTTGTATGGAAATCTTTTTTATCATCATCATCTCAATTAAAGTCATTTGAAGATTTAAAAACTAAAATCATTTTTCAATCGTTTAAGTCAGGCTGGTTTAGCTGCTTGTCTCAGCTAACAGTGTTTATCAAGATAAACTACTTGACCTCATTAACATAATTAATAATTACGCTAACAGTGTTTATAAAGATAAGCTATAACATAATTAATAATTAAGCTAACAGTGTTTATGAAGATAAGCTACTTGACAGTTTAAACATAATTAATACTTAAGCTAACAGTGTTTATAAAGACTTTATTAACATAATTAATTTAACAGTGTTTATAAAGATAAGCTACTTGACATCATTAAAATAATTAAAATAATCTTGTTAATTAAACCAATTAACCTCTGCATAAGAAGGTACTTTAGGGGCAGCGATGAAGACAACATAAGGAGCGTATTCAGCTGTTCGTAACACCTTCAGGGCCTGTAATATCAGCATTAATAAATTACAAGTGAAAAGAAAAAAAGAGAAACAAGTAAAAAATGTACAACAATGGTAAGTTGTGAAAAATTATGTTTCATTTTTTAAGTATTTATAAGTATTAAATAAAAAAACTATTTTTAAATTATCGTGACAGAAATGATAACACGATTAATCCCGATGAAATATTAAAAATATATAAATGAATACACATAAAAATATAAATATAAATATATACAAATAAAGCTGACAAATAAAGACGAATAAAAACTAGGAATATCAGTAAAACAAACAATCAAACATTTGAAAATAATGTACAGAATGCTAAAATGAACGTTCGAGAAGAAAATTAGAAATGCATGCGTCTGTAAAGTATTCATTACAGATTTACTTTAATCCCGGTATTATTATTATTATTATTATTACTATTGTTTTCATCACCATCATTTCTATTATTTCCTTTTTAATTCCCGAAATCGGTTAAATGATTTTTTTTTATTACTATGATAAATTGAGAATAAAAAAAGAAATGAAAATGAAAATGAAATACACTTAAATAAATATGTAAATATATATATATATATATTTATTTATTTAAATGAGAAAAAAATTTCGACGTTCGAAGAAAAATAATCTTCTGGGTTGAGAGAGGAAAAAAAAACCGGACGCCGCGACCGATCGGATCTGCAGGTGAATACTTCACAGTAACCAAAGAAATAAGAAAACAAAGACAACGTTTAAGGGAACGCAGAAAATAACACCATGACAACGACGACGACGATGATGATGAATAACAATGAACTCACATCTTTCTCTGTGCCTAGTAACTTGAGGTGAGAGCAAGAAGAAGCAGAAGATGTAATTGAATTGTCAAAATAAAACGAAATAAATAGTTTTTTAATCAAGCATTGCAAGAAGAATACGCATCACTATTGTAAAAAAATACGCATTGCTGTTGTAAAAAAAATAGCCATTACTATTGTAAAAAAAATATGCATTACTATTGTAAGAGAATGAGCATTTAAGTTTTTTAAGTTTTTTAATCAAGCATTGCAAAAAGAATATGCATTACTATTGTAAAGAAATATGCATTGCTGTTGTAAAAAAAATACCCATTAATATTGTAAAAAAATATGCATCACAATTGTAAAAGAATAAGCACTACTATTTTAAAAGAATACGCATTGCTATTTAAAAAAATACGCATTACGCATTTGTGTACAAAAAGCCGAGTACTGTAATGACTCGTTACCCGAAAAAAAGTAATGAATACTTTACAGGAGTTTCAACGAAACCTGCATCCACGATGTAATGTTAATTAATAGGTAGAAGAAAAAAACTTGTGCAAATAATACTAATAATGTGAACTTTATGCAAACAGAAAAAATAGAAAAGAAAACAAACAAAACGACATCTGTATCACAATCCCTCTCTCGTAGTCTCTCTTTTTTTCTTTCACTCTCTTTTTCTCTCTCTCATTCTTTCTCTCTCTCCTTCTTTCTCTTTCTTTCTCTCTTTTTTTCTCTTTCTCTTTCTTTCTCTCCCCTCAATCTCTCACTGTGTTTAATTTTTACTGGGAAATAAAACAATTTGAAATGAAAATGAGTCCAATTCAGTACAAGCATCATCATGTACGAGGCAAATCTCCCGACTCCACCCACCCACCCAAACAACCAGTCAGCCACCCAACCAGTCATCCACCAAGCCAGCCAGCCAGCCAATCGCGAGATGAAAAAAAATGCGAAAAACCGTCCAGCCCGTCGCTAAAGCAGCCGTCGAGCGTTGCAGCTGCACACCGACCAACCTGAGGCTCGACGTCTAGAATGGCCAGCAGTCCGTTGGTGTGTATCTGCCGGATCGTCTCCAGCTTCGTGCCGTACATCGCGTCCTCGTGCGTGCCGTACTCCAGGTACTCGTTGGCGGCGATGTCGGCCATCATCTGCTCGTGCGTCACGAAGAAGTAGTTGCGGCCGTGCTCCTCCTCCTTCTTCGGGGCCCTCGTTGTGTCTGGTCGGTGTAAATCATTTGCTCGGGTCAGTCGTTAATTATTATAATGCAGCTGCCTGTTGTCAGTCGTTGATTATTATAATGCAGCTGCCCGTTGTTAGTAGTTAATTATTATAATGCAGCTGCCAGTTGTCAGTCATCAATTATTATAATTCATCTGCCTGTTGTCAGACATTAATTATAATAATGCAGCTGCCTGGGTCAGTCATTAATTATTATAATGCAGCTGCCTGGGTCAGTCATTAATTATTATAATGCAGGTGCCTGTTGTCAGAGGCAATCTGACAGGCTATTATAAGAGATTTGCTGTTTGAAGCACATAAGCGAATACGTTGGTGATGATAATGATCAAATGACACCGACTAAAACAGCTCTCGGCAGATGAATAGACAAATTTAAAAAGAAGAATTTTTCTTCAAGCAACCTAATAACTAATAATATTAAAAATGTTTAAATTGACAAGCACCGGGTAGCTTCACTGACACGGATGACGAATGTCAAACTTTGAATTACTACAAATTAGATGTCCGACAAACCACTTTCATTAGCCTAAAATGCCAAAACTGTTAAACAACAAACAAATAAATAGCGTAAAAGTCTAGATCGATAAATATGAAAAAAAATCTCAAAAATTAAAAAAGAACTATCTAACGTGGAATCGGGTAGGCGTATCGCTTGGGGAAGTTTGAAATGAGGGTGTTCTTTATGTGTCTGCGACCGACGCCGTGTGCACCTGGAGATATTCGCAAGACCGCGGTCAGTGCGGCGTAGTCACGATAATAGAAATAATCACGAACACCATCATAATCACGAACACCATCATAATCACAAACACCATCATAATCACAAACACCATCATAATCACAAACACCATCATAATCACGAACACCAACATAATCACGAACACCATCATAATCATCATCGGAGCCTACCCAGCAGGACGATGGTTTTTCTCTGAAAGGAAGGCAGCCTCACAACCTCTTCGTAGGTCACGAGATCCAGTTGGTCGAAAACGGCATTGTGCTTGGCCAGGTACTTGTCCTTGTAGGCTCTCTTCTTCCGACTGAACCAGGAGCAGTTGGCTTAAAAACGACGAGCGATCGACCGAGATAGAAGAAAATATGAAATAATCACAGAAAAAGGAGGGAAAGTTCGGTTCGCGAGTGGCGTCACAAGACGGGGTGCGGGAGGTGCGGATCGAATTGGGTAACACCGTGACACGGGGTGACACCAACATGCAAAATAAGACCGTCTATCGTCGTGTGAAATTATTCTTATGTGTACTTTCAGCCACCCAACAGAAATGTACTATTTTACCCCCCCCCCCCCCCCGGGAAAATGCAAGTTGTGAAGGGGTGACACCGTGTGTTACCGCACTGGGTAACACCAATCCTTGTGACACCGCTGGCAGCTTGTTAATACTTTTCGTGTTTTAGAGAATCAAGAATATATCAATGCAATTCCTGTCCACTGCAACCACACACACACACACACACACACACACACACAAATGAACAAATACACACACACAAACAAATACATTCAACAAAACTTCTCATCTACTCCGCTCACCGGAATGATCTCTCTTGGCTTTGTCGATGGCAGCACAGGCCGTCCTCCACTCTTGAAGTTCCGGAGAGGGAATGAGCCCGGCCGGTTCGCTGGGGTGCGACCCCCACAGTCGGGCCTGCCACCAGTTGTGGTCGTCCTTGCTGATTACCTTTGAGTCCGTACAGGTGACAACAATAAAATTGAATCAAAGAAAATAAATAATAAAATATATTAATATTTAAACAAAGCAGCAGATATATATATATAAATATCTAAAATGTAAACATTCATGGATACAATGCAAGTAATCACCTACAAGAGAATAACCCGACCACAAGAATTACCATCACCACGAAAAACCACCACGGCCTCCGACTCACCTGTAGAACGTCTCCGATCTTGAATCTGATACCGGCCTGCGGACAGGGGATCAGGTCGTCCTCTTCCGGCATGTAGTCGAACAGTGACTTGACGAACATCTGATGGCAAAGAAACGTATGCAACAACGTTATTTAACGACAATAAACCTCATCGGCACAGCAAATAACAGGTAGCAAATAACACATGTTAAATAACCCATATAAAGACATGTGGTAGACAATAAAATACTATAAAAATTTATATCTAATACCGAGCCACAAACAATACAAAATGTTTGTTTTGTCTTTTTTTTTTTTAATTAATTATATAATCAACAAAACACAAGCAAACCTCGCACAGGACAGGCGGGTGCCTGTAGCTCGGAACGATCTTCAACGTGATGCTCCCTCTTGCCGTCTTCTTGACGCAGTCGATTAAAACAATCGATGAAAAAAATCAGAGACGTGACGTGACGTGAACACTCGGTTATGATAATGAGAAACATTTGATTATTCAGTTATGGTGATGAGAAAAATTTGGAAAATTTAGTTATGATAATGAGAACAATTTGATTATTCAGTTATGGTGATAAGAAAAATTTGAAAAATTTAGTTATGATGATGAGAAAAATTTAAATATTTAGATATAATAATGAATTTTTTTGAATATTTAGTTATGATAATGAAAAAATTTTGAATATTTAGTTATGACAATGAGAAAATTTAGTTATAACAATGAGAAAATTTAGTTATAACAACGAGAAAATTTTGAATATTCAGTTATGATGATAAAAAATTTTTTTATATTTAGTTATAATAATGAAAAAAATTTGAATATTTAAATAATTAATTATGATAATGAAACTGATTGATAAAATAAACAGACGTGAGACAGGAGGACAGCCCGCAATGCTCATAGAAAGCAATGCAGAATAATTTTTTATAAAAATGAATAAATAAAAAAAAAATTAAGAAGAATTTACAAAAGAAAAAAAATTGTCAACCAATCTTCTCTCATGTAAATTAAAATTGTCTCGTAAATTATAAGTTTAAAACAAAATAGTTAAAAATATACTTTAAAAAAATATCCCATACCAGCATCTTCTGGAGAGTTTCAACCGTCTGTCCCATAACGGAGATGCCGTTTATCTCTCTTATCTCGTCTCCAACATGGAGCGTTCCTGTGATCGACATCAAATTTAAAAAACAACTGATTGAAATTCCTTCAATGAGATTTAAAAAAAAAAAAAAAAAATCACGGCCACCAGTGAACTCTAAATGATGAATTACCTGACAAATTAGGGGATTTCTAATTTCTAGAATTATAAAACTAATAAACAATAAGCTATACAAAACAAAAATCAATGCAACGGAAACAGTTTGGTGTGCTAAAAAGCAGCCCTTCCCCTCCCCCGATAACCCGATAACGATGTCGATGATGCACTTACTAAGAAATGTAAATCATTATAACTCAAAAAGATCAAATTAACACTTTTAAATCAACAGAACCATCATTGCTTGTACCAGGATAATAAATAGAAATCACCGAGATTACTCGCTAATCGGTAATAAATCAAAGAAAACAAAATGATAAAGAAGAAAAACGACTAAAAGTGGAAATAAACACCGAACGAACCCTGCTTGTGTATCATGCCGCCGTGCATGATGCGGGCGACTAGACAGCATCCGTCTTCGTTCACTTTCAACGTTATGCCCTACAAAATGTCACGTAACAAAATGTAATAAGATACGATGGTATTACGACAAAACTCTCCCAACCATAGGCTCATCAGTATTCTTCTGGAACTGTACTAAACGAACTCTCATGACGTTTTCAAAGTCATTTTCTAGATCCTGAGAGTCGAGTTCAAAGTCCCCGTTGAGGTACGGAGTCACGGGGGGAGGGGTAGCCCGGGCCGCCTCGTCTCCGTAGATTTCTGTGGCGGCCACGTCGTGGGCCAGGAGCATGTTCTGGCAATAGAACGATGATAGTAAGTACAGAAGTAATGTACAGTGAAGTACAGATGTTAATTAATGTTATAAAAATACATTGCTAATTAATTTATGTTAATTAATGTAATAAAAATGTTTTAAAATAATTTATGTTAATGAATATTCAAAAAATGCATTTTTATATATTTTATGTTAATAAATGTCTTTAAAATCAGTTTTTAAATTATTTATGATAATTCATCACAGAAAAATACATCATTAATTAATTTATGTTAATTATTGCCAGAAAAATAAATGATGGAGAAATCGTGTAACAGACCAGGAAGAAAGGCTGGATGAGGATCTGACAGAGTTCGTACGATTCTCTGACTAAATATTGAGGACTGTTTTGCAATGACTCGAGCACCTTTGCAATCATCATCATCATCATCATCATCATCATCATCAACATCGTCATCAGTATCATTATCATTATTATTTTATTATCATAATCATTACCAATGCAACCATCATCACCGTGTTATTATTTATATGATTATTAACACATCTTGGGCAGTAATTTAATAGACATAAAAATGTATAAAACAACTCCTACATTAATTATTCACAAACAAGTTCAATTCAAAATACAAATATGACTAATTGATTTATTAATTATATTAACACCCAATACGAAACCCTGATAGAAAACAATTATTATCGTCAGTTCGTCGCTTCAAAAACAAAAAACCATGGCAAATAATAATAATAATAATAATAATAATAACGGAATGAAAATAACTTCTTTGAGTTTCGGGATTGCCACGTCGGCACTGGCGGGTCTGATGGAGGACATCGATCGACAGCTGATCTCATCGTACAGCTGAAAGAAACATTTCAGTTTATTTTATACTCGAAAGCTTAATGCAAACTTCTTTGTTGATGTATTATTATTAAATATGACGTATCAGTATTTGCATCCATGTCTATATCATAGTTGATAGAATTACTTTTTTTTTATTTGTTTTATTTTATTTTATTTATTTATTTGTTATTTGTATGTGTATATCATAGTTGTTAGATATACTTTTTTTATTTAATTTATTTAATTTATTTATTTTATTGTTTATTTTTATGCATAAAATCCAATTCTTCGTCCTGTGTAAATAACAGTGGCCTGCCTGTTTGTTACATTCAAATAAAGTTAAAGTAAGTAAGATTCCATGAAATAATAAACTTCTAATTTTTCTACAATTCAACGTCCAATCAGGCGCATCTTCTCCAGTGGTGCTTCAAAGTTTTCATAATAATGTATTCATAATCCCGTGCAAACCGACCGTCAAGAGTGCCTGGAGTTGTCTATCTTCGAAGATACTCTGTAGAGATGGAATATCAGGTTCGTTGAGGTTCATCAGACACTGTATCTCTTCCAGGCTGTTCACTATCTGACTTACAGCTGATTTAAATATATAACACAATATAAATATCCATAAATTATTAATATAAAACATTATTTATAATCTGGACATGTTATTACATTTTTATTAATGAAATTATATTAATTTTATTAATGAAATTATATTAATTTTATTAATGAAATTATATAATTACAACAAATAAAATTAAATATTTCATTTAATAAATATAAGTAAATAAATTTAAAAAAAATAAAATTTTATATGTATATAATTACTCAGAAATAATATAAAATTATATACTTCAAAAACATATATATATATATATATAGATTTATTTAATAAACAAAAAATCAACCCAGATATATATAGATTTATTTAATAAACAAGAAATCAACCCAGAGCAACGATCCACTCATCGTCTGCATCGAGAAACATGGAAGGAGAAACTGGAACAGACATGGTCAGGGACCACTTGGAACTCGACAGAACGGAAAGAATGATTTTCTGGAATAAAAAAAAAAATAAAATAATGATGACTGGAGAAGTTCGTGGATGTATAATTTATTGATTTTAATTTAACATTTTAAAGGTAAATAACAAGATAATCTTTTGGCAGTTAGCTTTATATAAAATTAATATTAATTATATTATATTGTACCGTATTGCAATGTAGTATTATATTATATTGTATTGTATTGTATTGTATTGTATTGTATTGTATTGTATTGTATTGTATTGTATTACATTACATTACATTATATTTACATAATTGTTATGACCCGATAAACAACGACGTTAGTTATATTTCGAATATAGTTTATTTAACCATTAAAACGATACAGCGCTCAGCCATCAACAACGAGAGAGAAACTCAAAAAAAGGACGTTAATGGAAGGAAAACAAAGATATTAATATCCACAACCGTAGATATTAATATTAACAGTCAATTATAAAAATATATAATTAATACAATTAAATGTATCCATAACACCTCCCCCTCCTAAACAAGATAAGTTTTCTTGGAAGCATTCATTTCCAATCTTCGAGGAGGTCGACGTGTTCTTTTAGGCCTCACCTTTGGAACCTGGTCTGTCGAGATGATTTGACGATTGTCCTCGTTAACTGAAACGTCAACCGAAATGGCACTGTTAGAAGAATCGGTCGTCTTCAGGGATGACTTGATTGGTGGGAGAAGAGGGATGTTGAAAACATCAGATATAACCACTAGAGCTTCTTCTGATACCCGTTTTCGCAACTGATTGCAGTGTCGCCGCATCACTCTTCTTCCAACTTCAACGTCATAAACAGATTTTCCCAAACGTCGGACGATTCTACCGGGAGTCCATTCTGGCTGATTCGGATTGTCGTATGTCCGCACATAGACAGCATCTTGTTCTGTAAACTCTCTTTTACAAGAACCGGGTTTCTCGATCTTTTCATCTTGATGATGGAATTTATTCAGTTGGAGGTCTGTCAAAGGAATTCGTAATTGTCTGCCTAGGAGTAGCTCTGCAGGTGTTTTCAGTTCTTCTGATGATGGTAGAGGTGTTGTCCTATACGTCAGCAAGAACTTTTGCAGCACGTCAGCCGTCGCACCCTCTCCCTGCAATTTTCTAAGAGCCCGCTTGAACGTATCAACGAAACGTTCGGCTTGTCCGTTGCAGTGAGGCTGATATGGCGGTGATCTTACATGGTTGATGCCATGACTTTGGCAGTACTCCTCAAACTCCTTTGAAACAAATTGTGTTCCATTGTCCGACACTAACATCTTTGGGTACCCATGCTGTGAAAAAATTTTACCCAACTCTTTGATTGTAGCAGTTGTTGTCGATGTCCTCATTTGGACAATTTCAGGCCACTTGGAGAAGGCATCCACAACCACAAGGAACATCATTCCTTCCATTGGACCGGCATAGTCTATATGGATCCTCTCCCATGCGCAATCTGGTGTCGGCCATGGTGACAATTCATTTTTGACAGGCATCTTTGCAGCCATCTGACAGGAGCTGCAAAGCCTTACTCTGTCTTCAATATCCCTGTCGATACCTTGCCAATAAACATACCTCCGAGCGAGCATCTTCATCCTGGTGGCTCCTGGGTGTCCTTCGTGCAGCATTTTCAGAACTTGGTTCTTCAATATTGCTGGTATCACTGCGCGAGATCCCATGAAGAGTACACCATTACAAACAGACATGTTTGTAGCACGGCTGTGGTAGGCGTGTAGGAGCGATCCTGACTGAAATCTCGGCCATCGTCCTGTTCTGACGGCTTCCACAACCAACTTTAGCTCGGAGTCTTCTTCGGTCATCCTACGAATTTCCTCCTTAGTGACAGGCAAGTGTCGGATAACATCACTCTGAACTGCGTTGACATCCATTTCAATCTTTGCGATAACGATGTCATCATCTTCCTGCAGTTTTCTTGAAGTGATAAGACGGGATAGTGCATCGGCTTGTCCAAAGTGGGTAGATCGTCTGTACTCGATGTTGAAGTCGTAAGCAAGCAAGACGAGTTCCCATCGTTGTAGTCGATTTGCTGAGTGAGCAGATACACCAACCTTTGATCCAAAAATAGATAGTAAGGGCTTGTGATCTGTCAGCAGCATGAAGCGTCTGCCATAAACATAGCGGTGGAATTTTCTCACTGCGAATACCAAGGCAAGAGCTTCCTTCTCTATCTGTCCGTAGTTCTTCTCAGCCTTTGTGAGAGCTCTACTGGCGTGTGCAATTGCTTTTTCCATGCCGTTTGGAAAACGATGGGAGATCACAGCTCCGATTCCATATTCACACGCGTCCGCAGCAACGACAATGTCCAGTTCAGGGTCGTAGTGCGTCAACAACAGATCTGACTGCAGCACTTTCTTTAGCTTTCTTAAAACTTCCTGGTGCTCTGCAGTCCATTCAAATGTGTCCTTCCTTTCGAGATCGTCCAAAGGGCCCCTCATTGATCGCATCTCTGGTACAAAGGACGAATAATAGCTTATCATGCCTAAGAATGATTTTAACTGCTTTGCATCCTTAGGCTCTGGCATTTCAACAATCGCTTGAATTTTCTCGGGGTCTGGTCGACGGCCATCTCTTGAAACAATGTGCCCCAAAAACTTGATTTCTTCTTTAGCAAATGAACACTTTTCCATTCGTACACGAAATCCACTCTCAGCGATTTTCTTGAACAAAGCTTTAACATTTCGATTGTGTTCATCCAGCGTAGATCCGGTCACTATGACATCATCTAGATATGCTGCACAACCTTCCAGTCCTGTGATCATTCGATCCATAGCTTCTTGAAAAATGCCAGGTGCGCATTTGACTCCAAAAGGCAATCGCTGGTACTGGAACAAACCTTTGTGTGTATTAATTGTGACCAGTTCCTTCGAGTCGTCTTCAACTTCCATCTGCAAGTATGCGTCAGCGAAGTCAATCTGAGTGAACCATGCGCCTTGGTTCAGACGAGCAAAGATTTCATCGGGCACAGGTAGCGGGTGTCGGTGCATTTCCAGTGCATCGTTGAGTCCTGTTTTGAAGTCTGCACATATCCTGACTGCTCCATTTTTCTTGGCAACCACAACAATCGGGGCGGCCCAGTTGCTGTAGTCAACCTTCTTCAGAACTCCCTGCTGCACCAAACGCTCCAGCTCCACGTTAACTGCTTCTTCCCGAGCAAACGGAATCTTTCTCTGTCGGCAGAAGATTGGACGTGTTCCCTGCTTGACGAACAATTGAGCTTTTGTTTGACATTTTCCCAATTCTTCCTTGAAAACATCTGGAAAACATTCACTCAAACTGCTGGCAAGATGTTCCCCTTCCTCCTTTGGCTTCTGCTCAATTTTGCAGCAGATGGCGTTGAATGCTTTTTGAAGAGGAGGAAGTTGGTTCATCCATTCGATGCCTAACAATTGCTCGACTTTGTCAGCCACGTAGCAGCGACCGTGACCTGAATGTCCTCCACAGGTGAACTTTACATCAAATTGTCCCAGGACCTCAATCGGACTTCCATTTGCAGCTCCCAGTGTCGTCGTTGACCTCTCCAAGGCAGGTGAACCGATTTGTTCCCATGTTTCCTTGTTGATGAGTGTGACGTCGGCACCAGAATCTAACTGCATTCTAACCTGAGTGTCACCAAAATTAACCTCAGTGTACCTCCGATTGGCAACCACATTACCAACAATCTTCTTAATTGCTTTATTTTTTCTCTGTTGAGCTTTTGGCTGATTTTTCGGACAATCTTTTCTAAAATGTTCTGGCGAACCACAGATGAAACAATTACCTTTGGTAGAAGATCGGGGGATATCCTTGCTAGGGAACCCAGGTCGAGGCTTCTTCCTGTTCATTTGTTTTACTGCATTAACATTTTGTACATTGTCGATGACGTCCGAATCTATTTTCAAACTCGTTACAAATTCGCATTCTTTAACAAGGTCAGCTAACGTGCACTCCTCTTGAGTCTCCAGTTTCCTCAACAACCTTGTTCGGATGTCAGCATGTCGAGCTCCTTGCAGTGCCGAAACAAAAACAAGACATTTAAAATGTTCTTTTGACATTTGTTCGACTTGAGCCAGTGCCGTCATTCTATTTATTGTTGAACCTAGCTTGCTGTACCCAAGATCACCAATTACCAACCTGAACATGTCGAACCTTCTCCTGAAAACCGAGACCTTGTCCCCAAACAGCGACTCCAAAATTTCCTTGGTTTCGTCGT